>JAINUG010000264.1:913300-1218829 GCA_029706075.1 Aldrovandia affinis | reverse complement strand
TAACAAAAAGAACATTAAAATTGATATTTATTTCATATATTCAGCATTATAGGTATTCAAAGGTAATGTTTTGAAGTTAGTGTCAGTATACAGTGCTAAGTACAGTATCATGAAACAGTAAAAACATTCATTTTTCATGGCAATCTGTAACTTTGTTATCCAACTTATTGCAATTGCAAAATGCTTTTTTTCCTTTGAGTTCATCTTACTTTGCTCAACTACTTGTTGTAACTGTCTTAAGTGAACTGTGTGACACAATCTTCCAGCCACAAAATGATCACGGGGGCCAAAACCAAACAATGACATTACCCAAAATCAATAACAAAACCACTTATCACCCAAACTACAATTTTACCAGATCAACATAGGCACGTCAGGTTGATTCAAACGTCAGATATTGTTTTCGTTGCCTACCAGAACAGCATAAGAAAATATGTAAACCAATTGTTTTACCTTTTAAAAAATAAATAAATAACAAATGTATTTGTCAAGGTTTATTTTTTTATTTTTTTGTTGATTCAATCCAAATGTTATTGTAGTAATTTACTCAGATACAGAACTTAGGAGTTATGAATGCATTGGGAATGGAGGTCATTCGGAATTCAAAAATGTTAGTAACTTTGAAAGTGACAATTATACAACAATTTAATCTTTTGAAGTGCAGGCTAGGTTCTGAAAAATAATAACAATACTTGGTTAGTGTGTTTCTTTTTAGCAAGTGATTAAAAATAATATTTGATTTGACAGTTGATCTCATGTTCTGTTAGCTATGTTGGCCTTGTCTGTTTCACTCTCAAAGCCAAAATTGCTTACTTACATGTGTTTCTGTCAAAGAAATGGCCTTAAATAAACTATAAAGGACTGGGCTCAGTCTACGGCCGTTTCCCTGCTTTGATTTCCACAACAATGTGTTGTGTAACCTTTTCAGACTCCACTACCACTGAATTCTGTACATCTAGCCGATTGTCATCACCACTACCTACTTGCTCAATACTTCTTGTATATGCATCCCTGCTTACTCCTTCCCAGTGTTACAGGTATGGAATGCAGCTGCCTGCAAAAATGTCTACCGCTGTATTACTGCACTGGTCTTTTGCACGAACTATGATTCCTCCTACCATGTATTAATGCACATCTTGTAAGTTGCTCTGGATAAGAGCGTCTGCTAAATGTAAAATGTAAAAAAATGTGTAGCTGATTCACCCTGTGCCGACCACTGTGCTGTACGCTTTGAATAGGCCAACCACCAGATGTCTTGATTTTTTTGCTGTGCCTCCAGAGTATAGGAAAGACAGTGTGTGTATAATTGTGTAGTGTGTGTGTGTGTGTGTGTGCACAGTGTGTGTATAATTGTGTAGTGTGTGTGTGTAGCCCTGTGGGCAATATAGTTAATGAGTTTAATAAATAGATACATTAATACATAGATACATATAAATAGATTGAAAAGGTTACAAATATTCAGTGTGAATACAGTTTGTGATTAGAGTTTGTGTGTGTTTACATAGTGTATTCATTTATGGTGAAGTTCCTGGAATGTATTGGTGACATGATCCGAAGTACATTTTGGTTGTTAAAATATTCTATTTATATGGATGGAAAGGCTGTAGTAATAATTTGATTTGTACACATAGAGAAACACATTTGAACGCTGAGAAGAAGCTAATGTGCTAGAGTTTTGAGTTAAAAGATAAATGTGTTACCCACATATTTTTACGAAAATAGAACTTGGCTGGATGAACTACCAAGACTATGTACAAACAAGTAAGAAGGCCTACTGGGGGTGGAACAAGAGAGATAATTGTAAGGAAAGATGATACGGTATCCAGCATTCTTGAAAAAGGGAAAACACTTTTTTTCCCTGACGGTACATCAATGAAGGATGGAAGATGTTTGCGAAGAGGCACAATGTGCTGTCAATCCCTCCAACAAAGGCTGCCTTAGAGGAGCATGTGAAGAGAGCAGTGTATCAAGGAGGCCATGTGTGGGGTCAGATGCTAGTGTCCACACCAAAACGACCTTCACCGTGTAGATGGGGATGGTCAAAGACATCTGAGGGGTACGAACCTTTCTGGACATGCCTACCAGATGCAGGCCATTCCAGCTATGAACTTGTCTCTTGCAAATGTAAGAAGGGTTGTGTTAAGCAGTGCAAGTGCAAAAAAAGCTGCATTAGACTGCACAGCCCTCTGTTGCTGTGAAGGGAGTGCTAAATAGACTTTGATGTGATAGACCCTATATTTGGCGGGTCATTGTTATCACTTATTTTGAGTCTTAAATTGTAGCTTCTGAGCAATTCTGAATTTCCAAATTCAAGTTCTGAATCATAAATCCTGATGATGGTCAAGGACCAAAACGTTGTTCTCAGCATGTGTAATTTGTATTAAAGTTCAGCACTCAGCAAGTTTAGACGCTTTGTGGGTGTCCTTCCCTTTTCAAGTTCTATATAACAAAAAAATAACAAAAAAATAATAAAATAATAATAAAAATAATATAAAAAAGAATCGGGGGAGACAAAGACAGCCTCTACGTGGCCTCCCCTACGAGTAGCTTAAAGGCCCAAAAGCCTACAAAAGTGAAACTAATGTCTTTAACACATCTGCAGACTGCAAAAAGCCAAGCTGGTTTAGCGCTACTGCAGCTCAACATTGAAGGCCTTCACGCTGCTAAGGTCAATGTTATCAAACAGATTGCCGGACCTGGACAATGACACAGTAGCCTGGCTCACCTCAAACGAACAGCAGGTCTAAAAGACGTACGACAGAAGAAGAAAATTGATAAGAAAACAGTTGTCACTGGTGCCCACTGGCGGCCATTTAAAAAAAATGGTTGCATGGGTGACATATTGAAAATTCATGAAGACTCAACAACCAAATCTTTTGGAATGTCTTTGGCTACATGTGTACCAAATTTAGTCGTTTATCAGAAAATGCACAATCGTTGTGGTTAACTGGCGGCCATTTTGGAAAAATGGTTGCCATGGGCTTATTATATTGAAAATTCATGATGACTCAATATCCAAATCTTTTGGAATGTCTTTGGCTACATGTGTACCAAATTTGATGCTTTTATCAGAAAAAACACAATCGTTGTGGTCATTTGGTGGCCATTTTGAAAAAATGGTTGCCATGGGCGACACATTGAAAATTCATGATGGCTCCACATCCAAATCTTTTTGGAATGTCTTTGGCTACATGTGTACCAAATTTGATGCTTTTATCACAAAATGCACAATCGTTGTGGTTATCTGCCCCACTAAAAGGCAAATTAGAGGACGTTGAGTGCATGCTTTCTGTCATTGGTTCTGAGGAGCCCCTTGAGGGTAGTGTCACAATTGGAAGTTTGTATGAGCAAACTAATCACAAGATCCTTAGAGTATACCTCTGTACAAAGCCAAAATATTGTAGTAATTCTGAGCTTAGTGATGCAGCAACAGACATGCCCCTTTCACCTGACACGTCCAACACACCTGGGCCAGCTACACATGCATCTCCATCCTCATCCAGCCCATCACTGGTCTCCCCCAGTCCTGTCAAAAGACCTCGGTACGGCAGTAGGCCTTTCTCTTGGAGTAGTCCTAATACTACCTCAACACTCCAAGCTATTCCTGCTTCTCAAACATCAGGCCACCCTCTTATAGATATGTCCATTGATGATGAAGTTATTGTACTTGGATATGACACAAACATGCCTTATAATGAGCTTGTCATTGGTCTCGCTGACACACTGATATACTCACCTCTACAAGTCAATGCTGATCAGCCAACAATGTTTGTGGAGACCACAGTTAGTCCAGATTCACCCTGGCCAGTGACCAGCCAACAATTAAGTGGCACAAACACAGTCTTTGAAAATCAAATAGAGGCTGTATATATATAAATAGAGTAGCTGAGATGGAAGAACATGTTATTCCCATTGTGGATTCTGACCAGGCTTCCACCAGCACAATTAATTCTGGCCAGCCTTCCACCAGCATAATGAATTCTGGCCAGGCTTCCACCAGCACAATGGCTTCTGACCAGGCTTCCACCAACACAAAGGCAATTGATTTCTTTGCAAATCCAGAGAATATAGTGGAGAAGCAAATCATTGTGATCCGCAAAGTACACTGTCTTGTGGATATGATTGACGCAACAACAACATACTGGATGCTAATATTTCAATCAGGTGTGTGCTTGAACATGACAAGGTTGAGGCTGGAGTTGGGAGTGGGGTCATCAGAGACTGCGTCACTGATTTTTGGGATGTTTTATGCAACAAAGACCTGTGGAACCACCTACAAGATACCAAGTTTGCACCACAAATTCAAAGAGAGTGGGCGGCTGCTGCTCGCATCTTGGCCTTTGGATGGTAATGATTTCAGTTCTTTCCAGTGTATAACACTGGCTGCTTCAATTACAATCTGTGCAATTGCCCCCTCCCCCCCACACACACACACACTCAGAAGTTTATTGCAACAACCATAACACTTGAGTTCACAGCTACAAGATGAGTGTCAACTGGCATCTTTCCTGTATGCTACAGACCCATTCAACCCAATTCACTGACGACAAGAAAACTTAACAGACAAGTTGCCTGTTGTACAAACATTAACACTGTGAGTTTGAGTAGAGTCACAGGTTCTTCTTGTGTAATACCAAACAAATAACACAAATTACAAATAAATCATGCAGAGAAGTAAGAAATTACAGATATACCACTGATATTACCAACTGCACAAGACCATCAAAATATGGTCAAGTTAACCAGCCTATGCTCTCTTGTGGACAGCATTGTGTCATGTTAACGGAGTAAGAGCAGTCGAGGTGTGACACATCTGATTACAACAGAGTGCAGCCAGAGACAGGAAAACTCCAGCTTCAAGCAATATTACCTACCTTACTGATTTACATTTCTGGTTACTGTTAGGCAGCGTCATCTTTTATATAATCCACAAGTTCCTCATGTGGAGGGCAGATGCACCATTGTAGTAGAGGGAGGAAGATTTTTCTTTTCAATTTATGATCTCTTTTTAAATTCAAATATGACAGCTGAAGGCACTGTGTAAAAAAGGTCACATGAGTTAATATTTCAATAAAGATCATTTATTTGTTGTTTTACAAGAAATAGAAATGTGACACTGTATTCTTGGAATACTGTTTGTGGTTGATGTTTTTCCATTGTTTAGTGTTGTTAAAATTAAACCTAAACAGAGTTAATAAATTACAGTATTTGGAATGCTATGCAGATCTTCAAACCTGGAAGAGTTAATATTGCCAGTAGCAGCACTGTTCCATGTTGTCAGTGTCGAATTCAAAGTGCTATATATATTTTTTCTAACCACACTTAAGAGAAGTGAAATGTGTAGGCCTGTATGCATTTCATTTTTATGCTTAATTTGATTTAGACTAGTGCAGTGCCCGTTCCCCTCCCTCCCCTTCCCCCATTCACACGTCATGCTCTCCCACTCTTAACCCCCCCCACCTCTTGAACCGCTCCACCCCAATGGGTCGAACTCTATGAAATTGGACACTGCACTTTCTCGGGTCCCCAGCAGCGCACCCACCAAGTTCATGTTATTTCAATGAAAGCACTGGCTTATGAGTTTGCAATGTTTGCAATGAAAACATTTCAACAATTAAAAGGATTTAACTGTTTGTAATTTTCACTGTCTTTTTTTTTAGCTGTTTGGTTTAATTTATCTTAAGCATATGAAAAGCAAATCATGAATCGTGATAATGTTAGGCAAATGAATGGCATTACAGTGATTCTCAACCTTTTCATGGCATGGACCCCAAATCTATTACACATTAGGGCCACAGACCTCCATTTGATGTAAATTTGTCTCTTGGACCCAAATCTGAGAATATTTTTTATTAACCCTAGATATGATTTTGTCCAGAATTCCATGACTGGAACCCCCTCAAGTGCCCCTGGTGGTCCACTGGCCTATTACAGAACCACTGGCCTATTACACTGAAATCACATTATCTTAATAAAACATTTCAACACAGCTTCAACTGATGGGATAAAAAAAAAAAAGACATCACTGATCAGGCTCTGGCAGGAGTGCTCTTATCAAAGGCCTCAAGTCTCTGTAAAGTCGTATTGCCTCCGGAGCGTTATGACACTGTGCTATGTTGATTTCTTCCATCACCAGCAAACAAAACTCATGCAGGTCATGGTCGCAGGGAATGTCTGTTTTCCACAGACAGACGTCCTATTGGAGAACAATGTCCACTCTTTCATACTGTATTGGATGCAAATAATCTTGTGCATGATAGAGTTCAGGTACATTGTACATCAGACATGGTTTTCCATGATACAAAGCGCATCCGTTTCCATCTGGTCGAATGCGATGGTTGTCCCAAATTCTCACAACGGTGTCCAGCTTGTTCTGCAACACAAAAACATGAGGATTTAAATACATATGATGACTTCTTTTGAAAATGAGTACATGGAAGAAGCCACCCCTATATATTTATTTCATTTCATTTCATTATAGCAGCATAACGGGCAAATGCAGGGTTAATGTTCAATATGTATTGTTTTATGTTATGGTGGAGTTATCAGCAGAATAGTTACTGTGCTCCAGTTTCCTGCACTCAGCCATAGTAGCCTACATAATGAAGACAAGAGTATTGGCCCCAGCACAAAAGAGCCTACAATATGTAGCTACATTTGACTCCAAGTAGCTAGTCATCTTAGTTGGATATGGAGGGAAAGGAAAACAAGCTACTGCATGTGAACACTGAACAGTAGCCTACTCAACACCAGGGGCCTGGACAGCTCCACTTCAGCAGGGTTAAATAATTTCTGTGGGTTACATGCTGCAGTGTCAAACATGTAAGTATAACCAATGTATGTTAACCCAGTATTAAACTCCATAGCTCTAGGTTAAAAATAATAATAATGAAAGCATAATGTTTATGTCAGGGGTCTTCAACCTTTTTCAGCCCAAGGACCCCTTGGTTGATAGGGAAACACAGCAGGGACCCCCCTATGATTAAAAATACAATTATGTTGCATTTTAAGCATGGTCTATAATAACATTTATAATCCAGTGCACACCAGGATATCAGGATTGACACTTCTTTTTATTAATAGAATAGCCTACATTAAGAAAGCAAGAATGAGCGAACAATGTGTTTCGCATGGTGCTTAATCAGATTCGCTTTGTAAATCATTTTTGTCAAAAGTATCTTATTATTGCTTGGAGTTTACTCAATATTATTATTCTTTGTCTAAAATACATTTTTTAAATGTTCACAAACTACTTTGAAAAAAGTTGGCTGACCCCCTGCAGTACCTCTGCAGACCCACTGGGGGTCCGGGGCCCCCTGTCGATCTTCTGCTAGCCCTAGAAGAATCCATATTATATTGAAGTGGACAACACATCACACCATCAAGGAACAACAGTAGCAGGACCAACATAATCTTTGCAGCCTACTGCTGCGCTCAGCGCTCTTCTAGTTGATAGGGTTGTTATAAGAGGAGGTTAAGTTTTTGGGATGGAACACAAAAGTGTTTCAAACCATTATCAATGATCATGTAGTGGGTTGGCAGGCTATAAAAGAGGATACACAGTCAAACATAAATTAGTTTGGGGATCCTCATTTGCAACATTTAAATTGATGAGATGTAGGCCTGTCTGTTAATCAGTAGCCTATGTGCTATTACTTTCTGTATGAGAGATTTTGCAGTTAGACATCATCCAGTAGCCTATCCAGTCACATGCATATGCTACATTTTGAAAACAACACGAAACAGAGCCCTGAGATGTATCATCTTGAAGATGTGGACAGTGGAGGACTTACTTGAATAATCTTAAGAAAGCAGAATTGGATGAGTCCCTTGTCTATGAAATCTCCATTGAAGTCCCCAGTTGCCTGGAACTCCTGGACGATGTCCCTCCAGTAGTCCATGTTCTGTCTCCTGTAGATCCCCTACCAGCTTTTGATCCGATGGTTTGCTGTACTTCGTCCTTGGAACACACAAGGCCCACGCACAATGCCAGTCTCATCTTCTCCGAAGAAGTGTTGCAGCCTGTTAACATGGACGTTTTCAGTTCCCAAATCCGATCGGATTATCTTTCAGTGACTGCATTTATGAAGTAGGCTGCGATGACTTTAGGGTTACTATTTGAAGAGTTTGCTTGCATCCAGATTATATGACAAGAAAACCCATCAATGCATCTGTTTACTCCAATGCCGAAAGGGGTCAGCTTGTCATATATGAGTCCATATGCCATAAATAATTGGGCCCTGGGACACTATAAGATCTTCTCTGAAGTCTTGTGCCTCTCCGTTGCTGTACGCCCTCTCTGGGTCAAGATGTGACTGAACCTCGTAAACCATGTCTCGAGTAACACGCAGTCCAGCTAATCTGCACCTCTCGTGCATCATTCGGTAACCATGAAGACGACCCGGTCCCCTAATCTGGTTGCTAATGAAGTTAACAATCTCACCAGGATCACTGAAGTGCCATTGCCTGTGAAGTTGTAGCCGGGCTAGTCTTCTCCTTTAAATGACGAGGACTGATCTGAATGTCATCTCTAACAGAACGACACAATGCAATTTCTGCCTGTGTTAGACCTTGATTGAAGTACATCCTGATGCGTTGATCAATAATGGATACTCCACCCCCCCCAGCTCCCCCCCACACACACACACGGGTTGAATATCAATGCTTACCTTTTCTACACCGTTTCAACAGCAACCTTTAACAGCATTAATTTGCCATGCAATAATTTGACATGGAGTAATCTAATTTTGTCCAGAAGCCTTAATTGCACAACTATGGTTCTAAAAATAGGAACTGTATTAAAAACAAAAAAATTAACTGTCAAGATTATTCCAGCATATTCCTTTAAGAGAACAACCAGCTGTGTTTAACTTGTGAGCTACACAAAACCATCCCAATGGTGACACATTTCCTGCCTTAAGATGATCATCATCAAACCCCAGAATGACATTAGCTGGTTTAAGCTGGACACCAACTGAGCCACCAGTTCAACCAGCTTGAAACCAACTACATTACAGATCATAAAACCTCTTAAACTGGTCTAAGCTGTTTTTGTTTGTTTGTTTTTAACAGCAAGGGTGTGTCCTACCTTTGCTGCAATGTAGTAGTTACCAGTATTAAGTCAAATAAATAATTGTATGTCCATCTTGTGCAGGTAAATACCGGTATTATGCCACTATCAATGTCCAAATGGGTCATATTTATGATTCTACAGACTTACAACTACCAAATTGGACCAAAATAGCTACTTGTTCTTCAATTGTCACTTTTTGTTGGCATTAGCAGGCTATGCCTTTAAATATTGTAGGCTACTTTACCTTGTCCTCTGCCATTTTTGTTAAGTTCTCCTCAGGAATGCCCCTTTCTCTCAAGGCTGAGAGAAACTGGTCCATGGTGATCTGTACCGTAGTGATCTGTAGGATTCAACAATCAACAGTTAATGTAATCATACTTGTTAGCAGCTGCAACAAAGTTGTTCAACTCTTGACTGCTGGCCCTTCATTAACTGAAAATACAAAAGGGTTGCCTAGTTCTTCTGATTATTTAATAGCCACATCTGCTTTTAAGCTGACCATTGTACTGCACTGTACTGTACCACCAACCATAATGTAAACACCCCAAATATCAAATCACTATTAAGGGAAAACATTCTTACATCAAATGTCAAAAGTTCACCTTCCCAGCTGACTGTTGTGTTTACTAGTGCCACTTCAAGAACGGAAATCGTCAAAACAACAGGCATAATACAGTATCGGAATTACAAACTCATGATTACCAGACTCATATAGTTTTTCACCGCCGTAGTTTTCGTGTTTTTAAAGCGAAAAAGAGGCTTTGTTGGGTAGGGAAACCCGACCGGAAGTCATACATGGAACTGATTTTTTTTCTCACTGTTTTCATAGCGATCTACGAATGTCTTCCTACTGCGCCCCGGGTGCAAGTCCTACAAAAAGGAGGGAATCTTGCAAAAATAAAACCGAATGATTACTAGACTCAGATAGTTTTTCACCGCCGTAGTTTTCGTGTTTTTACGTCAGAGCTAACCAATATGGCGGCGAAGTGAATAAGGCGAATAGCTACCGTTATAGAAGTCGGGAGCTAACTAGCTCGTGTGGAGAAAATAACGTTAGGATAACTCACGAGCTCACGACTAGCACCAACTCCCATAGCGATAATAACGGTAGCTATCGGTGGCTAAAGCAGTTAGCTAACGTTACCATCACCATGATTCCTGAACTTTTCTTCTTGAGGCATAAACGGAGGTGTATGTATGACGGTACGACACGACCACATTGCATTGTGGTACACGGGAGAAATTGTAGGGTATAGTCGATGTACACTACAAATCACGGTGAATTGTGGGTATTTTCTCGTTCACTATATAGTGAATGAAATTAACAGTTTAGAATTCGTCGCACACTACAAAATGGCGTACACACTATATAGTGTACTGCACATGTGTCAAAGTCAAGGCCCGCGGGCCGGATCCGGCCCGTGAATGAGTTCTCTCTGGCCCGCGGGATGATATTTAATTACTATTAAAACCGGCCCGCAGTATTATGTGCCCGCAGCACCATAATACTACAAGTCCCAAGATGCACTGCGAGTGCATTGGCGCGTACTGAGTGCCCGCGGGTGAATGCAATCCCGCGTCTTGTCTTCACTTCACTTCAGTACTAGTCATGAGTCACAGCGGAGACCTAAACATCGCCGCCGATTTTCATCTCCCTCTCCCCCAAAATGGCAAAAAGAAAGGTAGACGCTGAAAACGGGGTTTCAAGACAGGTGGGAGGCAGAATACATGTTCACCGAAGTAAAAGGAGAGCCTGTGTGTCTTGTGTGTGGAGACAGCGTGTCTGTTATGAACAGGGTTGGGTTGTAACGGAATACATGTAACGGCGTTACGTAATCAGAATACAAAAATCAAGTAACTGTATTCAGCTCGCGTTACATTTGAAAAACGAGTAATCTGAATACAGTTACTTTAATAAACCTGAAGTGAATACATTTTGGATTACTTCTTGGAATGCTTGGTGGAAAGTTTTCCTTACAAACATTAATGAGCTGATATTCATTACTAAAGTTACAGCATGAAATTATCACGCCTACATGATTATCATCACACAGCTCACGAAAACTACCCCCGCTGCACAGAACCAAAACACTGCGTTAAAAAAATGCGTTTAAAAAAAGCGCGCGCCCACACTCAGACAAACATTGATAGGGACAAGGTAGAAAAGTCAGCTTTTAGTTTGTGGCGTTATCGACACAATTTCTAGTTTAAAGAAGAACATGGGAAAAATCTGTCGGTCCAGTGTACCTTGTGTCTTCCAGGAATAAAGATACTGTCGGCATCAAAGGACTCGACTTCGAATCTTAAAAAGCACTTGGAGTAAGTCAGTTTAATGAACACAGTTCTGCAGTAATTTGCTGTTACCTGACCTTAGCCTACGGTTTGAGGCATCGCATTAACTGCTCTGCTAATTTTATACTGCTTTCTTTATTGTTGAAACGATGACATTTTATTTTATTCTTTTTATTTTTCCCAGTTTTCTCCCAATTTGGTAGACAATTGTACTCTACTATACGTCAATTACGTTATGCACTGCCGAGCATTCGCCGCTACACAGCCCGCCAACACTGGCACTTTTCTAAGCCATATATATCCCTTACAAGTCGCTGTTATTCCAGTGCCAAAAAAGTTTCAAAAGTTATTACATTGTTTAAGATGCTGTTTGAGTTATGCTCATGATGAGCCATCAAAACAGTCAAATAACTTGCCTTTCAATATCCCTTTGCTTTTTATTATGATTAATTTTGAATCTGTCCATTCTAATTCCATAACATGTTAATGACGACGACTACAACAAAAAATGCAGATACAATGTTGCATATATTTAGCTAAATTGACATCTCAAATTTATTAGTATTTATTATTAAATGAACAGAAGCTGACCTGACCTCAACACAGTGGAAAGTTGAACATGACATCCTTTTTCAAAGTGTAATGCATAATAACTATTTAAATGTATTACTGATCAAATAAAAAAGTGAACATGGCATGTGCAAAAGTTTGAGCACCCTTTTAGTACTAAGTAGCACCACCTTTGGCTATATAACAGCGTCCCAATGTCTCCTGTACCCCAAAACATACCCATCTGTGATGGAAAAAGTAAGTAATCCAAAAGTATTCTAAAAGTAATCTGATTACGTTACTTTTTTGAGACATGTAACTGTATTCGTATCGGATTACTTTCAGAGCCGTGTAATCAGTAATCAAGCACTAATTACATTTACAAAGTAACCCTCCCAACCCTGGTAGCACATACCTGTGTGAACAACTGTTTTCATTGATGAAACTAAACAAAACATCACATAGGAGTTGTCTTACTGATGAACACCTTCACTCAATCCTGAGGAATTCCTCAGCTCAGAGCCTGATCCCAAACATTGATGAACTTGTACTCAAGATGAAACACGAAGTATCTGGCTCAGCCTCAGACAAGTGAGCAGAAAGGACTTGGACTTGATATTTCTTTGAAGGGAATTATTATTTTTTTTCTTCAGTTGAATGGACCTAATTTTATTATAAAAGACAGTCATTGGTGAGGATAAGAGCAGCACACTGATTTGTTTTTAATGCATGCTGTTTCATTTATGCATTTATCTTGCCATTGAGCTTTGAAGGAAAATTACATTTTGCTGTTTACCTGTTAAAAAACGAAAAAAAAACGTTTTCAATTTATTGCTGAAAGAGCCTTGAGAAAATATTGCAACTGATTTTATTTATGTTTTACTTAATTTAATTTAATGATTAATGTTAAGTGCAATATAAGCTGTGTTATTGGTATTGGTTCAATATGTGCAATAATTTCGAGTGTTAATAAACATTGAACCAGCCCGGCCCTCCACTTGTACCATTTTTTTTATTTTGGCCCCCTGTGTATTTGACTTTGACATGACTGGTGTACTGTATAGGGAATAGGGAGCGGTTTCGGACACAGCCTGGGTATCACCGTCCTGTGTTTTGGTGTAAATAAATGACACACGCATGTGTTGTCAAAGAGAGTTGTCCATGCCTATGTTCCTGCATCTGCTGAAATACTGCTGTTACCAACCCGTCTTGTCCAAACGTAACCAAAACGACTGTGGGAAAACATGTTAGCAAACTAGCTAATGGTAATGTTAGCTGTCAGTTCGACTCATTTTTGCCAGGCTACATCTAGCTACTCCTTCGCGGCTTGTGTAACATAGTACGGGTACATGCCCTTGTTGAGGAGGAAGCTTTGACAGTATAAAACATAAAAGTAAAATAAAGATTCCCAAAGCCTCCTGTTTGAGGCGGCTAATTGCTAGCCAGTTAGCGAGCAAATATGTCGGCAGATCATGTTAACTTGCTGAAATATTTTGTTCATACGCTTATAATCTTTAGCAGCTGGGAAATACATCTTTGATCTCTTCAGGGGGTGACCCATTTTCATTTGATTAAACGTTACACATTACATCCTGCTCAATTAACATTAGCTAACGTTACGCCAGTGTTGAAACGCCAGAGGTTGCAGCCAACAGAGGGGTGTACTATGAAGCTGGCTAACGAGTAAGCCTGACTTAATGCACTGAGTAAAACCCGGAACAGCTCTTTTTACTTTAGTTCCAGATTTGAAGAGGTTCAGCGCATTAAGTGAGGCTTACTCGTTAGCCAGCTTCGTAGTACACCCCTCAGGTGTCTGTTGGTTCGAGATACCATAAAGTTAACTTGCAATTCTGACAGCAATGTGTCCATATGCTTTATTGGAGCAGTTGCTAACATTACCTTAGCTGAAGCAGCCGGATAGATGGGAGTTGGTCAACCTCTCATCTTTTTAGGCTAACATGTGGCCCCTTTCAGGACTGCTGGACGTCTATTAGTGACAGGACTGTGCTGATTGTCGCTCTGACATAACTGCAGTAAACAAACTAACGTTAAGCCTAACTTACCGCTAAGTTGTTGACTGTTCAGTACAGTAGTACAGACAGCCAGTGGCAGCTCTTGAAGGCTGAAATCAGGACGGTGTGATCACATGAACCAGCTCGCAATCATCTACGAGTTCTGCACATGGTTCTGGATAATTACCCCACGAAAACAAAAGTCTTCTGTTATATCGAGATAACGAAATTAATTAATCCGTTATCACGAGAAAACAGACTTTGTTATATCGAGATAACTAAATAATAAATTGTTATCACGAGAAAACGGCAATAAATGTAGTTTATTTTATTCGTACTCAATTTTCCCCATGCTATTCGTTTATGTTGAATAGTTAACCAATGATTATTCCATAATTTTGTAGTTTTTGGAATTGTTATGGGTTCTTGCACCATCTTTTTCATCTTAACCCAAGCTTGTAGCATGCTGTTTATTAAAACGTTTTTATTCTTTCATTTATGTTTTGAAAATAAGCAATTACTGTACCCTTAGGGATGAGGACCACAGCAGACCAAAGAGGGATATGTCCAGCAGGGAGCTGTGGTCCATCATAGAAGATTTCCCTCTTCACAATGGTGGAGGCGCCTCTCCCCCTCAATTCACATAGGTGCGCTCCTATGCACATCAGAGCAGTGCACTTCTCAGACCATCACAGTCTGACCATGTCCTTGGACTGGGAGAAGACCATCACAATGGGTAGGGTTCCCTGGAGGATGAATACCAGCCATCTCCAGGACCCAAAAGCATGCCTCTCCTTCTCGAGACGATACCTGGAGTGGGTCACTCTAAAACACCTGTTTGACTACTCAAAAGAGTGGTGAGAGATGGTGAAGGATCGGGTGCAGGGCTACTTCCAGGCAGTCAGACAGAGGAAGGCAAGGGAAAGAAGGGCAGGGTCTGTGTGCCAACAGGACCACAGATGGAGCTCTCATGGACACCTTCCTGGACAGCCTGGACAGACACCTGGAGGAGCTGAGCACCAAGTGGCTCTTGTTCCAAAGAAGGGGGACCTCCAGAACTGGCAGCCAATCAACCTTCTCTTAGTCGATTATAAGATCATAGACAAATCACTGATGAGGAGGTTCCAAGACCTGTTACCATTAGTGATCGGCCACAATCAAACCTGCAGCATTCCTGGGAGGTCCATAAATTACAATCTGCTCCTAATGAGGGATATTATTATCCACTCCGGGGAGTGCAGGTC
Organism: Aldrovandia affinis; assembly: GCA_029706075.1. Taxonomy (NCBI): domain Eukaryota; kingdom Metazoa; phylum Chordata; class Actinopteri; order Notacanthiformes; family Halosauridae; genus Aldrovandia; species Aldrovandia affinis. The sequence goes on along the minus strand of JAINUG010000264.1, from coordinate 1,203,659 downwards.
CCCCTTAGGTCTTCTCAGTTTAGATCAGGAGAAGGTCTTTGACAGGGTTAGCCATGTGTGCCTAGAGAGGGTGCTGGAGAGGTTTAACTTTACGAATCCCCTCCGGCGCTGGACCAGGATGTGTTTAGGTGACATCTCAGGCAGAGTGGTTGTCAACAAGCACCTCTCTGCCCCATTTGACATCAGGTCTGGTGTCAGGCAGGGATGCCCTCTAGCACCCCTCCTATACGTTGTCTACAATGAGCTGTTTCTCCAGGCCATCCGGCGAAGCAATAACATCCGGGGCTACCTACTGCCGGGTGGCCATGGGGAGTGGCTCATGGTGATGGCATACATGGACGATCTTCACCATTACCAGCACAGATAGTCACTACTAAGGTGGTGGAGGACTTCTGTGCAGTCACAGGCGCCCTGGTCAATCGGGGCAAGAGTGACCTATTCCTGTCACTTCATGGAGTGAGTCACTAACCTGTTCTTTCCCTATCTGCACAGAAAGCATAAAGCTTCTTGGGGTCATTTTCCAGAACAACGGGAGAGGGAACTGGAGCTGGAGCTGTAATGCACAGCCCCTGACAATGATGTGTAAGATCCTGGTCCTGAAGGCAACAGTCCTCCCAGGCCTTCTCTACATTGGCCGCATGTTTCCCCCAGACAGGACTACTAGCAAGGTCATTGGTATGATGGCCATCCACTTTATCTGGGGGGAAAACATGGAGAGGCTGGGGAGGACAACCCTGATGAAGGAGGAGGAGAAAGAGGGTTTTTTTTCTCCCCAGAAGAGGGGTTTCAGATATAACAACTGTAATTTTGGAACAGGGTCTGACCGCACTGGTCCAGAACAACCAGAGGGGGGAGTCGGTCCCTGGTATGCTAGCCAGATATGGCCTCAGATTTATGGGCCTGTGTGGGCTGCAGACAAATGAAGGTAGAACCCGCACACTGTGCAGAAAAGGGAAGATCCCAAACGCGGCGAAGACTTAATGTTCAGTTCAAGAGTCTTTTAAATCAAATCAAATCAAATCAAATTTATTTGTATAGCGCTTTTCACAATAGAATTGTCACAAAACGCTTAACAGAGGGGGGAACCCAGGCCTAGACCCCCCCAAAAGCAAGCCTAAAGGCAACAGTGGCAAGGAAAAACTCCCTTGGTAGTGAGAAACCTTGGGAGGAACCAGACTAAAAAGGGGGAGCCCATCCTCTTCTGGCCGGCACAGGGTATGTCCAAAAAAGACCATGTCATGGTCAGTCCAAGGTGGCTCAGGGCTGAAAGACTTTGCCCCTCCTGAGACAGGTAGTCAGTGGGGGGGGGGGGTTAACCACATGGAGAGGGTCCAGATCCAGGAACTGGGGTTGGCGTGGGGGTGAGGGTTGTTGGGGGCAGCTCACACTTCTCGCAGGATCTAGGGCTCGGGGGCAGGTGTCCCCGAGTCAGAGAAGAGAATATGCAGTCAGAATAAAAAGCAGTGCTATAGCCAGTAGCATTATGTAAGAGCAGGGGAGCACAAGCATAGGAAATATACAGATAGCCCCAACGGGTGTAAGCTATGGCAGCACACCTATTAGGAGAGGGACAGAGAAAACACGCAGCCATGACAGAGTTCCAAACCATCCACACCTGATCAAGGATAACCAGCATAACAGTGGTGGTAACACATTGAGGAGGTGACAGTATGGAAAGTTTCTCACTCCATAAGACACTAGGGCACGGCCTTCTCCATCTCTCCACCTAGACTATGTTTGGCAGTAGGCTAGGCTGAAAAGATATGTTTTTAATCTACACCTAAAAATGTAAACTGTGTCCGAATCCCTAACATGCCTTGGTAAACCGTTCCACAACAGAGGAGCTCTAAAAGAGAAGGCTCTACCACCAGCTGTGCTTTTCAAAATTCTAGGGAGTAATAGATGGCCGGCTTCTTGTGAAGGAAGCAGTCGTGTCGGCTTATAGGGGGCAATCATTTCGGTCAGATGTAAAGGTTCAAGTCTGTTCACTGCTTTAAAAGTTAGCAACAGTACTTTATAATCAGCCCGATATTTAATAGGAAGCCAATGTAGTGATGCTAACACTGGAGTAATGTGCTCATACTTCTTGGATCTAGTCAAAATACATGCTGCTGTATTATGTACTAGTTGAAGACTCTTTAGAGAGCTACTAGAGGAGCCGGATAATAAGGCATTACAATAGTCTAGCCTCGATCGACAAAAGCATGCATCAAGGGTTTTGCATCCTCTAATGACAGAATGTGCCGAATTTTAGCTATGTTTCTTAGGTGAAAGAAAGCTACTCTGGAAGTGTTTTTAATATGAGTGTCAAATGTAAGGTCCTGATCAATAATAAAACCAAGGTTCTTAACCATAAGACTTGATGTAACTATGCAATCACCTGCATTTAACTGCAGATCCAACTTGTTCCTTAATTTTTTGGGGCCCCAAAACCATCATCTCTGTTTTATCTGAATTTAAAAGCAGAAATTTACTGTCATCCAATTCTTTATATCAGAGATACAAGCCTCTAATTGAGTGAGTTGAAGTATTTCACCTGGTTTCATTGATATGTACACCTGTGTATCATCTGCATAGCAATGGAAATTCACACCATGTTTACGAATAACATTACCCAGTGGTAGCAAGTATAATGAGAACAGTAATGGTCCCAGCACTGAGCCTTGTGGAATACCATATTTAACCTGAGAGTAGTCAGAGAACTCTTGATCTAATTGCACAAATTGAAACCTGTCTGATAAGTATGATTTAAACCATGAGAGTGCCCGTCCACGCAAACCGTCCGGTTTTTCTAGCCTATGAAGGAGAATCTGGTTGTCAATAGTGTCAAAAGCAGCACTTATGTCAAGGAGCACTAGAATAGAAACACAACCAGTATCCAATGCTAACAGTAAGTCATTTACAACTTTAATAAGTGCTGTCTCAGTGCTATGGTTTGGTCTAAAACCTGATTGTAGTGTTTCATACAGATTATTAGTTTTTAGGAAAGCAGTTAATTGTTGAGCTACAGATTTCTCAAAAATTTCTGACAAAAAGGGAAGATTTGAAATGGGCCTATAGTTCTTCAGATTAACAGGATCAAGATTTGGTTTCTTTAGAAGAGGCTTGATTACTGCCACTTTTAAAGACCTAGGTACGCAACCCAATAATAGGGATGTATTTATGATATCTACCATGGGCTGGCCTAGCACAGGCAAAAGCTCTTTAATAAGCTTTGTTGGTATGGGGTCTAACAGACATGTAGATGATTTGGAGGACATTTGTCCAGATCCAAGGGAGTGAAAAACTCAAGGGTCTCTATGCAACCCTGCTCCTGATAGCCCTGTGCTATCTCAGGAGTTGGAGTGCTAGATATTGGAGTCATTTTCATAAATTGTTCTCTGATTGTCTCAGTAAACAAGTTCATGAAGTCATTGGAATTATAGTTAGAAGGATAACTGATGGAAACTGAAGACAGTTTTTTTGTCAGTTTAGCTACCGTGTTAAATAGAAATCTTGGGTTGTTTTTATTCTGGTCAATTAATTTTGAGAAGTACGATGACCTAACTGTAATAAGGGCGTGCTTGTATTCTATGAGGCTGTCCTTCCAAGCAGAGCGAAAAACCTCTAAATTGGTAGAGCGCCATCTGCGTTCTAATTTCCTGGAAACTTGTTTAAGGGCACGGGTGTGTTCAGTAAACCATGGTGCAAGTTTCTTCTGACTGCATTTTTTCCTCTTGAGGGGTGCGACCGCACAAAGTGTATTCCGTAAAATGTGATTTAGCACATCTGTTTGATGATCAATTGACAAAAAGGTATTTGGGTCCTGACTTGATACTAACGATTCGGGAAGTAAGTTTATACATTTTGAAGCCATCAATGAATTTATAGAGCGGCTGGAATAGTATCTAGGTTACAATTTAATAGGAATATTTACCTGAATTTCAAAAGTAATCAAAAAGTGATCCGATAGTACAGGATTATGGGGAGACACAATGATATTCTCTACATTGATACCATAGGATAAGACTAAATCTAAGGTATGGTTGTGGCGGTGGGTTGGTTCAGATATATTTTGAATAAAACCAACAGAGTCAATAATAGCTGCAAAAGCCAGTCCTAAAGGGTCACTGTCATTATCAACATGTATGTTGAAATCTCCAACAATCACAACTTTATCTTTCATAGTTGCCAAGCTTGATAAAAACTCTGCAAACTCAGAAAGAAAGACAGTATACGGTCCAGGTGGTCTATAAATAGTTACTAAGAGGAAGGATTGCACTGAGGTAACTATATCTTTTGACCATCCAGAAAGCATAACAAGCGATTCAAAAGAGGAGAACTTATCCCCACATTTAGGTGTGAAACTAAATTTTGTCGAAAAAATCACAGCAACACCGCCCCTCTACCGGACAGACGCGGCAGCTGGCATAACCATCAGGAGATGCCTCATTGAGTGTACTGTGTTCGTCAGGCCTAAGCCAGGTTTCAGTGAAACTAATCAGGTCAAAACTATGGTCCGTGATTAGTTTGTTCACAAGAACCGCCTTGAGGGAAAGTGATCTAACATTTAACAATCCACATTTAAGATGCATCTTATTACAGGCAACACTTACAGCAGGCTGAGAGGTTTTAATAGAAATAAGATTATGTACACAAATGCCACAACAGCCAGTGTGCTCAGATAGCTTTTTACTTCTAAAACCATTTCCAAAACGAGGGACAGACACAGTCTCAATAGCTAAGCTAGTCACAGGTATTTGGAAGCTAGCAGACAGTAGTTTAGGGCCAGAAGTCTGCTGCCTGGCTAGCACTCTGAGAGGTCATACATTTTGCAATTTATACTACGGGAAAAATTTCTAGATAATAGAAGAGAACCTCTCCAGCTCGGGTGGAGTCCGTCTCTCTTCAGTAAGCCAGGCTTTCCCCAAAAAGTGGGCCAATTGTTTATGAAGCCCAAGTCGTTGTCAGTACACCAGTTAGCCATCCAGCAATTTAGCGATGTGAGTCTACTGTAGACTTTGTCACTCCTACGAGCAGGGATAGGGCCAGAGATAATTACTTCCCGACTGATTGTTTTAGCGAGCTTACACACCAAAACAAAATCATTTTTAGTGATCTCCGACTGCCTAAGTCGAACATTGTTGGTGCCAGCGTGGATAATCATTTTAGAATATTTACGATTATTCTTAGCTAGCACCTTTAACCCTCTGAGGTCCGTGCTAAGCTTAGAGGAGGTTTTTGATTTTGGCATGGTCTGATATTTATCTCAATTTCATCAACTTAACACACACTTACTCCAAAGTGTTTGATATTTTTATTTGAAGGACAATCACAGCTACATTTATATGCCATCAATAGTGTGGTCAGTATCATATGCAGCTTGTAAATAGATCTACAAACACACAAGTTATAAAGAGTAAATTTTTCTGCCGTCACAAAAGTTGTGAAAGCACACACTAAACTATAGTGACGAATTGTTTTGCCAATATGCGTTTGTTCATCAAGGTCTTGTTTATGTAAGGGTGTGAAAATAGTTTAGCACATCTGAGATCTAAATAGCTAAAAACCTGTTTTTATCAGAACTGGTCACATTTATTTCAGGCTGTGGGAGGGCTATATGCTAATTTCAAGAATATTCATGATCCACACCTGAGGCTTGTCCACACCTGTAAAATCTGTCAGATGGGCCATCTCTCTCTCAAAGGCCGCCAGACAAAAGAGAAAAGCCATCAGAGTAAGCAATAGTCAGTGAGCCATGCAGAAAGTTTTTTTCATTTGGGAAGATTCATTGAAAACAAACTATATACAAAACATTCCAAATTAAAACATGGTGAGACAATTTGTTCTTTCACAGTCTTTGGTGCCACTTCTCAAAACAGTTTCTGGTCAACTGTAGACACAAGGGAACGTCACAAACCGCTGTTTCCCGACATCTTGCAGAGTACACATTTATTGCAACCAACAGAAGCCAATTTGCCAACATCCAGAGTGTTTGGCTGTGGACACAGGCACATGATCAAAAGTAGCCCGTTTTCTGGGTTTAAGATATTTATCGTTAAACGTCTGTCGGAAAACGAAAGCAAAATCCGTGTCTGCGAAGACACGGAAAGACAAACAAAACAAAACCAACGAACAGGAACAAACAAATCAAAGTAAACAGGTAAATCCACGTATCCAAAAACGTGGTATAAACTAAACGCTGGGAATCTAAACAACAACAAGCACACGAACAAACAAGTTCTCGAGAGGCAAGAAACATTAATCACAATAGGTATTATCAAGCTAAGCTAGATAATGTCCAAGCGCCGAAACAGAATGCCAGCTGGTTAAATATCCTCCCGTTAATTATTCGCAGCAGTCGAATACTTTTCACAGTATTTGAAAATATGGTAAATAAAATAAATATCAGCATACACCGTCTGTTGCTGGCAGCTCGTAACCGTAAACACAGACAAGATCCGATATAATGTCGGGACATTGTTTACGCTGCAATTTAACACACGGAATTCATATATTGAATATATATACGAGTATTTGATAACATGGCAGATCAAATATAGTTACTTACTCTTCGTCAGTTATTGTCTTCGTCGCTTTCCATCGATGCTCTCAAACACTGCAGCGCAGAAAATCTTTCCATCTTGAATAAAATTGTATGTCTGTATAAAATCTTGCTTCAAATTGTCGGGACAGTTTGTGTTTGTTTACGCCGGCGTTTTCACACATGGCCCCACGCCCCTCCCACACCACCTCCCGAAACTCGCACCTAGTTACCATGTCAATAGAAGGGGACGGTACTAAAAGGTAAAAAACAGAGTAAAAAACAAGGTTTACTTTTGGTCTAATTAACCTAATTTAAAAAATCCCATTTGATTTGCCAGTGCTCAAATCGGAAAGTCGCGATTCTAAGGTTTCTGTCAATGTTTTTGTCGCGTGTGTATGATAAAATATCGCGAAGTTAGAAATAGTAATATACTTTTATTGCTGCTGGGAGCGGCGCCGCTCCCGTCGACCTCAGGGGGTTAAGGTTGTCTCCACGTCGGTAGCTCTGGCCCCAGGCAAACATTGGACTATGGTCGCTGGTGACTCTATCCTCACGTTTCGTAAAATGGAATCGCCAATAATCAGAGCTTTCTCAGTAGGTGTATTACTGAGTGGGGAAAAACAATTCGAAACGTGAGTTCGGTGTATGACCTCCTTGGGACAGCGACTATGCCTCCATCGAACCATGACAAAAACGCCTTGCTGCGAAGGCTCTGCCGGGGGAATAGCACTGATGTCTAGGCTATTTAAACTCCCTGGTGCGTCCGGTGCTTGCAGAAAAGACTCTATGTAGCTCTTTCCTTCCTGAATCTGGCGAAGTGTCCGGATGCGGTCCTCAAGCTCAACTATTTTCTGAGCCAATTCTAAATTGAGTTGACACTTACTACATATACCAGTTACGCTAAACGTGGCATCAGAACTAATACTAAACATATTGCACTCCAAGCAGAAAACAAGGGAGGAAGCCATAGTCGAATTCCTTACCGTAAATGTTTTCTTGGCCGTCGAACAGAAAACCACGGGGTTGGAGTCCCTTAATTTACAAAATTCACTCAGATTTGATGATGGTTATGAATAAAATTAAAGTTTTGCTGCCAATATATTTGATATTTTACGTGCAAAAGTTATTTCGAAAGTTATTTCGAAGTAGCAGTAGTAGAGAGTAAAAAGCGCGCGAGCGTTTTCAAACAACACGTGTAACAGGAAATGACGAAACAGGAAATACTGGAAATGATGCACTAAGGGGTTCTGTGCATCAACTTTTTAATCCATAAAAAAAAGATGAAACAAATATCCAGTGAAACAAAGGATTAAAAGACAAAAGAACAGACGTTTCGGTCAAATGACCATCATCAGTTTGAAAAAAATCAGCACACAAAGGCAGAGTTAAACATTCTCATCACATCCAAATTGTTAATTAGCATCACCTGCAGACGTGCATGTCATTAGGCCAAGGCAAATTGGTAATATGTAAATGAAAATGAATAAATATATATATATATATCACCGAGAGGTCACATAGCATACAAAGGTATTTTAGTTTGACAATATTGCAGTATATTCACAAGGCAAAAAAGAAATGTAATAAAATGAAATGAAACAATGCAGTGATTCATTGTCGTTAAATAAAGTGTAAGACAAAAAGTAGGCCTATACATAATTGAGGTAATAGAGATATCAGATAATATAATAACAATTATGTAAAGCATCATCGAGATAGTTATGTTCACAGAGTAATAATGCAGTAGTACAGAGTAGGGTACATAAAATTAAATTTGCTCGTGGTACAATTACTGTCAACTCAAAGCCAAAGGTAATGAAGGCGTATGCGGGGTTCACTGGACAAGGGGAGAGAATAATTGGGCTGCATCTTACTGATTATACAATCAATGGGGCCCTGAGGGATTTTGCCTTCAGGACGGGATTAGTCAGGGCCGGGTTGCCCTAATGGACATATAAACACATCATCTTTGCGGAGATCGAGAGAGACCATGATGCTCCCGAGGGGCAACCCAACTCTGAACCCAGAAATTGTATGGAAAAATTTTAATCATAAAGCCCTTACAAACAAACAAAAAGATATTACATGGATGTCTGTTCATGGCTGTCTCCCTACCAGGCCATTCATGTTTAGACGGCACTTAGCCCTGACCGAGAACTGCCCCCATGGACGCACTGACTCAGAACATGTACACCATCTGTGCTGGGAGTGCTCCGTAGCCAGATGGGTCTGGGGCCTTGTTGTGACCTCTGTCTCCCAGAACAGGCTCCTGCTGAGATCCTCCCTGACAACTGAGAGGGTCATGTATGGCCCCCATGAGGGATGTAGGGCCCTGGAGCTGCAGCGCCAGTGGAGGATCATTAACACCATTAAGCAGGTCCTGTGGGAGATGAGGAACATCAACGTCTACCAACAGAAAATAGTGGACCTGGAAACCTCCTCCAGGATGGCATGTTGGCAGACTTTTTGAAGGAGGAGAGGGGCGAAGAGGAAATTAGGGGTGAGCCACTGGAAATAACTGGTCATATAGCTCACCGCTCAAAGGAGGTGCGCTCTGGGGAGCCAAAACCTGGGCACAAATTCCTCTTTTCTTTCACGTTTCCTTTTTCATGATTTAAGCCTATATGTACCTCCGTCCTGTCCTTTTGATATGTGATTTAAATCTGTTATGTTGTGCCCCTGTCTTCGAGAAATGTACTGTTGAAACCATTATTACCTGAATATATTTTTGTTTTCTTTAGTTGGAAATGCCAACTTTGAAATGAAATGTGATGTAAACTCAAAATTACATTTTAAAAACCAATAAAATAACCTTGTTATAATAATGCTGGTAGTGCTGAAAGGAAAAGCAGACTCTTCCAGTTTTTATTCCATAGCGTTCACCGCTCCAATATATACACAAATATATGCCACAAAATGCTTTAAAAGAATAAGGTTTGAATTTGATTTGAAATTCAATATAAAACAATATAGTGCATATTGCATGACCAAATTGGTTTAAATCAATGGAATAAAACAACATTTGTTTTGTGTGTAAAGGTTTATCCGTGTATTTCTGATCTGAATCATCTTGCTAAGAGAAGTGGAAGTGACTTTTATTTAACCAGGTGGGTCAAATTAACACTCAAATCTCATTTGCAGTGATGGCCTAGGGAATGAAGGTGGGTAGGGAACAAAATTGATTATATAGCTAATCATCTGTAGGTAAGATAATTAGGTAGAAAGAACAGAACCATTTTGAGAACTTGATCATGTAGTTAACATCCCTACTATTACAAAAAGTATCATAGGATTTTTAATGACCAGAGTGAGCCAGGGCCTCAGTTTAAATCTTCATCCAAAGGACAGCATTGCCAACAGAACAGTCTTCCCACCATTGAGACATTAACTGTCTGATTGGGTGTCCCCTAGTGGCTCACCAACACCACCTCCAGCAGCAACCTAGCTATCCCTTCAAAGTCTCCCATCTGAGCGCTAACCAAGCCCAGCTCCTCTTAGTTCCAATCAATCAATCAGTCAATCTTTATTTTTGTATAGCGCCTTTTACAAACAGGTCACACAGCGCTTCACAATTGGCATTTTCCAGAGGGAATAAAAAAAACAGAAAACCATTGGAACCAATGTGGGAGACTGGAAAATTATTCCCTGACCCCTTAAAAGACGGTCGAGATGAACTCCTGGAAAATTGTGGGTTACAAAGAAAAACAAAACAAATAGTCCAAATAGTTCCAGCTGTTTGAAATGAGATGAGAAACGATATCCCGACAGCAACAAACAATCCGCTCAAACTCAAACTCTCAGCATGTATGACGTAGCCATCCTGTCAGGCCAAATACAGGACGTTTCTACATTAACCTGACATATTGAGAAAGGTCAAATATATATTACTGATTTGTTCTGTATTTAACTAGACTTATATACAAAAAGAAAATCCAAAACATCCCTCTTAATTCCAATACATTTTTTTACATTTTTTATCTGTGGCTTCTCCTAAAATGAGGGAAATATTTAATACATAAAAAATATGAAATGTGTTATCTTCTCATTTATTTTCTTTAAAATATATGAATACTATGAGAATGAAGTCCCAAAAATGATGTTTTAAGTGAGAAGTTAAAGGTTTTGATCAAAAGCCGACAAAGACAGTACATACAAATTTCACATTCAATACATACCTGTATATTTTTCTAATAGCAATCCCTTATTACTCCTCTTGAAGAGTATGAATTAAACTATTGTACAGAACGGGTTGGAAAACCAAGCAAAAAGTCCAGTACAGAACAAATCAGTAATATATATTTGACCTTTCTCAATATGTCAGGTTAATGTAGAAACGTCCAGTATTTGGCCTGACGGGATTGCTACGTCATACGTGCTGCGAGTTTTGTTTTGAGCGGATTGTTTGTTGCTGTCGGGATATCGTTTGTATTGTGTTTGTATTGTGTTTGTATTGTTGCAAAGGGGACAGAGAGGGAATTTTCCATTTTTCCCCGTCTAGCTTTGGAAAGCTTGTTAAAAAGTTACCGATTTGTATTACACCCAGCAGACGTGAGTTTTTTTGTGGTTTTTCGCCCTCTCAGGAGCAAATCCAAGAGTAGGGAAATATACTATAGCTAACTAGCTTTTGTTGGCTTAAATTTAAATTTAATTGTTGTATTTGAAGCATAGAGCGTATAGCCGTTTCGGTTGGCTGCTACCAGCGCTCTTGCTACAGAAACCGGACCGAAAGTTTTTTAATTCGCTTTAAGTGTTGTTTCCATTTAGACATTTCTGCACCTGAGTGTTCAGAACCGAGGTGTATAGTATTTTTTATCGACTTGGTGTCTCTGTTTAGGCAATAATTCGTTCAGTGCAGGGAGAGCAGTATATTTAGATATATTTAGGGGTGAAAATGTGGCCACCGGCAGTGCAGTGTGAGTGTTGTAGAATGATTGTGTTTCTGGAAGAAGACTTCCAGGAGGGTTTCATCTGCGACAGATGCCAGCTTGTGAAGCATCTCGAGAGCAAGATCCTTGATCTCGAAGCCCAACTTGTTGGTCTCCACTGCCCTGCAGAATTTGTAGAGTTCCAGGAACTAATTAGTACGCCCTTTAGAGAGTTAGCCTGCACGCCGAAGCGGGGTAGGGGGGAGACTCTAGAGCAGGTAGGAAGAGAGAGTTGGGTGACGGTAGGGCGGCAGCGTAGAAAAGGGCGCGCACATGCAGGGGCGGCATCTCCAGAGATTGCGGTGTCCAACCAATTCCAGCCCTTGCAGGAAGAGGATCTGGCCCCGCCCTCTGTGAGCGGGAGGACTGATGAGCCCCAGGGCACCCTGGCGGCCAAGCCACCCAGGAAAAGGGAGTTAATTGTAGTGGGGGATTCAATCATTAGAGGTGTAGACAGTATAGTCTGTTCGCGGGAAAAGGAATCTCGCATGGCATGTTGCCTACCTGGTGCTCAGGTTGGAGATCTCCTGGAACACGCGGACAAGCTCCTGGCCAGAGCAGGGGTGGATCCAGTGGTCATGGTCCATGTTGGAACTAATGACATAGGTAAGGGTAGGTTTGAGGTTCTGCAGGACAAATTTATAGAATTAGGAACAAAGTTAAGGGGCAGAACCTCCACAGTGGTCTTCTCAGAAATTCTGCCAGTACCACGTGCTAGCAAAGGCAAGCAGAATTGTATATGGAGATTTAATACGTGGCTACAAACCTGGTGCAGGAAAGAGGGGTACAGGTTTATGGGGCACTGGGACTCCTTTTGGAACAGGGGTGACCTGTAAAAGCGGGACGGGTTACACTTGAACTGGAGGGGTACAGATGCATTGGGACAGCATATGCTTAGGGTAGCGGAGGAATATTTAAACTAGGGACTGGGGGGCAGGGAGAGAAATTAGTAGTAGTAGTAGTATTATGGATAGGGAGGTACAGACTGCCCAGATGGAAGATACCAGGGTGGAGTATAATAAATATGAGGATATCATTAATAAAGATTTTTTAGATCATAATGTGAATAGAGGTGGTTCGGCACACTCAGGTGTGGAGGGGAAGGACAACGTAAGTGTGAGTAAGGCTCTGAAGCTCATGTGTTTAAATGCGAGAAGCATAAAAAATTCATTTTTGGAACTGGAGGCTGTCATGCTGTCATGTTATGACATTGTTGGGATTACTGAGACATGGCTTGGTGCAGCGGATGGGGAGGAATATAATGTAGAGGGGTACAAATTGTTTAGGAAGGATAGAACTAATAAAAGAGGAGGGGGAGTGGCCCTTTATGTGAAAGACAATCTTAATGTGCAGGAAATTCCAGGTATAAACCATTTGTTTCTTGTGAGGACATCTGGATTAGTAGTAGATTAGGGCTTTAATATAGGAGTATGCTATAGACCTCCAGCTTCAGACAGTAACATAAATAGTACGCTCTTTGGTAACATAAAACAAATCTGTGCTGAAGGAGAGACGATAATAATGGGTGACTTCAATTACCCCTCTATTAATTGGGAGATAGTGGCAGGTCAGGGCAAATGTGAAGAGGAGTTTTTAGATATGGTCAATGACTGCTTTTTTGTACAGTCTGTTACTCAGCCTACAAGAAGGAAATCAATACTGGATCTGGTTTTGTGTAACAATCCTGATCAAATTTGCAGCACAGAGGTAGGAGAACCAATATGGGCAAGTGACCACAGTGCAGTTCTTTTTGATATTTTTTGGCAAGACAAACTCTTTTTAAATTTTAGACAAGCTGACTTTAATAAAATGAGAGAGAATTTAAATAATATAGATTGGGTAAAACTTCTGTGAATGAAAAATTGACTATATTTAAAAGGGTTATTGTAGATGTACAGTGTAAATTCATCCCCAAAGTAAGGAAAAATAGGATGAAAAAACAGTCTCCGCAGTGAATGACTAAATCTTTATGGGAGATTTTGAGGCAAAAGAAACGACTGTACAGAGTATATCAAAAGGATAACTCAGAGAGAAACAAGTTTATTATTGTGATATGCGGGCTAAGGCTAAAAAGGAAATAAGATCAGCTAAAAGGCGGTTTGAAATTAAAATTTCCCAAGATGCAAAAAGTAATCCTAAGAAGTTTTTTCAATATTGTAGTAGAAAAAGGAAAGTTAAGGATAAGTGCATTAAGAATAAGGAAGGAACTTTGGTTTATAATAATAAGGATATTGCAAACACACTAAACAGTTATTTTGTGGAGAGCTTTACTAGAGAAGATGTTATAAATATGCCTAAATGTATAGTCAAGGTACAGAATGTTTTGGAGGACTTTGAAATAAGGGATGTAGAAGTACTACAAAAACTACAAAAACCTAAGACAAATAAGGCAGCAGGCCCGGATGGCATATATCCCAGAGTACTCAAAGAACTTAGGGAAATTATATATAAACCATTGACAGATATTTTCATTCAATCCATAATCACTGGAGAAATACCAGATGACTGGAAGCAGGGTAGTATAATTCCAATATATAAGAAGGGGGACCGTACTGACCCAGGGAACTATAGGTCTGTCAGTTTAACTTGCATCGCATGTAAAATGCTGGAGTGTATTATTAGAGATAAGTTGGAATCATTCTTGAAAAATAATAGTATTTTAAGGGAGAGCCGCATGGATTTCTCAAAAGGAGGTCATGCCTAACAAACCTCATGGACTTTTTCGAAGAGGCTACAAAGTGTGTTGACCTGAACCAGGTTTATGATATTATATATTTGGACTTTCAGAAAGCATTTGACAAGGTACCACATGAGAGGCTCATTGCTAAAATGAATTCAGTAAGAATTGCAGGAGTAGATTCACAGTGGGTTCAAAATTGGCTGCAAGGGCGAATACAAAGAGTAACAGTAGCTGTGGCCGAATCTGACCTCGGTGCTGTGGGCAGCGGTGTCCCGCAGGGATCGGTGCTGGGACCTCTGCTCTTCCTTATTTACATAAATGATCTTGATATGGACATTAGTAGCAAAATAGTTACATTTGCAGATGATACTAAACTTGGGGGTTTGGCAAACAGTTTGTAATCGACTAAAGTAATCCAAGATGATTTAAACAAAATCCAAAAATGGGCAGATACATGGCAGATGACTTTCAATATTGCTAAATGTAAAGTTATGCATGTGGGAAATAAAAACATTAGACAGGAGTATTTTATGGGAGGAGAAAAGTTAGTAGGTGTTCAATTTGAAAATGACTTAGGAATTGTAGTTGATCAAAGCCTATCTGCATCAAAGCAGTGTGCTACAGCAGTGAAAAAAGCCAACAGGATGCTGGGATACATAGCAAAAAGTATTGAGTATAAATCAAAGGAGGTTATATTAATGTTATATAATGCCTTTGTCAGACCGCACTTACTGTGTGCAGTTCTGCGCACCGCACTACAAGAAAGATATAGAAGCTCTTGAAAAAGTCCAAAGAAGGGCAACTAAACTGATACCTGGTATGAAAGGTAAAAGTTATGATGATAGACTTAAGGCACTCAATCTATTTAAACTTAGCAAATGGAGACTTAGGGGGGATTTGATTGAGGTTTTTAAATTCCTAAAAGGGATTAACAAAGTAAAATACCAAAGATTTTTTAAGATAAGTGGGGTCAGCAGAACAAGAGGCCACAGGTGGAAATTAGTTAAAGGCAAATTCTGCACAGATATTAGGAGGTTTTTCTTTACACAGAGAGTTGTCAATGCCTGGAACAGCTTGCCAGGTCAGGTAGTAGAGGCAGAAACGCTTGGGCTATTCAAGTCCAGGCTATATGTAGTACTAGATACTCTTTAGATTAGGACATGATGAGCCTAGATGGGCCGAACGGCCCGTTCTCATCATTATGTATTCTTATGTTCTTATGTTCTTATGTGATCACGTGTTATCCACAGGCAAGTGCTTTGACACAAGAACTGATTACAGAATATAAAGGGGTTTTTGAGATGTTTTATGAGGAAGGGAACGGAGACGTGAAGACACTGGAGCTGGAGCGATTAATGAGTCTGTTGGTTATAAACCCCACCAAGAGGGAACTAACACAGATGGCCAAGGATGTGAACAAAGATGGTATGTTATGTTCAGACATGTTTCTTTTCCCTGGATTTGAATCCCTGTTGGAGTATCAAGCTAAAGCACCAGTTTACAGTGCCACGATGCACCCTACAGTCCAGATCGAATCTGAACTGCCAGTTTCCCTCATGCTAGGCCGGGAGCTGCAGCTTCCCCTGGACAGGCTCCAACCTTACAGAGCTCCTGCCTCCCCTGCTTCTGCCCACAGCACAGTCTCCTCACCAGCACTATGACACATCTAAGAGGGTGAAAGCACCCAAATTTGGCAACTCAGATAGGGGCAGAATTAGACGACTCCATCGTGATCACAAGCTCAGCTCCTTTTGGTCATCACCCATACAGATCTGCAGTCAACTGGGGCCTGCCACGTTCCACCTTACTGATGGTTCCAGGTGGCATGCAAGCCGTCTCTGCAAGGTGCCAGCTCCACCAGCGTCAGCCACTGACACTCCTAACCCCCCAGCCTTCTCTGCAGAGTGGCTGGATGCATCAGCTTCCCTGCCATCCACCACACGGTTTGGAGCCCCTGACATGCAGCCTCCTGCAGAAGTACTTTGTTCACGGCCAGTGCGAGTTCACTCCTGGCCTGACCGTTTCATGGACTTGTCACTGAGTTTCACTCTTGAATGTAAAAAAAAAAAAAAGTGGGGGGTGAACACTGTTCATTGTGTTGGTTGATTCATGTATGGTATCACTAGCTCGCATGTCTTAATGCAGCCTACCATTGTATCTTGATTACTGTTCAGTGGTAAACTTTCTCTGCACATGCTTCAGTACACACTGTTCAATGTTTCATAGTTGTTCTCTGTGCAGTGTATCTCTGTGTAAGTTATTTTCTTCGGAAGGGGGGAGAAATGTTATGTCTGCTTACTACGGCATTCACAGTAATGCTAGACCATGCGGTTGCTACGCATGCGGTAGTGGGTAGAGCCATGAACTCATGTGTGTGTCGTGGCTAGAAAGTTTAAATAAAGCAAGAAGCTACTAAATGCAAATGTGGTGTCCCAGTTCTCTTCTTCAAACATAATAAACTGCACAAGAAACCTCAAATGCAGCGTAGCTGTTCAAAAATACTGAAAGAGACTATTTAAAACTGTTTCCTGAATAACTGTCACATGTTGCTGCTTATCATCCCAATAACCAATTCAAATGTTTATGTCCCTCACACTATTATGACAATTCTACTTTGTGTAATGTACTTTGTGGAGAGATTAAGCCCCAGCCATCAAATCACTCAGAAAACTGCACAAACCACCCAAAAACAAGTGTTTTGCTTTCTCTTACAGGCAAAGGTGCCTTTAACTGTGACAGTTTCCTGGGCCTGATGGCTCAGTATCATCAGCGGGCGAAAAACCACGATGCCGAGCTGCGTGTAGCTTTCAAGGTTTTTGACAAAGATTCTAAGGGCTACATTGACTGGGACACCCTCAAGTAACATCCTATTACCTTTTTTAACCCTCTGAGGTCCGTGCTAAGCTTTGAGATGGTTTGTGATTTTGGCATGGTCTGATATTTATCTCAATTTCATCAACTTAACACACACTTACTCCAAAGTGTTTGATATTTTTATTTGAAGGACAATCACAGCTACATTTGTATGCCATCAATAGTTTGGTCAGTATCATATGCAGCTTGTAAATAGATCTACAAACACACAAGTTAAAAACAGTAAATTTTTCTGCTGTCACAAAAGTTGTGAAAGCACACACTAAACTATAGTGACAAATTGTTTTGCCAATGTGCATTTGTTCATCAAGGTCTTGGTTATGTAAGGGTGTGAAAATAGTTTAGCACATCTGAGATCTAAATAGCTAAAAACCTGTTTTTATCAGAACTGGTCACATTTATTTCAGGCTGTGGGAGGGCTAAATGCTAAAAACCTGAATATTCATTATTTATTGTCCACACCTCTAAGATCTGTCAGATGGGCCATCTCTCTCTCAAAAGCCATCAGAGTAAGCAAGTCAGTGAGCCATACAGAAGACAGAAAAAAATATGCTTTTTTCATTTTGGAAGATTTATTGAAAACAGCACACAAACTACAGTATATACAGGGGAATGCCACATATTACAAGTCATACAGCCTAACAATAATGCACATAAGACACATACCTTTGTGTAGGAGTCCTGCGTGACTTTTTTGGTGGAGGAGTAGGTGCTTTGTCTTCCACATCATCGTCACTGTAAACATAGTCAATTCATAATGAATGATCATGCTATTACGGATTTGCACCCAAGACTATGAAAATAGTCATAGAAATGATGGAAGAAGAATTATACAAAGGTTAGGAGTATTTTACAAGGGACTCAATCAAAGTGATAATACAAAGACACAAAGACTGTACAGTGTGCAATAGCTTTAGTCTAGCCTTTCAGTCCAATGTAATGATGGTTGTTTTTCTACAGTTCAGTGACAGGAGGTTCACAGCTCCAAATATAGATCATATTAAAAGAATACATCTACAGTTAATTATTGTACTTGTACAAATATGAAAGCTACAGTACCATGTAAGGTTTATGCTCATGTGTGGTAAAAATTGCTTATCCTATTATATTACCACTGTCAGCATCCATGTTAAACAGCTACATTTTGTTTGCATGCTTTTCAGATATGTACTGATGAATGCCGGGGAGCCCCTCAATGCAGAAGAGGCAGAGCAAATGATGAAAGAAGCTGATAAGGATGGAGATGGTACCATCGATTATGAGGGTAGTGAAAACCCTTTACATTTCTCTGGCTGTACTTACTTGTGCATAAGGCGGCAGAGACAAGACCGTCTCACTGTGCCTCACCCTCTGTGGTTATGCCAGAGTGAGGTACACTACAATTTTAAAAAATGTGGTGTGTTTGTAAATAAGCAGCATCAAAAGACAATAAAATACTAACTAAGTATTTCAATCCCCTTAGAGTTTGTGGCCATGATGACTGGAGACTCTTTCAAGATGAGCTAAAACCAGATCAGACCAGAATGTGTCCACGGGGCATGGCAACTGTGAACAGCTCTCTTCTATTCAAAAGTTGGTACACTGATTAAGCAATCAACGACCCAATTGTTTTCCTCAGTAGTGTTCAAACCAACCACCGTGTGTTTTCAGTTGTTCTAAATGTCTAATGTCTAATAAATATAATATATTGATCATTGTCTGTTTGTAATGCCATATATAGCCATTTAAAATGAAGTTAACATACATTAAATCAAAATGCACTAATAATTGTTTATTTTACTTTTTAAAATTTTATAGTTAATTATAATATAATTGATAGTTTAAATAGTATAAAGAAAATCCAAATAAATGTTTTCATAAAATATACATTGCTATATATAAAACATTTCAAATGTTGTTAATCAGCTTGATCTTACACTCAACATATGAGAGAATTCCAACCTTTAATTGAAAAAAAAATATGTAGGAGCCATTTGTCATTTTGTTTTTTCGATTTTTTGCTGTTTTTCTTGCACTATACACAGGAAGTTGTGCATGCACAGGTAGAGGGAGCCACCCGGCATCTTGTCAAAAGCACAGCACAGAACACAACGACTTGGGCACAGATTATCCAGCAAAGGAAAACCGGTGGGTGCATGAAATTACTGTATCTCACTGTCTGAGAAATGCGGTATTGAAAACCGTGAATTGTTGTGAAATCCATGGCCATGGTTTTATAGGCAAGTGCGTTGTTGCTGTTGTGCTGTGTTTGAATTGCGCTGTCGGGTTGTGTTGTATTTCGCATTGCATTCTGCTAAATCATCCTGCACATCATCTACTGCCTCTGCACACATCTGTGCTAAGGCTGAAAAGGCAGCACTCATGGAACGCCTTGCTGCCTTAAAGGAAAAGCATGAATTAGATGCACAAAAGGAATAATTGAGGCAAAGGAAGGAACTGCAGGAGACTTCAAAGCAATATGCACCTAGGAGCATAGTTCAGCAAAGCCAGGATATGCAACCAGTATCACATTTTATTCCACAGGGAGCCCGTCCTAAGGAAAGAATACAGACACAGGAACAGGTGTTTCTGATGGCCGGCACAACCTATGAACACACGCATGTGCAGCAAAGCATGCAAGTTACAAGGAGCACCCATGTGCAGCAAAGCATAAAGGAGCATGTTCATACCACACCCCGTGTGCAGAATGCTAGCAACCAAGGTGATTTGTATAGCATAGTACAGAAGCAGAATAACATCACTGATCTTCTTGTAAAGCAACATCTTGCATCTTCCTTGCAAACAAGAGACATCCCAATCTATGAAGGAAATCCTTTACAGTATGGACCATTCATCAGGGCTTTTGAGAATGGAGTAGAGATGAAGACTGACAATGCTGCCGACTGCTTGAACTTTTTAGAACAGTACACCAGAGGACATCCTTGTGATCTAGTGCGCAGTGATCTAGCTCCAGACATAGGCTATTAAAGAGCAAAGAACCTGCTGAAGGAGCACTTTAGTAATGAACAGAAGATTGCGACTGCATACATAGACAAGGCTTTTGGTTGGTCAGCCATACAATCTTAAGATGTGGAAGCTTTACAATCCTACTGTCTTTTCCTCTGAGGATGTTGTAATGCCATGGAGCAAATTCTGTACATGGATTAACTGAATGTACCATCAGCCATGAAGACCACTGTGATGAAGCTACCCTACAGGCTTAGGGGAAAATGGAGGAACACTGCATGTAACCTACAGGAGCATCGTGGTGGCAGGGTTATATTCTCCGACATGGTGAACTTCATTGAGAAGCAGGTCAAGATATTGATCCTCTGTTTGGCAACATTCAGGACCCAAAGCCTGTAGCAGCAAGCAGATGAATCAGTTCAAACAAAACAATAGAAAAAACAAGGAAGTGGGGTGGGTTCACAACAACTGTTGCAGCTGTAAACACAGCAGTGGAATCAAAACCCACAGTGGAGCAAAGGAAAACCAGCTTATCTGCAAAAGGAAATAAGTTCTGTGATAGTGGTCACTTACTGGAGCAGTGTCCACAGCTGCAGAAGGAAATGCACAGGGAGAAGATCACCTTTCTAAAGGAGAAGGGTGTCTGTTTTGGCTGTTTAAGAGTAGGACACATGAGCAAAGAATGCAAGAGTCATTTAACTAGCAGTGTGTGTAGCCCAAATCATCCCAGCATCTTGCACATAGAACACAAGGACACGAAAACTGAACAACCTAATGAACAAGTGGTGAGCACAAAACCTCAGACATGTGGTCACAATGTGGTGATCAAATCTGCACTTTTGCCATCGTTCCAGTGCAGATAAAGAACCATATGGGAGACAAGGTGTTGCAGACATATGCATTTTTAGATCCTGGCAGTTCAGCTATGTTTTGCACACAAAAAAGTGGAAACAAGACCAGCATTCTTTTACGTACCATAGGTCAGGAGAGGGTGGTCCACAGTTTTGTTATTTCAGGACTGGAGGTGTCTGGATTGGACAGTCATCACTTCATCAGTATGTATGAAGTATACATACAGCAGAGAATGCCTGTCACCAAGGACAATATCCCCAAACAAGAACACCTGAATCAATGGCCGTATTTGCATGGTGTCAAGATTCCCGTTATTGATGCTGAAATTGAAGTACTTATTGGAACAAATGCTTAAAACTTGATGGAACCTTGGGAGGTGATTAACAGCTGTGGAGAGGGACCCTATGCTGATAAGACCCTATTGGGATGGGTCATTAATGGATGACTTCAAGGAGACAAACACAACAGGGATGAGATTAGCTGTCCTGATGTCATTGTCAACAGGTTACCCATTCCTGCAAAACGTATTCGTGAAGCAATACAATTACGACTTCAATAAAAGATCGTATGAGGAAAATCCAGAAATGTCAGAGGAAGACATAAAGTTCCTGGATATACTGAACAACTCAACAAAGGTCCAAGATGGTCACTACTGCCTCAACTTACCTTTCAGACAGGAAGATCCAGTAATGCCAAACAACCGCAGCATTGCAGAACAACGCCTTCTGAGCCTAAAAAGGAAGTTTGGAAGAAACGGTAAGTTTCATGATGAATATACATATTTTCTCAGTGATGTGATCAACGAAGGCTACGCTGAGCTTGCGCCAACAACACAGTTAGTGAGAAACAATGGGAAGGTTTGGTATATTTCTCACCATGGGGTGTATCATCCCAGAAAATAAAAGTTGAGAGTGGTGTTTGATTATGCAGCAGTCTATCAACTGGTAACTCTTACAGGGTCCGGATCTAACTACCTCTCTTGTAGGAGTCCTCCTCATATTCAGACAGGAGCCCATTGCATTGATGACTGATTTCACAGCTATGTTTCATAAAGTCAAAGTTTCCAAAATGTATGTTAATTTTCTGAGGTTTCTGTGGTGGCCTGACGGTGACGTCAGTCAGAAACCTGCAGAATATCGCATGACTGTACACCTCTTTGGCATTGTCTCCTCGCCAAGTTGTGCCAATCATGCATTGAGGAAGACTGCTGATGAGAACCAATCTCAGTTTCCAGCCAATGTGGTCAATACAATAAAAACTGCAATAATTGTTTAAAATCAGCAGCTTCAGAGGAGGAAGCAGTGAAAATGGTAAAACATCTGACCACTCTATGCTGAAAAGGAGGATTCCATCTGTTAAAATGGATCAGCAACAGCCGTTTAGTGCTGGCGTCCATACCAGAGGAAGACCGCACCAAGGGAACAAAAGAACTGGACTTGGACAAAGACAGTCTACAGATCGAAAGGGCACTTGGATTGCACTGGTGTGTTGAAACGGATCAGTTCTAGTTCAAAATCGCTGTTGAGGAATGTCCACACACAAGATGAGGCATCTTATCAGTGATCAGTTCTGTTTACAACCCTTTAGCATTCCTGGCACCCTTCACTCTGCCAGCCAACCTGCTGCAGCAGGAGCTGTGCAGAAGAAACTATGGTTGGGATGAAGACATACCCCAAGTATTCTCACAGCAGTGGACAAAATGGCTAATGGACCTAAAAACAGTGGGTGAGTTTAAGGTGGACCGGTGCTTCAAACCCAAAGATTTTGGACTTCCCATCTATGCAGAGTTGCATCACTTCTCCGACACCAGTGAAGATGGTTATGGCACTGTGAGCTACCTGAGGCTAGAAAACATTTAAAAAGAAGTACACGTTGCATTCATGCTAGGAAAGGCTGGGGTTATGCTGCTGAAACATGTAACTATTCCTAGGTTGGAACTCACAGGTGCCGTGCTCGCTGTTAGAGTTGACCGGATGCTGAAAGGGGAGCTATAGCTTCACCTGTAGAATTCAATATTCTGGACGGACAGTACAACAGTACTCAAATACATTAACAATGAAACCAAAGGCTTCCAAACCTTTGTGTCAAACAGGATCTCTGCCATCAGAGAGGCAACTGATGTTAAACAGTGGAGGTATGTCGACATCCTGCGGACGACGCCTCAAGAGGACTGAGAGCTGACTATTTAATTGCATGCAAAAGATGGCTCAATGGACTAGGCTTCCTCTGCAAGCTGGAAAAGGAATGGCCTAGATGACAGAAACCCAGATGATGACCCAGAAGTCAAAAGGGACATTGCAGTAAATGCCATCATCAAAGACGCAACAAACACAACTAGCCAACTCATTAATTACTTTTCAACATGGAGATCCCTGAAGTCTGCTTCAGCTTGGTTTCTTAAATTCAGAGTTCTCCTGCTGCTAAGTCGGAAGAGAAAATAAATCCAGACTGATGTCAGTGTCCTTGAAAAGGACTCAGATAAGCAAAAGGACAAAGTGGAAAAGTGGATGAACAACTTCAAAACAACACTCATTGGACAGTGTTTATCAACTGAAGATCTTAGCAAGGCAAGTCAAGTCAAGTCAAATTTATTTGTATAGCACATTTCATACACAAGGGCAATTCAAAGTGCTTTACATAAAATCAGTGCAAGACAAGCAGCAAAAGCAATGCTTGAATTACAAAATCATTAACAATAAAATTAAATAAAATTAAGAATAGAAAAATACAAAGAAATCAACATCAAATCAGAACCTAACGTTCCAACGAAATCATTAACAATAAAATTAAATAAAATTAAGAATAGAAATGAGAAATAACGGTTAACAGTTGATAAAAGTGCAATAGTTTAGCAGCAGTTAAAGGCAGAGGTAAACATAAGGGTCTTTAGCTTAGTTTTAAAAATAGGCAGAGTTGGGGCAGATCTAAGGTCTTCCGGGAGATTATTCCAGCTCTGTGTGGAATAGTAGCAGAAAGCGGCTTCACCATGCTTTGTTTTGGTCCTAGGAACAGTTAACAGACCAGTCCCTGATGACCTAAGAGGTCTAGAGGGTTCATAGTGTAAAAGTAGTTCAGAGATGTATTCTGGGCCTGACCCGTTAAGAGATTTATACACTATTAGCAGTATTTTAAAGACTATTCTATGACACACTGGTAGCCAATGCAGAGATTTGAGAACTGGTGTAATGTGTTCAGCTTTCTTGGTTCTTGTTAAAACTCTAGCAGCAGCATTCTGAATGAGCTGTAGTTGTTTAATAGCTTTTTTGGGGAGGCCTGAGAAAAGACTGCAGTAGTCTAACCTGCTAGAAATGAAAGCATGAATTCGTTTTTCTAGGTCTTGTTTGGACATATAGCCTCTAATTCTTGCTATGTTTTTCAGATGATAAAAGGCAGATTTTCTTATAGACTTGATTTGGGAGTTAAAGTTCAGATCAGAGTCAATAATAACGCCAAGATTTGTTACCTGGTCCTTTGGCTTCAGAGATAAGGATTCGAGATGTACAGTAGCTTTGAGCCTTTCTTCTTTAGCACCAAAGACAATTATCTCTGTTTTGTCTTTGTTTAGTTGGAGGAAGTTCTGGCACATCCAGTCATTTATTTGCTCGATGCACTGACACAGTGAGTCTACGGGAGCATAGTCATCCGATGAGAGGGCTATGTATAGTTGGGTGTCATCTGCATAGTTATGGTAAGCTATTTTGTTTTTTTGCATAATTAGGCCTAGTGGGAGCATATAAAGGTTAAATAAAACAGGACCTAAAATTGAACCTTGGGGTACCCCACATGTCATATTGGTTTGGTCAGATGTGTAATTGCCAATGGAAACAAAGTAGTTCCTGTCTTGCAGATAGGACCTGAACCACTCTAAGACCGTGCCTGAAAGCCAAACCCAGTTTTCCAGTCTGTCCAATAGAATTTCGTGGTTGACAGTATCAAAAGCAGCACTAAGGTCTAGTAGCACTAGAATTGAGATTTTGCCTAAATCAGTGTTCATTCGGATGTCATTTATAACCTTAGTGAGCGTGGTTTCAGTGCTGTGATGGGGTCAAAAACCTGATTGGAAATGATCTAGGAGGTCATTAGAGGATAGGAAGTTGTTGAGTTGTTGGTAGACAATTTTTTCGAGTATTTTGCTTATAAAGGGAAGATTTGATATTGGTCTGTAGTTGCTGATTACAGAGGAGTCAAGGCTACGCTTTTTTAGCAGGGGCTTAACAACTGCAGTTTTCAAAGATTTTGGAAAAATGCCTGTAAGAAGGGATGTATTAACTATCTGCAATAAGTCAGTCGCCAGGCAGCTATAAACATTTTTTAGAAAGCTTGTTGGCAGGGTGTCAAGGCAACACGATGAGGACTTAAGGCCTTGTACCGTTTCTTCTAATTTTTTGTTGTCAATGACATTAAACTGGGTCATGTTTGTTGAGCTACTTTTCTGCAGGTGCAGTGGAGCACCTGCATTTCTTTTTGATGTGGAGACACTGATAGTTAGTCTGATGTTTTTAATTTTATCCCTGAAGAAGGACGCAAATTCATTGCATTTGGCAGTGGATAGATGATCAGGGGCAATTTGTGGGGGTTGGTCAGCCTATCAACAGTGGCAAAAAGAGTGCGAGCATCATTGATGTTTTTGTTGATAATGTCAGAGAAGAAGGATTGTCTGGAACTTTTCAGTTCCAGATTATAGGAGTGAAGACTTTCTTTATAGATTTCATAGTAAATGTGAAGTTTAGTTTTCCGCCATTTACGCTCAGCTTTTCTACATTCTTTTTTTTGGGTCTTTACAGAGGGAGCATTTCTCCATGGTGCTTTTTTCTTACCTGAGGTTAATTTAACCCTAGCAGGTGCTACAGCATCAATAGCATTCAGGGTTTTAAAATTGAAATGATCTAGGAGATCATTGACAGAGGCTGAGGAGAGGGTAGGGGACAGAGAGAAAGTCTCTATAAACAGTGTACTGGTACTCTCATTAATGTGTTGCTTTTTGATGGTTTGTGATCGAATATGAGTGACAGGGGTGATCTTCATTTCAAGAAAAATGCAGAGATGGTCAGACAGAGCGACATCAAAAGCTGATACAAACGATGACTTAAAGCCCTTAGTGATGAATAAATCTAGGGTATGGCCCCGGTTGTGAGTGGGCCCAGAGACATGTTGCGACAGTCCAAAGGTGTCAAGGAGGTTATTCAATTCTTTGGTATTATTATCACTGGGGTTGTCTATATGAATATTAAAATCTCCTGCAATAGATATACAGTCATGTTCTATGGAGATGATGGATAGAAAATTCAGAAAATTCATCAAAGAAACTACTAGAGTATTTTGGTGGTCTGTATATAATCAGGAGTAAGACAGTAGGAGAGCATTTCAGAGCAGCAAGATATTCAAATGATGAAAAGTCTCCAAACGATACCTGCTTACATTGAAACACATCAGAAAAAATAACAGCTACTCCTCCCCCTTTCTTACCGACTCTGGAGGCGTCAATGTAGTCAAAATTAGGTGGAGCTGACTCATTAAGAACAATCTCTCTGTTATTCAGATCAAGCCAAGTTTCCGTGAGGAACATGATATCCAATTCATGACTAATAATCAGATCGCTGATCAGGAGGGATTTATTTGCAAGTGACCTAATATTCAGTAGTGCAGCTTTAATAGTTTTAGTGCTAGGGAGTTGTGGCAAATGCTCGGGCTGTCTCAGGGGAACAGATACTAGGCTTGATCTAGGAACAGAACGTGCTGAGAGGGTATTGTTTAGTCTAGAAGTAATCAGGGTGGGGATGGCTAGAAAAGCTTCATGGCTGGGTTGCTGTGTGACCTTGTCCTTAGAGGAGGGGGAAGTGTCTTTGGCTTTTTTAGAGTTTTTTTTCGAGGGGGTGGTGAGGGGGGTGAATGGCGGGGGGAGTGGGGGAGTGGTGGCAGGGGGTGTGGATGTGGATGAGGGGGTTTTGAAAGTGGGGGGTGGGGGCTGGAGGGTTGGATATGGGGGGGGTGGACGAGGGGTGCGGTGAGGGCTGGCTAGACTGGCGTTAGCCTGTGCAACCAGCTTGTTCATGCCAGCTGTAGATGGCAATGTCTTTGGCAATGTCTTTGGGCTGGCTAGACTGGCGTCAACCTGTGCAACCAGCTTGTTCATGCCGGCTGAAATGGCAATGTCTTTGGCTGTTTTAGAGGGTTTTTTTAGAGGGGGTGGTGGGGGGTGTGAATGGTGGGGGGACGGTGGCAGGGGGTGTGGATGAGGGGTTTTGAAGGTGGGGGGTGAGGGCTGGAGGGTTGGATATGGGGGTGGACGAGGGGTGCGGTGAGGGCTGGCTAGACTGGCGTTAGCCTGTGCAACCAGCTTGTTCATACCAGCTGAAAATGGCAGTAGAGGGAGGGTGGGGGATGAGAGCAGGAAGGAGGAAGATGAAAGGGTAGAAGAGTGGAGGGGGCTGGACGCCTCTGGAGCTGGTGAGGTAGGGAACTCCGAAGCAGGGGCATCAGGGTGTTGAGCTGGGCTGGAAGCCTCTGGAGCTGTAGCTCAGGCTCAGGCTCAGGCTCAGGCAGAACAGGCCATCATTCGTTTCAACCAACGACAAAAGTTCCCAGAGGAAATGGCTTCATTGATGACTGGTGCAGAGAGTGTCAAGAGAGGCAGCCCATTGTACAAGCTGGGCCCAGTGTGACAACCCTTCTACTGCAACATGTACATGAACAACTGAGCCATGGAGGGAGGAATTACATGCTTTGCAGACTCCGAAAGAACTACTGGATTACAAGTGCCAACTCTGCAGCCAGGAAAATCATCTCTGAGTGTGTAGTCTGTAGACATCATTGAGGATTTTACTGCACTGATCTTGTACGCTAACTTTGATTGTTCTCACCTTGTATTAATGCACATCTTGTAAGTCGCTCTGGATAAGAGCGTCTGCTAAATGCTTAAAATGTAAATGTAAATGTAGGAACATTTGGAGAACAAAAGATGGTTTTGCCAGATTTTTTGCCTTTTACCAACGTGGGATTGGACTACTGTCATGGAAATTAAAACTCAGTAGGATCAGAGAGAATTTCTTTAAACAGTATTAAAGCTTTAATTACGAACAGCTGCACGGAGACCCGTGTCACGCAGGACAGCGAATCTCCCGCCTTCAAATTCAAATGGATATTTATATCCAACACAACAGAAGGGGAGGGAATAATCACAAGGGGCATTAACTTACAGGTAATTGGAGCTATGGGTTAACATGAAGATATAACAGGTTGTTAGAACAGCCCTCCAAGGGTCTTAAACCAATGGGAAGGAGGTTTCATGCCGTGGGGGAAACGTTACAAAAGAACAAATGTTCCTTTGAAGTTGTGGCGCGAAAAACCTTTGTCTCTGACCGGATCACTCCGAACTGCAGTGTCACACTGAATTAATTAGTGTCTGCGTCCCCTGTGGATGTGGTCTAGCATCCCAACTTGATACAAATTTTCTTCCTCCTCAATCCCCCCTTTTGTGCTATTTTTTACAATCTGCACAAACTTTACCTTACATTTGTATAGACACTCCATTTCATTGCGTGCAAAAGATGACTCAATGGACCAGACTTCCTCTGCAAGCTGGAAAAGGAATGGCCACAAGGTAACTTGGAGCCTAGTGTGATTTCTGCTGATGACCTAGAAGTCAAAAGGGACATTGCAGTGAATGCCATCATCAAAGACGCAACGAACACAACTAGCTAACTCATGAATTACTTTTCAACATGTAGATCCCTGAAGTCTGCTTCAGCTTGGTTTCTTAAATTCAGAGAAGTTCTCCTGCTGCTAAGTCAGAAGAGAAAATAAATCCTGACTGATGTCAGTGTCCTTGAAAAGGACCCAGGTAAACAAAAGGACAAAGTAGAAAAGTGGATGAACAATTTCAAAACAACACTAAGTGGACAGTGTTTATCAACTGAAGATTTTAGCAAGGCAGAACAGGCCATGATTTGTTTCAACCAACAACAAAAGTTCCCAGAGGAAATGGCTTCATTGATGACTGGCGCAGATGGTGTCAAGAGAGGCAGCCCATTGTACAAGTAGGATTATGTAATTCTGAGGGTAGACGCTCGGCTTAGTAGATCAGCTATGCCTGAGGACATTAAACAGAATACAAGGTGCTTTGTTGCAGGATGGAGTGACATGGCACTTTAACCCCACTTTAACCCTCCCACCATGGTGGTGTTAGGGAGCGTTTGATTCATATGGTGAGACGAGTGCTCAATTCAGTTCTTCACCAACAAACACTTGAAACAGAGACTATTCTGAATGACAGGCCCATCACAAAGGCATCTGATGATCCAAAGGACTTGGAAGCACTAACCCCCAATCACACCTTCTGCTCAAGGGAAAGCTAATCCTAAAGGGGCGGGTGCGCACCGTTCGTCTTAAGACCAAGACCACCATGCTGGAATGCACAAGCATTTAGCAGACACTCTTATCCAGAGCAACTTATAAGATGTGCATTAATACATGGTAGGAACAATCATAGTTTGCGCATGAGATCAGTACAGTAATACAGCGATAGACATCATTGTAGGCAGCTACATACCATACCTGTAACACTGTGAAGGAAAAGGAAAGGAAAAGGAAAATAGTTTTTTTGTTTCGTTTTTTTTATTAAATGAGAAGGCAGGGATACATACAAGAAGTGTTGAGCAAGTAGGCAGTGGTGATGGCAATTGGGTAGATGTACAGAATTCAGTGGTAGTGGAGTCTGAAAATGTGGGATTTGAGTCTCTTCGAAGATTGCAAGTGATTCCGCAGTCCTGACCGATTGTGGAAGGTCGTTCCACCAGCGAGGGGTCAGGACAGAGAAGAGACGAGACAGCGAGGAGCAGCTGCCGGGCGCCCAGATGGATGGGACAGTCAGTTTGCCAGAGGAGGCTGAGCGGACGGGTCTGGTTGGGGTGTAGGGTGTAATGACTGTAGGTAGGGGGAGCAGTTCCTCTCACCAAGCTTTGTCTGCTTCTAGAGGCAGGAGATGGACGAATGCAATAAATAATAAACAAGGAAGACTCAAGACAAAGAAAATTCACAAAGAAGACTAAATGCACTGAGACAGCACTTATTAAAGTTGTAAATGTTATTACTGTTAGCATCAGATACTGGTTGTGTTTCTATTCTAGTGCTCCTTGACATAAGTGCTGCTTTTGATACAATTGACCACCATATTCTCCTTCACAGGCTAGGGAACCTGGTTGGTTTGCGTGGACGGGCATTTTCATGGTTTAAATCATACTTTTCAGACAGGTTTCAATTTGTGCAATTTGTGCAATTAGAGTTATCTGACTACTCTCAGGTTAAATATGGTATACCACAAGGCTCATTGCTCGGACCATTACTGTTTTCATTAAACTTGCTACCACTCGGTAATATTATTCGTAAACATGGTGTGAATTTCCATTGCTATTCAGATGATACACAGCTGTACATATCAATGAAACGAGGTGAAATACTTCAACTAACGCAATTAGAGGCTTGTATTTCTGATATAAAGAATTGGTTGACAGTAAATTTCTAGCTTTTAAAATCAGATAAAACAGAGATGATGGTTTTGGGCCCAAAAAAACAAGTTGGATCTATGCAGGTTGATAGAGAAATTCTGTGTTTAAGAATTGTTTTTGAAACGCCACAGTCTCAAGGGCAGTGTGCCTTGCCAAAAGATTAGACTCGTACGAGTTTCTCCCAGAGATGGGGAAAATAACTGTCTTGTGACTGTTATATGGGCGAGGCTAATGCATCTGACATGGAAGTATTGTGTATAAGAGAGAAATCTGCCAGAAATGAGTTGTTCTTTGTCTGACAGGGAGGCATTGAACCCCGAATGCATTTGATTAAATAAACTCTTGAAATTTGGTTGAATGTTCTGTTTTCTCATTTGGTGCAAGTATTCTCTATCCTCTTTGAAGGTCTTCTGAATTCGTGAACCTAACAAGGTGATTGCATAGTTGCATCAAGTCTAATGGTCAAGAACCTTGGTTTTATTATTGATCAGGACCTTATATTTGACACTCATATTAAAAACACTTCCAGAGTAGCTTTCTTTCACCTAAGAAACATAGCTAAAATTTGGAACATTCTGTCATTAGAGGATGAAAAAAACCTTTTGCATGCTTTTGTCACATCGAGGCTAGACTATTATAATGCCTTATTATCTGGCTCCTCTAGTAGCTCTCTAAAGAGTCTTCAACTAGTACAGAATACAGCGGCAGGTATTTTGACTAGATCCAAGAAGTATGAGCATATTACTCCTGTGTTAGCATCACTACATTGGCTTCCTGTTAAATATCGGGCTGATTATAAAGTACTGTTGCTAACTTTTAAAGCAGTGAATGGACTTGCACCTTTATATCTGACCGAAATGATTGCCCCCTATAAGCCGACTGCTTCGTTCACAAGAAGCTGGCCATCTATTACTCTCTAGAATTGTGAAAAGCACAGCTGGTGGTAGAGCCTTCTCTTTTAGAGCTCCTGTGCTGTGGAATGGTTTACCAAGGCATGTTAGGGATTCAGACACCGTTTCAATTTTTAAGTCTAGATTAAAAACATATATTTTCGGCCTAGCCTACCGCCAAACATAGTCTAGGTCAGGGGTCACCAACCTTTTTGAAACTGAGAGCTACTTCATGGGTACTGAGTCATACGAAGGGCTACCAGTTTGATACACTCTTCTGAAATAACAAATTTGCTCAGTTTGCCTTTAGTTATATATTATTATTAATGATAAATGATACTCATCTATGTGAAGACACTGATCACGTTAATGATTTCTCACAATAATTATCAACAATGACTTAACAAGGTGGGAAACAGATAATATCAATATTCAACACTTTTAGACGCAGCTCACTGGTGAGTTGTGTTATTTTTAGAACAGGTCTGCGGGCAACTCATGTGGTCCTTGGGGGCGACCTGGTGCCCGCGGGCACCGTGTTGGTGACCCCTGGTCTAGGTGGAGAGATGGAGAAGGCCTTGTCTAGTGTCTTATGGAGTGAGAAACTTTCCATACTTTATTCTTGATCGGGTGTGGATGGTTTGGAAGTCTCTCAGCTGCGTGTATTCTCTGTCCCTCTCCTAATAGGTATGCTGCCATAGCTTACACCTGTTGGGGCTATCTGAATATTTCCTATGCTTGTGCTCCCCTGCTCTTACATAATGCTACTGGCTATAGCACTGCTTTTTTTTCTGACTGCATGTTCTCTTCTCTGCCTCAGCCTCTGCCCCCGAGCCCTAGATCCTGCGGGAAGTGTGAGCTGCCCCCATCAACCCTCACCCCCACGCCAACCCCAGTTCCTGGATCTGGACCCCCTTCACGTGGTTTAGCCCCCACTGACTACCTAACTCAGGAGGAGCAAAGTCATTCAGCCCTGAGTCACCTTGGACTGACCATGATATGATCTTTTCTCGACACACCCTGTGCCGGCAAGAAGGAGATGGGCTCCCCCGCTTTTAGTCTGGTTCCTCCCAAGGTTTCTCCCTACCAAGGGAATTAATCCTTGCCACTGTTGCCTTTAGGCTTGCTTTTTGGGGGGTATAGGCCTGGGTTCTCCCTTTGTTAAGTGTTTTGTGACAATTAAATTGTGAAAAGTGCTATACAAATAAACGTGATTGGATTTGAAATGCGCACACATAGTACACACCATTTGTTTGCTTTTATTACATTGTGTACTGTACTAGGCTCCTCTGTTTTAGTCATTGTTCTTACAGCCTGCAGTAACAATTAGGGGTCGGTTGCATAGGAGCCCTTTGTCATTTTGTGTTTTAGATTTTTTGCTGTTTTTCTTGCACTACACATTTCACACACTGGGTGGTAGTATAACCAACACAGAGAGCACTTAAACACCTGCAACAGGAAGTTGGGCATGCACAGGTAGAGGGAGCTGACACAGCTCTTACCAGGCAACACTGCAGGCAACACTACAGGCAATACCACAGGCAACAGGTGAACAGGTGAAGGACAAACTTTAACTTCAATTGTAAACCTGACTTTATTTTTTATTTTCAAATAATAAATCAACAAAACGAAAAGGTATCTTCTGGACATTGAATTATTTGCCTGCATATGGAACAAGCATACTTCGGACCTCTGCATCATTAGCCGGTATAAGACAGGAAATCCTTTTGTTGTTTTTTGACCATTAAAAATAGCCACTACAATAATTTTTTCTCAAATACACATTTATTGGCACCCATAGAAATTCTTATGGACAAAATCTAAATGAAATATTGTAAAAAGTTAAATAGATGCCAGATCCTCAGTCTTTCGAAGTCCACCTACACATTGCTTTTCTGTTTTTGGTGTGCTCCCTTCGCCTTTGTCTTAACCAGACTAACCCACAAGGCAGTGGAGCAGTGATTGATGGCTGCCAGGGTATGTCCATACAGACATGGGACTGCACAGCTGCATCTCTAGGGCCCACTACTGCTCCGAGTTACCTTGCCTGTTAGCCCGGAGTTACAGAACATCCAGTTACCCTGTGTCACCACGAGGAGGCCCGGCAGGAGTCTTGGTGATGGAGAGGCTGTGTACTGGCCAGGGGCGGCTTATGCTGAGAACGGCTCGCCAGTTCACCACTGGAGCTAGCTGGCGGTAGCAGGCTGAAAGTGAGAGAATGCAAGCATGTGGCAAGCAAACATGCAGCTTACCTCTAGCTAGACACTACTATGCTAGACACATCACATGCACCCTGCAGATAACCATTGACACACCACTGGGGTATAAATATGAGGTGACATACAGGCCAAACTCCCTACATCATCCATAAACATGGGGAAGATCAGAGAATACACAAATGATATGAGACAAAAGGATGTTGACCTTCATAAATCAGATAATGGCTATAAGAAATAGCTACATGCCTAAAAATACCCATCTCCAATATTAGGGCAATAATTAAGAAGTTTAAAATCACTAGAGCTGTGATGAATCTGCCTGGAAGAGGATTTGTGTGTATTTTGTGCATTTTGTCCTTACACACAGTGAGGAGGATGGTTCAAGAGGCAACTGCAACTAGTCCAGAACGCTGCTGCTCGCCTGGTGTTCAACCAGCCGAAGTTCACCCACGTCACCCCTCTACTCTCCTCTCTGCATTGGCTCCCCATCGCAGCACGCATCAGATTCAAGTCACTGGTGCTTGCTTTTCAAGCGGCCAGAGGTACTGCTCCCCATACCTCCAGTCACTCATCACGCCCTACACCCCGTCCAGACCCCTCCGCTCCGCCTCCGCTGGCAGACTGACTGCCCCATCCCTCCGGGCGCCTGGCAGCGCTCCTCGTGGTCTCGCCTCTTCTCTGTCCTGGTCCCTCGTTGGTGGAACAACCTCCCGCAATCGGTCAGGACTGCGGAATCACTTCCAATCTTCCGCAAGAGACTCAAAACCCACCTCTTCAGTCTCCACTACCACTCAACACTGTCCATCTAGTCAATCTGTCATCACCACTGTTTACTTGTTCTAAAAAAAAATTAAAAAAATAAAAAAAAATAATAAAACACCCACTAACCTTTTCTTTCCCAATGTTACAGGTATGATACGCAGATGCCTGCAATGATGTCTTTTGCCGTTTTACTGCACTGATCTTGTACGCTAACTTTGATTGTTCTCACCTTGTATTAATGCACATCTTGTAAGTCGCTCTGGATAAGAGCATCTGCTAAATGCTTAAAATGTAAATGTAAAATGTAACAATTTCTCTAAGGATCAGAGTTGATGAATTGCATAAATTGGTTTAATCATGGAGTCACTAAGTCTCCAAAACTACAATTAGATCCCACCTCAATGCCAACAATCTATTTGGAAGGCTTGAGAGAAGAAAGCCTCTGCTGTAATCAACCCACAAATGTAAGTGCCTGGAGTTTGCTAAATGTCACTGGAACCTTGAGTGGAACTGGGTTCTATGGCAAATGAGACAAAAATAGAGCTTTTTGACAACAAACACCGGAGGTAGGTTTGGCATAAAAAGAGGGATGGTCATACAGAAAGGAACCTAATCCCCACTGTAAAGTATGGTGGTGGATCTGTGGTGTTGTGGGGCTGTTTTACTTCCAAAGGCCCTGGTAACATTGTTAGGATACATGGCATCATGGACTCCATCAAGTACCAGGAGATTTTAGATCAAAATCTGGCTGCCTCTATCAGGAGGCTACAACGGGGGCTGGACTGGATCTTCCAGCAGAACAATGATCCAAAGCATACCCCCAAATCCACACAAAAATGTTTCACTGACTACAGAATCATGCTTTTGCAATGGCCATCCCAATCTTCTGGCCTAAACTCAACTGAAAGCCTGTGGGGTGAGCTGAAGAGGAGAGTATGCAAGCAAGGACAAAGGACTCTGAAGGAGAGATGGTCTCAGATCCCTTGTTATGTGTTCTCCCACCTCATCAAGTATTATAGGAAAATACTCAGTGCTGTTATCTTGGCAAAGTACTAAATGCAGGAGTGCCAATAATTGTGTAGGGAACATTTATAAGATATGCATCGTGCATCATTTTAACAAATTAAAATGGATTTTATTCATTATCGCTTCCAAATTATGAGGTCAATCATACCACTTTGAACCTTTGCTTTTCTCTGAAGCGATTTGGGGAGATAATCAGGACAAACTATACAATAAACATTAAGTACATTTTGACAACATATACCATGGACATTCTGTTTGCCCCTGTCCCTGGGCTGAGAGATTAAGCCTGAGTTGAAGGGCTTAATCTCTAGGACCCAAATCATAGAAACCATTCCATGGCAAGCCTGGTACCGTGAGATTCAAGACTTAAAGCATTCAATGTCTGTATACAATACAGCTACTGGAGACATTCTAAGTCTAATCGCAGTTCAGTGCCATCAGAGTATTTACTGCCAACATACGATGCAGCTACTAAGATCATTCTTTCTTCAAAGTTCTTAAAAGTAGTGTTATACTGTATGCAACATGTAAAAAGTCCTTGCGGCCTTGCTTCTGGCTTGTTACACCTTCCCTTTCTAGCACTAAAGGGGAAGAAGTCTTAGGTTGAATGATGATTGACACACTTATTTCAGCCTTATTTCTGAATCTCACAAAACAGACATTACAGAATACCAGAGAACATACAAGACAAGGCAGTATAACACATTCCCCCAAACAAGCAAAAACACAGAGCACCTGAAGCCTTCATTAAGTGAATGAACTCCCCAAGCTGAGGTTTTATTACTTCCTTTATACACCTTTAACCAGCCTAGACAGTACTCCACCTGTTGGTTGTTCTAGTAATAGTTGTTTAAATAACAGGACCAGCTGCACGCTTTATTTAGCCTGATGTTGACTCCAATTATCACAGGACAGTCCCAAGTCCTTTGATGGCTGTAAAAGCTTTGATAGCTGTTTCTCCCCAGGCCAGCCATCTGTCCGATGATAAGTTGTCCAGATCTACAATGCAGGGAGGGAGAGAGGCTGGCTATTAAAATCTTGCAGCCAGCTCTTTCCAACCCTACAATTGTGACATGTTTTTGAGAAAAAATATTATAATAATAATAATTTGACTCCAATTAAAGGTTAGATTTCTCTCATATTTTGAGTGTAAATTCAACCTGATGAACGACAGAGACACGTCTCATCTTCAGCAAGGGTGCCAATAATTCCGGAGGACACTATATATATGTTTTAAAATTGAAGCTCATATATATACAAACTGTTTACTGGTCAAAACTATTTGAGATTGAAATTGAGATTGAAGAGCATTTCTCTCACATTTTATACAGAACAATGATGTGATAAAGTGCTAACTGCAGTATTTGCATGCATGTTGCTTTTTCATGTTAAGCCAGCAACATATGCACACAATTCACAGTATTAACAGCCACTAAGCATTGAAATGGAGGAAGACAAGAACAGGATCTGGAGAATAAAAGAGCCTCTGCCTTCATCAGAGATTGAGTTTCTATGTGTGGATCTGGGAGTAACTATAATTTAATATAGATTTAGTGGATATATTTCAAATGAATGTTTTTTAAATTTAATTTGTTCTTTCATTCATTTTTTATTATGTTGTATAATTGTATTATATTACAAGGATGCTATCATGCAATCCCTTGGTGAAAATACATTTTCATTATCTTGAGAAATTGACTTCCTCTTCTATGTTTCACTACGGCAACAAATGCTTACCTTATTGAGATATGGCACCAGATTAATCCAGGAATTATTGTTTTGGTTTGATTGAACTGCATTGGTAGCAACTGAAAACCCAGTTACAGGCAGTTTCATGGACCTGTTCAGATCCTGCCCGTGGCATAGGTGATATAGGGAAGAAAAACACACAGTGTCGCTCTTCTTTAAACCAAATGTTCTTAATTAAATTTCTAAATATAAATAAAAAAATCCCACAACAACATAATTACATTTTAGTTTTCTGGGTTGCCCGCAGCCGCACTGCAGCATCACCCCCCCCCAACCCCCGCTCCAGTAGGAGGAGTTATCTGAAGTGACAAAAAGAATGCGATTGCTGTGGTGACATTAATATTGACATTGAGTATTCCAGCTCAAATTTACAAAAGCAGAACACGGCTTTTCCAATCACGTTTGCTAGAATTTTTTTACCTCTACCTAGGCATTTGGGAGTCATGTCAGGGGCAGCGAGCGCAGGAGATACCATGCAGTGACTTCACACTAGGCTATATAATCTTTCATATTTATTGTAACACACCAATTATTTTAGAACAATGGAGAGATGCGAACAACAATACAAGGTCCAGGCAATCAGTTTAGTCAATATACAAAAGGCTTTATTATATAGAACGATACATGATACACACGCACACACACATACACAATATGCAGGCCGAGGCGGCTTACTAAATTACTTCGCTTTGCCTCAACTATGGGCCTCATTAAGCAGCTAGGGGTGGGGACTGGCCGTTAAGCCAAAGGGTTAAGCTGTACCCTGACCGATAAAACATGAAACTAAGGATCTTGCTACGTGCAGTCGTCAAGCTAAAATACTAGGGTACAATTACAAAAGAGCAATCTGAATGACTCAAAGCAGGTAACGCAGAACACTTATCTTTGCACTCCGCGGAATCCAGTCTCTGTGCAAGTCCGTGATCTCCACAACCCTTTTTCACAAACGGCAGCACTCCTAGCCGTCTTCAGCCTCCGCGCACACACGCTCACCTCACAAAGAGTCCTGCTTTTATTAGTCCCGACCACATAACCCACACCTGTCCCCTGTTTAGACCACCTTCAGAGGAGGGGCTCTTTCTAGTGGGTCCAGAGACGAGGACGTGGCTGAGCGACACCAAGTTGGACATCTGAAGCCGATACACGAAAGAAGAAGAAGGGCGGGGGTGGTCCCCCACATCAGGACCCGGATCAGCTGGTCGTACAGGGCAGGTGTGGTCCACCGCATCAGCACCTGGATCAGCTGGTCGTACAGGGCAGGTGTGGTCCACCGCATCAGCACCTGGATCAGCTGGTCGTACAGGGCAGGTGTGGTCCACCGCATCAGCACCTGGATCAGCTGGTCGTACAGGGCAGGTGTGGTCCACCGCATCAGCACCTGGATCAGCTGGTCGTACAGGGCAGGTGTGGTCCACCGCATCAGCACCTGGATCAGCTGGTCGTACAGGGCAGGTGTGGTCCACCGCATCAGCACCTGGATCAGCTGGTCGTACAGGGCAGGTGTGGTCCACCGCATCAGCACCTGGATCAGCTGGTTGTGCAGGGCAGGTGTGGTTCGAGTTTTGTGCATCTCCAACAATTCACAAATCTCTTGAAATAGTTGGGATTAAAAATTTCTCCCCTGGTCTGTATGCACCGTACGTGGTGCCCCAAATCTTAAAATGAACTCGTTCACAAAAACAGCTGCGACGGTTTTCGCTTCCTGGTTTACAAGAGGGAAGGCTTCAGCCCATTTAGTAAAGTAGTCCGCTAGTACCAATATATAGCGATTACCTTTATCTGAACATGGCAATGGGCCCAGTATATCTAAAGCAACCCGCTCTAAAGGATGAGATGTTATCGTGGACTGCAAAGGGGCCCTAGGAGCTGGCCCGGTGATTTTATTGGCTGCACAGTCGTGGCATTATTTGCACCATTCCAGTAACATCCTGTGTCCACCCAGGCCAATAAAATCGAGACCTGACTCAATCGAGCAGTTTCTCGACTCCAAGATGGCCTTCCGTCCTACAGTTATGCAAACTATGCAAGATGAAAGGCACCAAAGATCTGGGCAAAACTTTGTGTCCTCCCCCATCTACTCCACTCCCCTTATATGTCAGTACATCCATATCTAAATATAGCATGTCCCACACAGCACAATAGGGTTTCAACTCAGCACTAGATTGTAATTCAGCAGCATCCCTTGGGCAGCCCTGAACTTTAAGTGAAATGAGCTGCCGCAAAACAGGATCATCACGTTGCCTACTATACAAGCTCCCGTCAATATTGTCAGATGTGTCCACCACAGTGACCACTTGGCAACCGGCTGCACAGCCAGATAAAGCATTTGCATTGGTATGTTGTTTACCCGGTCTGTGCTTGTTACGTCCCTTTACTTTG
Organism: Aldrovandia affinis; assembly: GCA_029706075.1. Taxonomy (NCBI): domain Eukaryota; kingdom Metazoa; phylum Chordata; class Actinopteri; order Notacanthiformes; family Halosauridae; genus Aldrovandia; species Aldrovandia affinis. Next base: position 1,164,328 of record JAINUG010000264.1, on the reverse strand, counting down.
TATTAGCATTACTTTGTGTTTCCTTTGGATTTGCCTGCTGCTGTGTTTCCTTGATTTCTCCCCGTTAGGTGGAGATGGCGTCACTACCCTGCTGGGACCTGCTTGAGGACGCGCATGGTTTCCAGGGGAAACCCCTCAAGCAACGTGACGTCAGATGATGCGGCTGGACATCGCTTGGCTACATCACGGAGGATACTTTTAAAGAGATGCGGGACTATATATAGTGGTTGCCACCTGAATGCCATCAGTTCCCTTTACGACATTGTTAATTACAGCTTGGTGATTGTGTTACTCTGATTATCCGCCTAGTTGCTAATTCATAAATAATTGCTATTCGTAATACAATTTTGGGAACTCCGAGGAGAAGACCTCCCCTATCATCTTCGACGGTCTGGAGCCGCTAGCTGGCTGCCCGGTGAAACCTTGCAACCAGCTTTTGTCTTTTAAAGGACTTCCATGTTATAAATAGAGAACAATCATTAAATGTATACATATTAATAAATATATGTTTCAACTTTTCTATACCACTGTTTCACTGGTACTCCTTACGGGTTGTGGTTATTGATTAAGTGGCTTAGTGTTACGTCCGATATTGTACGCCTGGTTATTACAACGCAGGTTCTATCCAGTGCTGAATGCAATACTGAAAAGAGGACAATTGTTCCAACCATCTGGCAACTTGACCCTCTGGTTCTTTAAAATTATGTAGCCACCGCAATGAATTATGATCAGTCCTCAACAAAAACTCAAGCCCTAATAAATAGTGCCGGAAATAATGTGTAAATGCAACCACGGCCAGCAATTCTTTCCTGGTAGTAGCATAATTTCGCTCAGTCCGGGAGAGGGACCTGCTAGCATAGGCAACAACCCTTTCTTTGTCACCATGCATCTGAGAGAGCACAGCTCCTATACCCTGATCACTTGCATCCGAATCTAGAATGAATTGTTTAGTAGGATCAGGGTATGCTAATATGGGTGCAATCAGCTTCCGCTTCAAGGTCTCAAAGGCTTCCTGGCAGGCATTGTTCCACATGCGCGCCGGACGGAATGGCTGCCCTGCCTGGAGCTCCTCAAAAACCTCGCAGCTTTTTGCTAAATCTAGCATTTTTTAAAATTATTTATGTAAATAGTGTAGAGAGTTATTTTAAGTTTGATAGGGACACACTGCTGCAACTTAGAGAATCGCCGCACACCAGCGGAAAACCGGAGTTTCTACACTGGGACCCGGAGTTCGCGCTAGGCTACATCCGGCATACAGTACCAGCCTCTCGTTGCAAACGCCGCCGGAAAAGAGGATCCAGAGCCGGCGTGCTAGTGAGAGTGAAGCGGAGGGCTAGCAGAACCCCGCTACCCACGATCCTGCTAGCTAACGTGCAGAGTTTGGACAACAAACTTTGCGAACTTAGAGCAAGAATCGCGTTCCAACGAGAAACAAGAGACTGCAATATAATCTGTCTGACTGAGACATGGCTGTCCCCGGAGATTCCTGATGACGCGATATTTACAGCTGGATTCTGTGTATTCCGCGCGGACAGAACAAAGGAACTCACCGGTAAGAACAGAGGGGGAGGGGTGGCTATAATGGTCTCCACGGACTGGTGTGCTTCTACTAGCATTCACCCCCCCATATAATTCTGCTCACCCGACCTGGAATATCTCACAGTGACTTGTCGGCCCTTCTGGCTACCACGGGAATTTACCGTTATTGTTATGGTAGCCGTGTACATACCACCACAAGCTAGTAAGGAGCTGGCGCTGAAAGAACTGTGTGGCATGATCAGTCAGACTGAGAACAAACACCCAGACGGCGCCATCGTAATCGCGGGGGACTTCAACCAGACGTCCCTGCGAACAGTATTACCTAAATACTACCAACACATCAACATGAACACTCGGGGAAATAACATTTTAGACCACTGCTATTCCCCCTTCCGGGATGCCTACAAACCACTCCTGCGCACCCCATTTGGCAAATCTGACCACTCTTCCGTCTTGCTCCTGCCTGCCTATAGGCAGAAGCTGAAACGGTCACCCCCCACCACAAGGACAGTACACTGCTGGTCGGACGAGTCGGACGCCGCCCTACAGGACAGAACGAGCGGCCTGGACTGGCAGATGTTTCGTGAAGCGTCAAACAATGATGTAAACGAATACACGTCAGCCGTGTCTGGGTACGTTCTGAACTGCCTCGAACTCGACGTCCCGACAAAAACTGTCCGCACGTTCCCAAACAACAAACCCTGGCTCAACAGCGCCGTGCAAGCCGCTCTGAGAGAGAGGGACACTGCATTCGCCTCTGGAGACCAGGCAGTAGTGAAAACAGCCCGCTACGAGCTCCGGAGGACGATCAGAGACGCCAAGCGCGACTACAGGGTGAAGTTGGAGGGCCAGCTTAGCAACAACGACCCACGCAGCCTGTGGCAGGGCCTGCACACCATCACAGACTTTAAAAAGAAACCCAGCACAGCTGTCGACGACGCCACCCTCCCGGACAAGCTGAACAACTTCTTCGGCCGCTTCGAGGTGAACGACAGTACGCTGATGAGAGCACCAACCTCCGCAGACACGAGCTCCGCCCTCGTCCTCACTGAGGACGAGGTACGGAAGGAATTTATGCGCGTCAACCCCTGCAAAGCGGCCGGACCTGACGAGATCCCGGGTCGAGTGATCAAGGTGTGTGCGTCGCAGCTGGCTGGCCCATTCACAGACATATTCAACCTATCCCTCTCCACTGGGATAGTCCCCGCCTGCTTCAAGTCAGCCACCATTGTCCCGGTGCCAAAGAAGACCAAGGTAACAGGCTTAAATGACTGGTGCCCTGTTGCACTCACACCCATCGTGAGCAAATGCTTCGAGAGGCTAGTCAAAAAGCACATCTGTAGCCTGTTACCGCCCACCCTGGACCCCTACCAATTTGCATACAGACAGAACAGATCCACGGACGACGCCATCTCCACCGCACTCCTCACCGTCCTCACCCACCTGGAGAAGAGGAACACCTATGTGAGAATGCTGTTCGTGGACTACAGCTCAGCGTTCAACACCATAATACCCTCCAGGCTCAACACCAAGCTCTGGGACCTGAGGCTGAACCCCAGCCTCTGCGGCTGGATCCTGAACTTCCTGTCGGACCGGCGCCAGGTGGTGAGGATGGGCCCCATCACCTCCAGCCCTCTGACCCTCAACACCGGGGCCCCCCAAGGTTGCGTCCTGAGCCCTCTCCTCTACTCCCTGTACACCCACAACTGTGTGGCCACGCACAGCTCCACCAGGGTGATCAAGTTCGCCGATGACACGACGGTGATAGGCCTGATCACGGACAACGATGAGACGGCCTACAGGAGAGAGGTCAGCAACCTGGCACAATGGTGTCAGGAGAACAACCTCTCTCTCAACGTTGACAAGACCAAGGAGCTCATCGTGGAGGAGAGAGAGAGGCAGGAGCCCCTCACCATCGGCGGGTCCACTGTAGAGCGGGTCAGTGACTTCAGGTTCCTCGGTGTCCACATCACTGAGGACCTGTCCTGGTCCGCCCACACTGGCCACGTAGTCAAGAAGGCACAACAATGCCTCTTCTACCTCAGGCGGCTGAAGAAGTTCGGGATGGGGCCCAAGATCCTGCAGGCTTTCTACAGAGGCACTACTGAGAGTATCCTGACCGGCAACATCACCGCGTGGTACGGAAACTGCTCAGGCCTCAACCGCAAGGCACTGCAGAGGGTGGTGCGGTCCGCTCAACACATCAGCGGAGGCACGCCCCTCCCCTCCATCCAGGAACTGTACAACAGCCGGTGTGCCAGCAGAGCCCACAGGATCATCAAAGACCCCAGCCACCCCAACCACAGCATGTTCCAGCTGCTACCGTCAGGCAAACGGTACCGCAGTCTCCAGGCCAGGACCAGTAGGCTCAGAGACAGCTTCTTCCACCAAGCTATCAGGCTACTGAACTCTGGCCACTAGCCTAGCTAGCCCAACTGCCAATTTTGCACTACCAGGTGGACTGAGCACAGACACACCTGCACAGACCCAGCACACGCACGCGCGCGCACACACATCTGCTGCACTACCACTGAGTCTGCTATCCTGCTATTCTGTACTGTACCATATTACATTGTTACCTATATTTTATATATTTATTCATGTATGCTCATTTGCACTATTACGGGTATTACTATTTTGTTTACAATGTGTGGTTTTTCTGTGTGTATTTCTGATGCTGCAAAGTTGAGGGGCCAGGCCCAAGATTTTTACTCTGGTGTACCTAGTATCACAGATGTAACAAATAAAGGAATCTGAATCTGAATCTGAATCTGAATCTGAATGGACCTTCTTTTTGGTCAGCTTGTGTAGGGGCTGTGCTATTGACCCAAAATCGGCAATGAATCGCCCATAATAGGAATCTAAGCCAATAAAGCTTCTGACCTCTCCAACAGTAGTTGGGGTAGGCCATGACCTGACCGTCTCAGCTTTGGCGGGATCAGTCGCCACACCTTCTGCTGAGATAACATGACCAAAATAGTTGACCCTCCTTGAGAATAAAGTGCATTTAGCAGGCTTAACCTTCAATTGAGCAGATTTTAATCTCCCCAGTACTTCTCCTAGCCGGGATACATGCTCCTCAAAGGTTCGCCCAAACACAATAATATCATCAAGATATACAAGGCATGGGGAAGACAGAGCTGCTCTTCCTCCCAGCGAAGGGCTCCCGATGATTGATGCGTTAATCATCGTGGAAGGCTCCATAGTGTCTCCGTCCCAGTCTGCCAGGAGCCTTGGGGTAACCCTGGACAGCCAGCTGTGCTTCTCGAGCCATATTGCAGCGATCACTCGGACCTGCCGGTTCTCCCTCCACAACATCCAGAGGATCCGACCGTTCCTTACCCAAGAGGCCACTCAACTCCTGGTCCAGGCCCTGGTGATCTCACGTCTGGACTACTGCAATTCCTTGCTGGCAGGCCTTCCGGCCTGTGCCATCAAGCCACTGCAACTAGTCCAGAACGCTGCTGCTCGCCTGGTGTTCAACCAGCCGAAGTTCACCACGTCACCCCTCTACTCTCCTCTCTGCACTGGCTCCCCATCGCAGCACGCATCAGATTCAAATCACTGGTGCTTGCTTTTCAAGCGGCCAGAGGTACTGCTCCCCCATACCTCCAGTCACTCATCACTCCCTACACCCCGCCCAGACCCCTCCACTCCGCCTCCGCTGACAGACTGACTGCCTCATCCCTCCGGGCGCCTGGCCGCTCCTCGCGGTCTCGCCTCTTCTCTGTCCTGGTCCTCGTTGGTGGAGAACGACTTCCAATCGGTCAGGACTGCGGAATCACTTCAATCTTCCGCAAGAGACTCAAAACCCACCTCTTCAGACTCCACTACCACTGAACACTGTCCATCTAGTCAATCTGTCGTCACCACTGTTTACTTGTTCTACACTGTACTTTAAAAAAAAATTCTTTTTAAACCCACTAACCTTTTCATTCCCAGTGTTACAGGTATGATATGCAGACGCCTGCAATGATGTCTATTGCTGTTTACTGCACTGATCTTGTGCGCCAACTATGATTGTTCTTACCTTGTATTAATGCACATCTTGTAAGTCGCTCTGGATAAGAGCGTCTGCTAAATGCTTAAAATGTCAAATGTAAATATGTCATCCACTGTAGGTCAGCTCCATAAGCCTTTGAAAAGTACTCAGGGCATTACACAAACCATATGGGAGAACATTGAATAAAAAAAATGCTTAGTCACAAAGGCCGTCTTCTCGCGATGGTGGGGGTCAGTAACCACTGGCCAGGTCGAGTGTAGAGAACCATTTTGATGCACCCAAGGCATCCAGGGCGTCATCAATTCGGGGGAGTGGGTATGCGTCTTTAACATTCACCTCATTAAGGTGCCGGTAATCAACAAAAAACCGCAATCCCCCGTCTTTATTTCTCACCATAACCACTGGGGCAGTCCACGGACTCTGGGAGGGCCGAATTACTCCCTGAGAGTGCATTTGTTCTAAGTGGGCCTCTACTTCTTTTCCAAAATGAACTGGAATTTTTCGAGGATTCATCTTCACTGGTCTATTCTGCCCAGTTTCAATCCGATGGTAGGCTACCTGGGTGTGACCTAAATCGGTGTCACCAGTGCTAAATACAGACAGATTTTTGCCAAGCATCCCCTTGGCTGTTATGAGTTGCCCCCCAGTTAACCCTCTCTCACCCAATTGCATGGCTAATGCAATGGTTTCCACTGTCCAGCAACCTGTGCCCCTTAGTGGCTCAAAAGTCGGTGATTCCTGAACAATGGTGACACCCACCTCAAAACGGCCAACATTGGTGCCTTTATGCAGCACCACTGGCTCAGAGGACACGTTAACTGCACGGAGGGGGATACGGTTGACACGAAGAGTAGTTATGACTCTGGCTACTAGTAAATCATACCAATTGGTCAGGGCGTCAACTGGCTCAAACATACCCATACTGGGTCCTTCACAGACACCTTACATTTTTCCCTCTAATATAACTTCAGATCGGGCAGGCAAAATTACATAATCCGCAAGGGTTACTCGGCATACATGGTCCTCACTTAAGACACACACTAGGGGGAGCTCTTTCCCCAGAAGCTTACACTACTGGTTGGCAACATCAACCACAGCCTGATACCTAATGAGGAAATCTGTTCCCAGAATGGCTTCTTGGGAAGGGGAATCTACCACAAGGAAGTTACAGGCTAAGGTTAGATGGTGAACCTCACTAAAAGTGCTCCAGATGCCCAATACCCCCAATGTGCTGCCATTAGCTGCCCTCACACTACCTTTATAAGGGGTCAATTTACCTTGTGGTTCAATACACTGCCATATAGGTCGGCTGAGTATGGAGACTTGGGCGCCCGTGTCCACCAAAAACTTATATGATTGGCCAGACACACTTCCCTCTAAATATAACCCCGGAACAGACCTCTGCATAGTTTCACACACCTTGGGCCCTAATACGTCATGGGTGGGAATTTGGCCCACTACTGCCACCCGCGGGCATTTCCCTGCACATAAGGACAGTCTCTGTGCAAGTGGCGATTACAACCACACTCCCAACAAGCTCTACTCAGTACGTCAGAGGTGGGTCTTTCCCGCCCCCTACTGGGTGGGGGGAAATTAAACCTGGTATCCTTCCCTCTGTTTGGCCTATTGGCCATGGCCCGCAATTCACACACTTCTTGTTGTAATTTATGCAGCTCTACTTGCATCCTTGGCGCAGTGGCATTAGCTTGAGCTTCGTCTGAAAACATATTTAAAACAGCCACAGTTTCTTTCTTTTCCAAGGTTTTAATCTGTTCAAGTTCGGAAGCTAACTCAATAGCAGCTTCCAGATTTATGGGCTTGGCACTCCTGAGCTGCATCCTTCTATCACCACTCCCACTTTTTGCTATATACTGATCCTTGGCAAGCATATCTCGGGTGGGTAAATCAACAGAAGGGTAAGCTTTATCAGCTAATCTTCAGATAATATTAAAGATGCATATGTACTGCGGGCCTCGGGAGCTAGTCTTCAGTATATTTCCCTAGCTTTACTAACAAATAATAATGCCATCATTTGAAGCTTTCTGCAGTCACTCCACCCATTAACCTCACTAGCCATATCAAACTGATTAGCCCAATCAGCCCATTCTCTATCTTTGCCTGAGAAATTATCAGGCATGAATAGCGGGCGCGGTAAGACTGGTGTATGTTGCGGGGTGGTCAGGAGCGGAACCATAACTGATGAGCCTTGGCTACTCCCCGCTGAATTTCCCAAATCCTGCATTGTGTCCGCACTCCTCAACTCAACTCAACTCAACTCAACTTTATTTATATAGCACTTAACAGTTTTTTGGTGACTGTACCAAAGTGCTTCACAATTAAAAAACATAGAGCAAAAAATATATATATATACATATACAGTACATATACTAAACATAATAGTGCAAAAAGTGCAAATACAAATAAGTGCAAGGGTTCAGATAAAAATACAAATAAAGATAAAAGAAAAGAAAGTACAGCAGAATTACAAAAATAAAACATAAAGGGACTAAAAGTAGCGACCTAGGAGGCAGGCTCAGCTCTGGTCAAAGGCCAATGAGAAGAGATGAGTCTTTAGCCAGGACTTAAAGGCCTCCAGGGTCGGGCCTGACCTGATGTGGAGGGAGAGGCTATTCCACAGTTTAGGGGCGGTTATGGAAAAGGCTCTGTCCCCTCTGGTTTTGAGCCTAGACCTGGGTACCTCCAGCAGCAGTTGGTCGGCTGACCTTAGGGCTCTGGATGGGGTGTGGTGACGCAGGAGCTCGGTCAGGTACTGTGGGGCCAGGCCATTTAGGGATTTAAAAACAGTTAAAAGTAGTTTAAAATCAATGCGGTGACGGACGGGGAGCCAGTGGAGTGAGGCCAGGACTGGGGTGATGTGCTCGTGCTTTTTTGTACTGGTAAGGAGTCGGGCAGCCGCATTTTGGACAAGCTGCAGGCGGCGTAGTGATGCCTGATCAATGCCAACATAAAGAGCATTGCAGTAATGCAGCCGAGTTGTAATGAAGGCGTGGATCACTCTCTCCAGGTCACTCTGGGAGAGATAAGCCTTGGTCTTTGCTAGGGTTCTGAGATGGAAAAAGCTGTTCATAACCACTGAACTGACCTGTTTGGTGAATTTAAAGGCACTATCAAAGATCACTCCGAGATTTCTAACAGAGGACCTAGAGCATTGGCAAACGAGGTATCGCCAAAAATGATGATCTCGGTCTTGCTCTCGTTAAGATTGAGGAAGTTAGCACTCATCCATGCTTTGGTGTCGGTGAGACAATCAAGCATTGGCTGAAGTGCGACCTGTCCTGTGGCCTTAAGAGGTAGGTAGATCTGAACATCATCTGCGAAACAGTGGAAGGATATGTTGTGTTTGGCCAGGATTTCACCTAAAGGTAGCATGCACAGTAGGAAGAGGATGGGACCTAGGATTGACCCTTGAGGAACCCCACAGGTAAGGGGGGCCATGGAAGAGAGGAAGTCTCCTAGCTGCACAGAGAAACTCCGGTCAGTTAGGTAGGACTGGAACCAACTTAAGGCTACACCTGAGATTCCCACGTACTGCTCTAGCCGTGACAGTAGGATCCTGTGATCCACCGTATCGAAGGCGGCTGTGAGGTCTAGGAGCACCAGGATCACAGGACTACCTGAGTCAGCGATGAATTGCAATTGAGCAGGATCACATTTAATACCTCATATTTCTTACCTCTGTAGTCTACATTTTTTAAATTGTATAAAAATTAAACCATTAGCTATATTTTTCTTTGTGTTTACATCTGTGCTTTTATGTGGCTTGTTGTTGCAAAGATACAGTATGTACAGCACGAGCTACGAGTAGTAGTGAACAATTTATCTTATTCCAATCAATATTCCGATATGAGCATTTGCAGTATCATACAGTCAAAGTTTGCGATATAGATCTATAGAAACGCTCGACACTGGGCATGTTTTGTCTTACATTTGTTTCCTACATACTTGCAAACTAGCTTTGTCTCCCAGAACTCATCTACCAAAATCACATCCAGACTCAGTCCCAGCGCAAGCAAGCACCGATATCGGATGCGTTTGAAAATGCAACACCTCTGAAAGGCACAACGTTGAAAGAAATGGTAGGACAGCTGTGGTCATTCAGTAGCCTAATGTTATTATGAAGTTTGACAGAAACAGTTGAATAGTTTTTTTCAACATGTCAGTAGGCTAAACTAATATTGTTTGGGTTCCCTTAATTCACTTAATATAATGCCTATTCTATGATGACTGGAACACATATAATATCAATGATCAACTTTCCATCCATGTGTTTTGCTTCATCACGTAGTACCATATCGCAATCCCAAGATGTAGCGAGAATATTGCAATATGAGATTTTGTTTTTAACCAAGGTTTATTTTTGAGTTTTTTCCATTACATTTACAAAGACATGTATAGGCTACATTACAAGGTAGTCTCTTTCCACCTAAGTAGGATCAACCTTCTTGCCAGTAAGGTGGCATAGGCTAGAGAGTTAGCTTGGATAATGGACAGGGTTGTCTTATCTGTCAGACTCCAAAGATTGCCGGCAGAGGAGAGAACTCCAGACGCCGCTCAAATATGCTGGATAACGTCTCAAAAATGGAATGCCAAAATGAGTATCCCCAGCCCTCTGGGACCGTCATACCCAAGTCTTCTTCCCAATGTTCCTTCAGGAGGACTGAGTTGAGGGTGCTCAGCTTGCTAAAAATTGTGCCATTGACACCTCTGTTAAAGGGGTTTACCTCCAAGATTGAATCCAATGGGGTTTTAGGGGGGCATGCTGGGAACTGGGGCCATACGTCTCATACAAGGTTGCAGGCCTGCAGATTGGGATTGTGGCAAGTAACATTTTTCTGTAAGCTGAGTGAAGGAAACAAAAGATCAGAGCCAAGACCCCTTTCTCTCCAGAAAGTAAAGGCGTTATCTGACAGGGAGGGGGGAAATAAGTCATTGCTATCTGGGCCAAAGTAGAAAGGGTCTTAAAGTCAAAGGGGTGTCAGAACTGCCTCCAAATTTGAACAGATTCACAAATCATAATATTGCTTGTAAATTTCCAAATGGATCCAGGTGGTGGGAGTGAGGAACAGAGAAAGGCTTTAGAACTAGAGAACTAGAGCTCTCTAAGGCCAGCAAGGCGGGTGTTTCAGGGTCATCAGTTGGAGATTCCCAAAATGACATGCTCCTTATATTAGCTGACCAATAATAATATTGGAAGTTAGGTAGTGCCATTACCCCTATGTCCAGAGGTTTCTGGAGGACAGTCTTACGTATTTTAGTTTTTTTATTCCAAATAAATTATGTTATTAATATAGAGAGGTGATGAAAGATTTAGTGATAAAAACTTGTTTAAGAAATAAAGAAATTTGGCAGTATATTCATTTTCATGGAGTTGATACAACCTACTAGAGTAATAAGCAAAATTGATCAGGTCTTGCTTTGGTTGGTCCAGTTTAGGGAGAAAATTACTTTTAAAGAGATCTTTGAATTTACACATCACAGAGATACCCAAGTAAGTGAATTTATTATACTTTAAAAGGCAAGGAGCTTAAAGAACATTGAGCTGCAGCAGAATTAATTGGAAAGAATTCACTCGTGTGTAGATTGAGCTTGTAGCCTTAAAGTTTCTCAAACATTTTAAGCAAATTCCACACAATGGGGAGGCATGACACAACAATTTTGGTGCCTTCAACCCGGGACTGCATATGCATATGCATATGCTAGTTAGTAAGATAAACCTATAGAAACTGCAGTATAGTTATAAGAAACACAAGATGCTGTGGAGTGAACACGTGGTGTTGAGTGCTTGTCCAGTTGTTAGATTTGTTTAGAGAAACATTTTCTCCACTCACCCAAAGGTAATTCCAGTTAAGGTTTGATCGTGTTGCAATTTTTTAATTCAGAAAATATTGTACGCGGGGTAGTTGCATTTCCTGGAATAACTTTCAATAATAATAGGATGGGAGGAGTGAGAAGCCATTTGCGGACAGTTTGCATATTGTAGTGGCAGAATCTGAGTTTATAGTTATTATATATTATAGAATATATAATAATAATAATAATAATAATAATAATGAATAGAAATAGGAGGAAAACAGTCAATTCCCGGGATAGATATAACACATGCTGTGGGGTGAACCCGTGGTGTTAGATTAGACGGAATATATGATATTTTTGTTTACACTCCTACATTTGAAAGGCAAATGGCGTTAAATTTATGACCTTTTATTATCTACTGGAGTGAGCATCTGTATTTTACTCAAAACAAGAGTTTTTGTAAAATATCAGATTATTAGCGTTACATTAGCAACCAGGTAAAAGGGAATTCCATCCCCCCGGGGCTTTATTGCCTCCCTACATTAGCTGGTTGGCGGTGGTTTAAATGGGAAGCTAGTCTGAGCAGTATTTTTTGTATTAATACATTTATATGTGGCTAAGGTCACAATAGATAAGTAGAACAATCACCTCTCCATTTGATGTCACAAAGGGGGTTAGAATAACTTTTACAGCAATTTCTTGGTCATTGTCACTTTTAGAAGTATTTTGATGTTGAAGGAGGAACTGAGCAAATGGGGGTCACAAACGGCTAAGGTAAATTTAGCAGTCCTGGAAGCCGTGCATGCTCCTCAATGGTAGAAGTTGTAGTCCTATTCAAAGTTAAATATCGTGCTACTGATCAGTAAAGATATAAACAATATTGATCATTCTCACTAACCTGTAGCTAACTAACCTAATATCCATTGTGAGGTAAATAATGGTACATATTTTCATAAGTAGATTGAACTGTGCTCCGAGTGAACTTTCATAGTAACATCCATCGTGGTTCAAGATATGTACGATGAATGATGGCAGAAGTATGGTTTTAACGCATGAACTATAATAAGGCACTTGAGTATCATCTTCAATCTGCAAAGCATGTTGTGTTTAAGTGGTTAAGTTTAGCTAGCAGTAATATTTTGAAGCATCATTATAGTGACTGCAAAACTGATTGAGATGGAAGGTATAATTGAGAGATTATGTGATAGCATCCTAGATTGAGTATATATTATATACCCGATTTAGTTGTTAACTAAATATAGAAAACATAGGCATTTAATATAAAAAATATATAAAGATGTCTACATTAGAATTGGATCTAGGGCATATCAGAAACTCCTGGAAAAACAATAAAGATATATATATATTAACAAATGACACCAAGGTCAAATAAATCTTGGAAATTAGGATATGCATACCAATGTAAATAAGACTGAAGTGCACACTTCAGAGGGTGTGAATGTACACATGCGCATTTGTGTATGTATGTACACTACCGGTCAAAAGTTTTAGAACACCTACATTTTTCCACATTTTATCGAAATTTACACAGTTGAATGTTTCAATGTACTCTGAAATCAGTGGCGGGCCGTGCATTTCACACCTAGGCCTTCAGTAGTGCTCCGTCTGAATCAATCCACCCCTCAATAACTATTTTATGGCTATAAAAGCCATCTTATTGTTATGTTTTGAGTGTCTGTTCGGTTTGTTTTTGCACTTTGTTTATTTATCTTTCTTCAGTCATGTTTCATTCTCGTTCTGTCATGCACTTCGGGAAATTCTATGTTTCGGTTTTCCGTCTTCGTTTCTAATCTCGTTTTACTTCCTTCTTACTTTCTAATTACACTTTGTATATATTAGTTAGATGTATATAGTACTAACCAACTAATCTACTAACATTAGGGATTTAGATTAAGTTACTAACACTACTAATCACTAATTATCTCACGCTTCTAACTATCGCTGTCATTCTCTCTCTCTGTACGCTTCTCACGTTCCGCTTTATTCGCACGCAGATTTCTTTATGCATTCCCCCTTCCTCCCTAAAAAACCGAAACATAGAATTTCCCGAAGTGCATGACAAGACAAGGAGAGGAACTCGAACAGGAACAATGACAGACGGGGAACAGAACGAGAATGAAACATGACTGAAGAAAGATAAATAAACAAAGTGCAAAAACAAACTGAACAGACAGCCGTTGCCGTTGCATCGCAGATAGATAACTCATGTATCCAGAATAAATGCCTTTACTGAAGAAACAAACCCAGGGTGCTACAGCTGCGACACACATAACAAAGCATCAATAATAACCTCATAAAATTGCAATATTATTTAGGAAAATAGCAACATTTTACTGACCAAAAATCCTTATTATTTGTACACAAAATCCATTCTCCTTTCTTTCCTCAAAAAGAGTTCAATTACTGTAATTGTCGTACAGATTATCCGTGTGTTTCAGTTCCATCAAGAAGTCCTTTTCTATCGCCATCGAAGCTAATGCTGAAAGTCGAGCCTGCCCTGTCGTATTTCTGGCATAAATTTTTATTCGCTTTAGGGCTGAAAATGTCCGCTCAAATGTCTGAATCACAGACTGAATTATATTTTGTCCATGAATACTTATTAAAGAATTCCAAATGGTCTGTCCGCTTCCTTTAATAGCTTTTCCCCTTGTTGCGGTGCTTCCAGACGTGTATTTTCATATTAAAGCATTTAACCAATCACATTACATCATAGTCAGACACTCTCTGACTATCCAATCAAAAAGGTGTGAATACGCTGGCGTTACCTAGGCCTTCTAGAAGGCCTTCGTGTCCCCAACTCAAAATCTGATTGGTTGAAGCAACAGTTTGATCAACACTTATTTTATGCTACAGGGCCTGCAGAACTGATTGTGAAGGCCTACAGGCAGATTTCTTTGACCCTGGCAACAAATGATGGCTGAAATGTGATTGGTTAAATGTTTTAATATGAAAATACACGTCTGGAAGCACCGCAACCGGGGAAAAGCTATGAAAGGAAGCGGAAAGACCATTTGGAATTATTTAAGTATTCATGGAAAAATATAATTAACATCAGTCTGTGATTCAGATATTTTTTAGGCCAGCAGAGAAGGCCTTGCAGGCCCTGACGGCCCACCACTGTCTGAAATAGAATAGAATGAATAAACAATTGTTTAACAAAATTTCATCTAACTTTTTGACTCAACGTAGCCACCTTTTGCAGATATAACAGACAAAAACACTTGTGGCATTCTTTCTACAATGGAAATCAAATATTGTTTGGAATGTTCTTCCCAACACTGTTGCAGACATTTCCACAAATGTGTTGCACTTGTAGGTTGCTTTGCTTTCACCCTTCTGTCCAGTTCATCCCAAACCAGCTCAATGGGGTCTGGAGACTGTGCTGGCCATTCCATTATTTGAAGCCTACTGTCTTGTTCTTTTCTTGTACAGTAGTTCTGACATAGCCTGGAGGTATGTTTTGGGTTATTATCTTGCTGTAGGATGAATCCCTGACTAACTAGGCATAGACCAGATGGTATTGCATGGTGCTGCAAAATACTGTGGTAGCCCCTTTGGTTCAGTTACTACATTTACATTTTACATTTTAAGCATTTAGCAGACGCTCTTATCCAGAGCGACTTACAAGATGTGCATCAATACAAGGTAAGAACAACCACAGTTAGCGCACAAGATCAGTGCAGTAATACAGCAATAGACATCATTGCAGGCATCTGCGTATCATACCTGTAACACCGGGAAAGAAAAGGTTAGTGTTAGTTTTTGTTTTTTTGTGTAGAACAAGTAAACAGATTCACTAGATCAGGGGTCGGCAACCTTTACTATCAAAAGAGCCATTTTTGGCCCTTCTCCCACTACATAAATTTCATCTGGAGCCGCAAAACCTATTTGACCCTTAAAATGAAGATAATATAGTGTATAAAGTTTTATAGTTATACTATATATACAGAGGGATTGGAATTTATTCAAAAGCTTATTTCTAGTATGTTTGACAGAAGTTATCAAGTTTAAGGCAAAAGGAGGTCATACAAGATACTAATTAATTCCAATTTTTTCGTCCATATCATGGAAAAATCACAAAATACTAAAAAACGTATTATAGGCACTAAAATAAGAAATAAAATGTGTAAATATGTGTGTTTGTCACCCACTATAAAATAACTATCGTTTGTTGCATTTGTCAAATTATAGAACAACAAAAAGAAAACTGACATTTTATTGCTGTTTTTACCTGTTATAACAAAGGAAAACCTCAAACTCTTATGAAGAGGAGAAAAAAAAACACTGGCATGTGTAGACCTACTTTGAAATAAAACACAGAACCATGCAGGTCTATTTTGAGTCCTTCCCTTATTTGCATAAAAGCGCTGTCTGCTCAATATCGTTTACATCACTTCACTCATCACAGGCGATTGAGTGCTGGAGCTGAATTAATCTCCTCAATTTGTTGACTGGTAATGTTTTCTGCCATCTTAATGGTCCTGTCCTTGACGGTCTTTGCAGAGAGAGGCATATCTCTAATTTTTGGAACAATTTCACGTTTGTTTTTGAAGTCCGAGAATAGATGTTCTGATATTTTAATGAATGATTCTTTCATGTATTCTCCATCTGTGAGCGGCTTTCCGCGCCTTACTATCTCCTGAGCTGCCACAAAACTAGCAAGCAGTAGTTGAGTTTGGAGATTTGATCCACTTCTTGAAAGTAGATTTGCTCTGCTCAGCTTTCCGCAGCAGTTCCGAAATCGCTTTTTTTCTTTCATCTCCAGCTTGGTACTTTTCAGCAAATGCTATGTGTTTGTTCTGGAAATGTCTTTCAACATTACATTTTTTGTTGTTTGCTAATTTCTCACCACATATCAAGCATACAGGTAAGCCCGCATCGTTAGGAGTGAAAGCAAATAAATCATGCTGAATTCAACTCTATTTTCCTCCGAGTTTTTTCTTTTTTTGGATTTATCCACGGTTAGTTTACCGGGGGTCGAAACTCAAGATTAGCCACCTTCAGACGGCAGGGAGAGGCGCCGGGGATGTGACGCATATTTTAATTGACGAAATATTAAACACTTTTTTTAATTTCAGTGTCACAGTATCACCTCGATCTCCAAAATAAGGTGTTCCCTTTGAAATAAAAAATAAAATGAAAATAGCCGTTATTTATTTCCATTATTTATTTATTTTGTTCAAAGCTGCAGGGAGCCACTGCAGAGGGAAGTTAGAAGTGATTCCGCAGTCCTGACCGATTGCGGGAGGTTGTTCCACCAGCGAGCGACCAGGACAGAGAAGAGGTGAGACCGCGAGGAGCGGCTGCCAGGCGCCCGGAGGGATGGGGCAGTCAGTTTGCCAGAGGAGGCAGAGCGGAGGGGTCTGGGCAAGGCGTAGGGAGTGATGAGTGACTGGAGGTATGGGGGAGCAGTACCTCTGGCTGCTTGAAAAGCAAGCACCAGTGACTTGAATCTGATGCATGCTGCGATGGGGAGCCAGTGCAGAGAGGAGAGTAGAGGAGTGATGTGGGTGAACTTCGGCTGGTTGAACACCAGGCGAGCGGCAGCATTCTGGACTAGTTGCAGTGGCTTGATAGCACAGGCCGGAAGGCCTGCCAGCAAGGAATTGCAGTAGTCCAGACGTGAGATCACCAGGGCCTGGACCAGGAGTTGAGTGGCCTCTTAGGTGAGGAATGGTCAGATCCTCCAGATGTTGTGGAGGGAGAAACAGCAGGTCCGAGTGATTGCTGCAATATAAGTAAGTAAGTAAAACTTTATTTCTATAGCGCCCTTCTCAGCACGGGTGCACAGGGTGCTTTACATCAATAAAAATAGAATGCATCAATACAAAATTAAATCAAACATCATCTAAGAAATAAGATAAAAACATAAACAGGAACATAGGGTGGCTATGGATGACTAAAAAGCCTGCCTAAACAGGTGAGTCTTTAATTTAGTTTTTAGTCTGGTCCTGGGTACGACCAGGAGCTCCTGGTCGGATGACCTCAGTGACCGGCTGGATGAGTAGGGGTGGATGAGGTCAGTGATGTAGACGGGGGCTTGGCCATGGAGGGCTCTGAAAGCGAACACCAGGACTTTGAATTTGATCCTGAGTTGCACCGGGAGCCAATGCAGAGATGCTAGGATGGGGGTGATGTGGCATGATTTCTTTGACCTGGTGAGCAGCCTGGCAGCAGCATTTTGGACCAACTGAAGTTTATCCACAGATGATTTGTTAAGACAAGTGTACAATGAATTACAGTAGTCGAGTCTGGATGAGATAAATGCATGTACAGACATTTCCAATTCAGCATGGGAAACAATGGACCGGAGTTTTGCAATATTTCTGGTGAAAGAAACAAATACAGGTCAGGAATTTGACATGCTTGTCCAAGTGCATAGACTGATCAAATATAACACCCAGGTTTTTTTGATGAGGGCGCACATTGTCCTTAAGGGACCCCAGGTGCGTAGCTACTCTAGTAGAAATGTGTTCATCAGCTACAATCAACACTTCTGTTTTAGCTGCATTGAGTTGGAAAGAATTTCTGCCCATCCAGTTCTCAATGGCGGACAGACACTCCTGTAAGATGCTGAGTTTCTCCATTTTGTCGGGCTTAAAAGAGAAATACAATTGGATGTCATCTGCGTAGCAGTGGTAAGAGATACCCTTGAAATTACTGATGAGGAGGCCTAAGGGGAGCATGTATAGAGCAAAATTATTGGCGCTAGCACAGATCCCTGTGGCATGCCACACGAAAGGGGTGTGGGGTCAGATTTAAAAGGGCAGACAGTTACAGAGAAACTTCTCTCCTTAAGGTAGGAGGCAAACCAATTAAGGGCGCTCCCTGAGATGCCCACCCACTCCCCGAGTCTGTCTAACAAGATTCCATGGTCTACCGTGTCGAAAGCTGCACTGAGATCTAGAAGGACCAGGACAGAAGATTCACCAGAGTCAGAGGACATCATGATGTCGTTTGATACTCTGAGGAAGGCGGTTTCGGTGGAGTGTTTTTTGCGGAAACCTGATTGAAATCTGTCTGCGATGTTGTGGTTTGTCAGATAGGTGGTGAGCTGGTTAGCCACAACTTTCTCTAACACCTTCGAGACAAAGGGCAGCTTTGATATGGGTCTGTAGTTGTTTGGTTGGGAGGGGTCCAAGTTAGGCTTTTTAAGCAGGGGCTGTACGACCGCTTCCTTGAAGTAGGCTGGAACAGAGCCAGAGACTAGGGACTTGTTTATAATAGTTACTAAACTAGGGCCAACAGAACTAAAGACTTCCTTGAGCATAGATGTAGGTAGGATATCTAGGGAGCTTGAGGAGGACTTCATAGAGCTCACTATGTCTAATAGATCATTTAAGGAGACAGGCAAGAAACTTCTCAAGGAGGATTGGGTGACTGGGCAGAGAGGGAGGGGGGGGGGAGGGGATGATGTTCGCCCTTACATCAGCAACCTTGTTTACAAAAAACAAAGGAAAATGGTTACAGTCTTCATTCGAAAACACAGGTACAGATGGAAGGGGAGGGCTGACAATTGAATTTATGGTCTTAAACAATACTCTGGGATTATGCTTGCTAGAGGAAATAAGGTTTGAAAAGTACACAGCCCTGGCACTCTTAACTAAATCATTAAATTCAGATGTACTTGGAGGTTGGAAGATTTCCATTTCCTCTCTGTTTTGTGACATTTGCGTCTCAGCTCACAGATGTCCTTATTCAACCAGGGGGGGGTGTTTACAGGGCGGACAGAGCGCGTTGGTTCGAGAAGTATCATCGGGGAGCCCTTCGCTGGGAGGAAGAGCAGCTCTGTCTTCCCCAGGTTCAGCTTCAGGTGGTGGGTGGACATCCATGCAGAGATGTCAGCCAGGCATGCAGAGATCCGTGCCGGGACCTGGGTATCAGATGGAGAGAAGGAGAGAAAGAGTTGAGTGTCATCAGCATAACAGTGATAGGAAAAACCCTGAGCAGAAATAACAGAGCCAAGTGACTTGGTGTACAGAGAGAATATGACGGGGCCTAGCACCGAGCCCTGCGGGACTCCAGTAGAGAGGGTGTGGGGAGAGGAGAGGGATCCTCTCCAGACCACCTGGTAGGACCGCTCAGCCAGGTAGGACTCAAACCATGTCAACGCAGATCCAGAGATTCCCATCTCGACGAGAGATGAGAGCAGGATCTGGTGGTCCACGGTGTCGAATGCCGCCAACAGGTCGAGGAGGAGGAGGACGGAGCTAAGGGATCCGGACTTAGCCCCGTGAAGAGCCTCAGTGACCGCAAGGAGAGCAGTCTCTGTGGAGTGGCTTGCTTTGAACCCAGATTGGTTAGGATCAAGCACGTCGTTCTGTAGGAGATGAGCAGACAGTTGATTATAGACAGCCCACTCTAATGTTTTGGAAAGGAATGGGAGGAGAGAGACAGGTCAGTAGTTAGAGATAACAGCAGGATTCAGAGAGGGTTTTTGAGGAGTGGGACAACATGAGCGCATTTGAGGGAGGAGGGGACAGAGCCAGAGGAAAGAGAGGAGTTAATGACATTGGAGACAAAGGGGAGGATATCCATAGCAATGGGCTGGAAAAGGGGGGAAGGAATGGGATCAAGAGGGCAGGTGGTGGGACGGTGGGAGAGAACAAGTTGAAGGATGTCTGAGTCAGGAAGGGGCGAGAAGGAGGACAGAGGGGTTGGAGGTTTAGGTAGCGAGATGGGTGAGGGAGAGGTTGGGGGGAAGGAGTTGCGAATGACATCGACCTTCTCGTGAAAGAAGGATGAGAAGTCATCGGTGGTTAGAGAGGAGGGGGGAGGAGGAGGGGTGAGGAGAGAAGAAAACGTAGAATAGAGTTTACATGGATTGGAAACAGAAGATTGAATCTTAGAAAGGAAAAATGCAGATTTAGCAGAGGAGAGGTTAGAGGAGAAGGAAGCCAGGAGTGTGTGGAAATCAGACAGAGCTACAGGGGATTTGGATTTTCTCCATTTCCTTTCTGCCGCTCGCAGTTTCAGTTGGTTAGCCCAAATGGAATCGGTTAGCCAGGGGGCAGGGGGGTAGAGACGAGCAGGTTTAGTGGATAGAGGACAGAGTAAGTCAAAGGAGGAGGAGAGAGAGGAAAGTAGGGTGGATGATGCTTCCTCAGCAGGTAGCTGAGAGAAGGCATCAGTAGGGGGAAGGGAAGATAGGACAGTAGCTGACAGGGCAGAGGGGGAGAGAGAGTGGAGGTTGCGACGGACAAGGACAGTAGGAGCAGGTGAAGATGGTTTAGGCACAGAGGGGAGGGGGAGGGAGAAAGACAGAAAGCAATGGTCAGACTCTGTGCAAGTCACTGACTCTGGATCCAGCAAAAGAGCCCCAGACCATCACACTTCCTCCTGTATGGTTGACAGTTGGTGTCACACACTGAGGAAATATCCTTTCGCCTACTTGACGGCATACAAAAACCCTGCGTGATAAACCGAAGATTTCAAATTTTGATTAATCGGTCCATAAGACCTTCTTCCAGTCTTCATTAGTGCTTTCTTACTGCCACTCAACCTGTCAAACCTATAGCTTGAAGTCTTCTCTTCACAGTTGAAACTGAGACTTCCTTACTTCGACCAGTGTTAAGCTGTGCTTGAAGCTGTTGCCCTGTGAGCCGCCTAACACACAAGCTGTTGACTCTCAAAAACTTTTTTGTTGTGGCTTTGGGTCTGCCAGACCTTTTCCTGTCAGAGTTTCCTCCAGTTTCCCAGTGCCTTTTGATGGTGTAGGAAACTGTACTCACTGACACCATGGCCTTCTTTGCAATATCTCAAAAGGAAAGACCTACACTTTTAAGGGTTATAATGGTCCGTCTGTCTTCCTTTGTTAATTGCCTTTTTCTCGCCATTATGATAGCAATATACTACTTCCTGCAGTGCAATATTGTCAAAATAATGCTTCAGAGGGTGTAGTAACACAGTCTGTTCCAACACTGCTTTTATACAGGCAGAGGGTTTGTAATCAACAAAAGTTGGGACACCTGTAGGAATTGCTTGCATCAACTTTCAAGGCTTAATTGCTACCTTCACTTATATGGCTTGTGGCATTGCCGGACTGGCCATCCGGTTGCTCCCATCAGCTTATTGCTGTACCATGCTCGCATGCATCACAGTTTGATGCATGTGGGCAAAGGGGAATGATAGCAGCCTGTAACAAGGACTGGTACTGGGGAATAAAACATTTTTTTTTACAGTGCTAGCACAGGAGACATGGGAAAATTGTATCACGTCAATGATTTGATGTGGGAAAATCAGTACCAACAAAGCAGGCCTCATATCCTAGGGGTATAAATAAATGATGAAAGAATTTTATTACACACAGGTCAGAATTCAGCCCCATGTGAGGACAGCGGCTAACCTCACACAGAGTTGTAAGTGTGTCTCCAATTATACTGAGCAAAATGGATGGTACATTTCTCGAGCTCTCCCACAAATTATATTAGCTATTTCCAGCTCTATATAAGAAACCATATCCCCCAGAGATGAGGGTCAAAAACTCTAGGCACCAACGGAGTGCTTATACAGGGTGTAATGATTGTGCATATTGTAAAAAAAATAGCACAAAAGGAGGGATTGTGGAAGGAAAACAACTGTCCTGTATAAAGTTGGAATGCTAGAGAAAGATCCACAGGGGGGGACACAGACACTAATTAACTCGGTGTGATGCTACAGTTCTGAATAGCCAGGCTAACAAAAGCTTTTTTTGCGCCACAACTTCAAAGGAACATTTGTTCTTTTGTGACATTTTCTCTCACTGCAGGAAACCTCCTTCCCATTAGTTTATGACTTTTGCAGACTTGCAGTAATCTCCCTCTTGTTTTACCTTCAGGTGACCCCATAGCTCATATTACCTGTAGGTTAACACCCCATTACCTCCCTCTTGTCACTGTTCCCTCCCTTTCCATTGTGATTATTATAAATATCGCATTTAAATTTTAAGGCGGGAGATTCGCTGTCCTGTGTGACACGGGTCTCCATGCAGCTGTGCGTGATAAAAGCTATTAATACTGTTTAAAGAAATTCTCTCTGATTCAACTGAGTTTTTACCCACAGAACCCATACCCTCCCACATCACCTTCCCAATCAAGGTGAGCTTTAACCCTAACATAGTCAGACCCATACACAATGTACAGGCCAGAGGTTACAAGCTAGAAAACTGATGTGCTAGCAAGCTGGCAGTGTAGTGTAATGGTTAGGGAGCTGGGCTTGTAACTCAGAGGTTGCAGGTTCAATTCCCAGCTGGGGCACTGCCATTGTACCCTTGAGCAAGGCACTTAATCTGAATTGCTTCAGTAAAATAATAAATGGATATGGTACGTAAAGAAATGTGTAAATCGCTCTGGATAAGAGCGTCTGCTAAATGCTTATAAAATATGTGGCACAACAGAGCAAAAGAAACACCAAAAGAGGCCGAAAGAGTCCACTCATCAAGAAAACCCTAATAATCAATCAAGATTAACCACAGGAGAACAACTGATTATCAACAAATTTCCACTCAGACTTTGTCCTAACCATTGTTTAAATTCCGCACATACTCATGTACTCATGTCATGCTGACCTAGAGTATTGCATCCTTCCTTCCGTTCAAACTCCTGGACGATTTCCACCACAAAACAAAGCCCTGCAAATAGTTATAGGCACTTAGAACAAACAAACACTTGACAATACAGAATACAACACAGTAGAATGGATTACTGGGATATCACATTGTACTAAATGCAATTGAGATGAAAGCATACACACTGGCAAAGTAATGAGCCAATAAGAGCTCCCTAAGAAGCAACTACATACATGAATATTCATATGAAAAACATGACCGATGCTGTTTATCAAGCAGAAAAAAGTCCTGTCCATCCCCGAAGAAAGGAGGGATAGAAAACAATGTATGTTTCACTAAATAAAAATTCATTAGAAGCGCTTTTGAAGTCCCAAGGTCACAAAAGAGCAACCGTCATGTGAGAACGATATTCAAACAAAATAAAGATTGCCTACACAGTAGCCTAGGATTAAGCTAAAATGTAGCATCGGGTTATACAGCAAGTCGTGAAGGCATGCTAGTAATATAAAATAAAATCTCTGGGATTTTGTCCTTATGTAAGGATGGTGCATATGACAATGTAGCAAGATTATAATAACAGACACGGCAATAAAAGTACATAAACACATACAACCAATATAGTGGGCATCACAAAAAAAATTGTAGGTAACTGTGCAAGAAATGTATGAATGAATTCATAATAGAGCATGGCAAAGCAGTGTATACTGTGCGATGTGGGTCAGCATGGCAACCACGGAGACATCAACGTTCGAAACTTTGCTATTAAAGTCTGTGTAAAGGCCCAAACTAAATGAATGTATGTATAATAATTATGTACATGAAAACATAAGCTCATTCATCAATTAACAGTGGCTGCTAAGCTCAGGGACAACAAATAATCGAGACAGCAGGTTAGCCTGCTATCCGATACCAACAGGCTGAATCAAAAATATGTGACCAAAGGAAGGATATCAGGTGGAAGCTGGCGATGTTTCCAGGATGTTTTTTCGGGAAGTGTTGTAGGGCTGACCTCGACTAAAACAAATCTTGGTCGACCAACAGTCGTCCATTTTTTCAGATTGGTCGATTGGTCGAAACTTTTTTATTTCTATATGACACCCTATTTGTTTTATTAAATACAACTATATGCACACTGCGCTTGTCTCATGGTTTATAACTTTCTTAAGTGAATGACACAAATGAGGCTAATGACTTTATGGAGCCGGAGTTCAAGATTATCTGAAAGGAAAAAAAACGTATCTGTTCCGAGCCTCCTCTTCATGCTGTCCTTGCAGATTCTGCCGTTGCACTTGTGAAATTGCGGTATGGCCACATAATAGGCTGATGAACCATAAGACATTCTAATGCGTAGGCTATGTTTAGGTTGGTCTCATTGGGATTTAAAATCTCTTTTGCAAAAATAGGCTAGCAAACGAATGATCACACATAGCCTAATGTCTTACATTGTAGCCTAAAGCTGAACATAAAGTGGCTATAGCCTATCAAAAATAACTTACTCGAGTCGGAGACCATCCGATCGATGGCCTACTTCCCCAGTCGTTTCATGTTATGGCACAGGAACACTAGCTTGTCTATATTTTTTGGCAAAAGGCTGCTCCTCCTTTTATTAATGATAAACCCTGCCTTGGAAAACACGCTTGCAATTAGTATACAATTAGCAAAACACATTTATTATAAAATGTTACTAGTTATTAGTTTTGCCGAATTATTCACAACATTACTATTACCTTAACTGCTTAATATAATTTAAAGAGAACATATATAGGCCTAGCTATGATAAGAGTGAAGGACTGTCACTCGCAGCATCCCGCAGCATCCAGAATGAATCATTCTACTGACAAGCTCGTCGAACTGTGGCACGAATCTAGATGTCTCATGCTGCGTGGATAATTTTTTACACTGGTCGAACTGCTCGACTAAATGGGGTCAGCCCTAGAGTGTTGAACACCTTCTGGTTTCCATTGTGAGAGGGTCTGAAGTGTGCAGGAAACAGCAAGCCATATCTAACCTCCTGGCGTCCCCGCAGCATTCGTTTGACATCATCAAAGGCCGCTTTCTTCTTGGTGACAGCTGCAATGTAGTCTGGGAAAAGCAGTATTTTCTGGCCATTGTAGTGCAATGGACCAGCCTGTCTGGCCCAATGCAGAATCTCTTCTCGAATGTGAAAAAAATGCACCCTGACAATAAAAGGGCGAGGATTTCTGCCTGGTTTCGGACGGGAGTTTAGCAATCTATGTGCCCTGTCTAATAGTGGTTTGTCGTCGAGTAACTATGATTTCCCTAGGCCGCGGCCCTTCCAGAGTCTCCTCGCACCCGATTATTCTGAAGTTGTTTCTGCGCGATCTTCCCTCAAGATCCTCGCATTTATCGTGTAGGGTGGTTACCTCTGCAGAGTTCGGTCTTAATGGACACTGTAGTATCTGACCAATGTGAATTAGAACCCTGTTCTAATTCAGCCACACGGCTAGCCAGTCTCAGCCCTGAACTTAATAATTGATATCTCTGACCGAGCGTAATTCGCTCAGCACCGCTGCTAATTTCCCCTTTATGGATGTGGTTAGAGCGTCCATTTTAGCATCAACCAATGCACAGATGTCAGGTTTAATAGAGGCTATTTCAGAC
Organism: Aldrovandia affinis; assembly: GCA_029706075.1. Taxonomy (NCBI): domain Eukaryota; kingdom Metazoa; phylum Chordata; class Actinopteri; order Notacanthiformes; family Halosauridae; genus Aldrovandia; species Aldrovandia affinis. Next base: position 1,138,784 of record JAINUG010000264.1, on the reverse strand, counting down.
TGAATTTAAGCCAAGGCACGTAAAATAGCATCAGAGGAGGAGGTAAACTGGATGGGTTCGTTAATGTCCATTGATTGGTCCTGGCTGTCTTCAGACGGAGCTAGCGTTTTTCTTCTGCCACGCAGGTTAGGCATAGTGACACCTGAACCGAAGGATTATTAAGTGAAAATAAATGTTAAAAAATCTACAGGAACGGAATGTAGTCTACATACAAAAACCTTGTAAATTAAAATGAAATGGATGATAACAGTGCCAGTTGAATAGGATTAATCAAATATTTGCAGGGAGCTCTGATTACTTCGTCTTACCTGCTCATCATTCACTAGCACCCCACGCAATATGAGATTTTGCCCATATCATGCAGCCCTAGCTACGAGCAAAATTTTTTTAATGCGAGTGTCGATTTATGAATTCGCAAGATTGTTCAAACACTTTGTTCTTCGGTCTCCGACGCTAGCCAATGCAACCGAGGTTTGATCCCACCAGCTGCGCCAGAGTCGGCTCTGGCCGGGAGTGCCACTGGGGGAGGCTATCTGTCCCAGGGAGGGGGGAGGGAAGCTAACAGGAAATTCACTGCACACAGGAGCGGCTCTGTAGTACCAGAGTTACGGTTGACAGCCTGGCGAGTGCTGTCTCGGAGGAGACCATACTTTGCCTTTGCCACTGCTGGTCTCAGGGCTACGGCAGCAAACTCATTATATACGAGGGGGGATTGACATGAAAAATAGGGGGTAATTGGCTACTAAATTTGGAGGAAATGGAATAAAATCAGAAACAACTTTTTTTTTTAAGAAAAAAAGTTACTTGGTCTCTCAACCGAAACATTCCAATTGTATGCCTCCTATGAATATTCATGTAGGAGCATCTTCCTGGGTATTTCCAACTGTAATGCAGCGCCAGGAATCTTTTTAAAATGAAGAATCTTTTTTTCCAGGTTTTTGGAATCTTGTCAAAATATTTTCTAAGTCTTTTTGTTCAATTATTCTGAAATTCTGAGAAGACGCTGAGGCAGAAGATCTTCAGAGTGTCGACTTTTATTCCAAACGAATTCACAAAGCCGAGAGCATCTTGCAAGTTGTTCCAATGTCTCTCTGGGTTACAACATCTTATATACTTTTTCAACAGTTACATTTCATTGGTTTATTCCTCTGGTCAGTTCTAATTGGTTTACATTTGTGCTGACTTAACATTAGCCACTCGGAAACAATGGTGTTTACCCTTAAATGGCCACTCCATCTTTAAACCATAGTGGTTCCTATTTCACCCTCCAGCTGGTCATTAAATCATAGTGGTTTTTACTAAGTCCCTTATCTCACCAGTATACAATGGTGGTTTTGCTAAGCTAATTAATTAAGCACAAATAATAGTTTATTACATGTTATTACATTATTATATGCTAAGCCAATTAAACAGATTACAGAGATACAAAATAACTCGATACATTCTGTGATATATTGATTATACGCTACACATAGCCGGTTCTAATCATCTCTGGCCCCAGCTCCCTACGACAGCAACAGTGGTGAGGAAAAATTCTTCCCAAGGCAAAAACCCCTCCCTTTCTGTTCTGGGGAAACTCCCTTGGGTTTTGCAGAAATCTCGAATGGATCCAGACCTGATAGGGGAAACCCATCCATCCTGAGTGCAGAACAGCTGCTTCTATTGGTTCGATATGGCTTGACACACATATTCACATTTAATTTGGCTATGCTTGATTATAGGTTTTCTAGGTGCTTTCCATGAGACTACATTAATCACATCAGTAGAGTATACATTGCACACAGTTATAGGACATTACAGTTGCATCAGTTTCGGAATCATGGGTACTTTCCTTACACCTGGTTCGTCTCATCAACCAGCTTGACCTAATAATAATCGCACTCCTTACACGAGGCCTGGGCACGTACAGTCCACCTTTGACAGGCTGGGTCATTACACCCAGCTGTCTCCATTGTCTCATAAAGGGTCATAACCAGTCCAGTGGATGACCCCTGAGTTTCAGGCCTACTACTAGGCCCTGACCCATCACAGTCAGACTCGGTTTTGTCTGTGGAGGAAATATGATTTCCAACAGAAAGTACAGAGGATCGCAGAAGCTGGCCAGCTGGTTGCTCTGAGGAATCTGTGTTCCTACCTGCCAGCGAAACTCAAAATGCAGTCTGAAATGCTGGAACGTGGCAGGTTCAGTCACAATGGCCCTCTTGTTTCAACATTCAAATTTTGCAGCTACAGACAGCTATGCCAAGCTGATAGCACTAGTTCAAAACTCTGAGTCTGAATCGGATGAAAGCAGCATGCCGGCATTGGCCAACTGAGATCGAGTGTGTCGCTGGCAGTATGTCAAACTTGATAACTAATTTGAGACGGCATCACCCGAATGTGAATTCAGACTGGGCCAAAGCAATAACAAATGCCGTAGGTTTTGTTATAGCAGCGGATCTGCGACTATACTCCATTGTCGAGAACAGGGGTTTTAAACACAAGTGATTGAGTGCCGCTACGAAGTTCCCTCTCATCCGCATTTCAGTCAATTATGGCCAATTAGCCACTGTTTAATAATATATATGATAATATATGCCATTTAGCAGACGCTTTTATCCAAAGCGACTTACAGTAGTGAATGGATACATTTTCAGTATATGTGGCCCCAGTGGGGATTGAACCCACAACCTAAGCGTTGCCAACGCTGTGCTCTACCAACTGAGCCACAGAGAACCAGACAGTTTACAAATTTCATAATAAATTAAAAGCAATTTTATGTTTTGTAATTATTTTTCCCCCGCTGTACCGAAAACGTACCGAACCGTGACTTCAAAACCGAGGTACGTACCGAACCGTGATTGTTGTGTACCGTTACACCCCTACTGAGCCCACACCAATCGTAGGCCCTCACTGGACAGACTCATAAACACTAGTTAGTGCATGTCCAGCCAAAGACGCTTGAGTTTTGCTTTCCGGGGAGACCACCCTAGGGTGCCCTGGCATGCTGGCGAATTCGGTACTTAGGGGATTTGTCCGTTTGGGCAACCTTTTCGGCCCTATTCAGACATGGTCCATTTGGGAACCGCCGGGGTCTGTATGGGAACCTCCGCTTCCCGGAACGGACACCAGGTGGCGCGTCATGTCGGGTGAGTCCAAAAATGTCAGTTCGGGATACTTTGAGTCCAAACATATCCGTTCGGGATACTTTGAATCCAAATGCGCTCCCGGGTCAGTACCGATGTCCGTTCGGGATACTTTGAGTCCAAACATGTCCATTTGGGATACTTTGAGTCCGAATGTGCTCCTAGGTCGGTACCAATGTCCGTTTGGGATACTTTGAGTCCAAACATGTCCATTTGGGATACTTTGAGTCCGAATGTGCTGCTGGGTCGGTACCGATGTCCGTTTGGAATACCTTGAGTCCCAACATGTCCATTTGGGATACTTTGGGATATGTATATACATGGGAAACCCATGTTTGCTCCTGGGTTGGTACTGATGCCCGTTTGGGATACCTTGAGTCCCAACATGTCCGTTTGGGATACCTTGAGTCCCAACATGTCCGTTTGGGATACTTTGAGTCCGAATGTGCTCATGGGTCAGTACCGATGTCTGTTTGGGATACCTTGAGTCCCAACATGTCCATTTGGGATACTTTGAGTCCGAATGTGCTCATGGGTCAGTACCGATGTCTGTTTGGGATACCTTGAGTCCCAACATGTCCATTTGGGATACTTTGAGTCCAAATGCGCTCCCGGGTCAGTACATTTACATTTTACATTTTAAGCATTTAGCAGACGCTCTTATCCAGAGCGACTTACAAGATGTGCATTAATACATGGTAGGAACAATCATAGTTAGCACAGCGATAGACATCATTGCAGGCATCTGCGTACCATACCTGTAACACCGGGAAGGAAAAGGTTAGTGTATTCGGTCTCAGGGCTCTTGGGTTGTCCCAAACGGACACGGGCACTGACCCAGGAGCGCATTATACCCATTCGGACTCAAAGTATCCCAAACGGACATGTTCAGACTCAAAGTATCCCAAACGAACATCGATACTGACCCAGGAGCACATTCGGACTCAAAGTATCCCAAACGGACATGTTTGGACTCTTGGGTTGGTACCGATGTCTGTTTGGGATACTTTGAGTCCAAACATGTCCGTTTGGGATACTTTGAGTCTGAATGTGCTCCTGGGTCGGTACCGATGTCCGTTTGGGATACTTTGAGTCTGAACATGACTTATCCAGAGTAACTTACAAGATGTGCATTAATACATGGTAGGAACAATCATAGTTAGCGCATGAGATCAGTGCAGTAATACAGCGATAGACATCATTGCAGGCATCTGCGTACCATATGTGTAACACCGGGAAGGAAAAGGTTAGTGTATTTTTTTGTACAAATTTTTTTTGGAGTATAGTGTTGTATGGTGTAGAACAGGCCTGGCCAACCCGCGGCTCCCGAGCCGCATGCGGCTCTTTGCCTGGTTTCATGCGGCTCTTACGTTCATATCGAAGTTTGTGTTTGTGTTTTTTTTAATGTGCGTGTTCGCTTCGCTTGAGTTCAATACGGTATTTTCGTCAAACGCGCATGTGCATGAGATGAAAATACCGCAAAGTTTCCCAGTAGGAGCAAGATCATTTGAGTAAACAATTTGTGTCAAGTTCGCTCTCAAAATGGCAGGGAAAAAATGCACAGCAAAACGAAAATATGAAGATGAACACAGGACGTTTTTAACAGAGTGGGAGAGTTTATATTTTTTGTTGAACGTAATGGCAAGCCATTCTGCCTTATATGTCAGGCGTCATTAGCGCATTTCAAAGCTTCAAATCTTCAGCGCCACTTCAGCTCACTCCATGCTAACATCGACCAGGAATTTCCAAAAGGGACTGAACTTCTCAAGCACAAGTTGGTCACTTTGAAAAGTCAGGCAGAAAAGCAGATACAGTTTTTCCAAAAATTTACGAAGCACTCAGAGACCGTAACGTTTGCATCATATCAACTGGCTTGGAACATTGCACGGGCTAAAAAGCCATACAATGAAGGGGAGTTCGTTAAAAAATGCCGCAGTGACGTTGTTGAAATCTTGTCTCCTGAAAACGACAAACTAAAACTAATGGTATCAGACGTCCACCTGTCCCGCCACACTGTTGAACACAGAATATCGGACATTAACACGGCTATTGAATCACAGTTGCACTCTGACCTTCAAGCATGTGAGTATTTTAGCAATATTTGCACGGTCTGTGTCAAACGATTGTGTGATCAAAGAAGAACTCCTTGATATTGTGCCATTAAAAGACAGAACCCGTGGCATAGATGTGAAAGAAACAATGATGGCTGCATTTGCGAAAGCAAATCTGCCCATACCGAAACTAACTGCAATAGCCACGGATGGAGCGCCAGCCATGATCGGATCTGTGAACGGGCTTGTGGGGCTGTGCAAAGCTGACCAAACATTTCCCGAGTTTTGGAATTTCCACTGCATCATCCACAGGGAGCAACTCGTGTCTAAATCATTGAATTTAGACAACGTCATGAAGCCTGTGATGGAAATCGTCAACTACATCCGCAAACATGCGCTTAACCACAGGCAATTCAAGAATCTCATCGCTGAGCTGGACCAAGGGCTTCCAGGTGACCTGCCGCTGCACTGCACTGTGAGGTGGCTGTCAAAAGGCCAGGTACTCTCCCGCTTCTTTGAGCTTTTGGATGCCGTGAAACTGTTCATGGAAGAGAAGGACAAGGACTATGGATCTGGACGAGTGGATTATGGATCTGGCCTTTTTGGTCGACATGCTGTGTCACTTGGACAGACTGAACCTGACCCTGCAGGGTAAGTTAAAAATGCTGCCTGACCTGGTGCAAAGTGTGTTTGCACGAAAGCTTTGTGACCCGGTTCTGTGATCTACAACTGAAAAGGCCACAGATTACGTTCCTCGTCGACCCTTTTAATGCGGAGACGGACTGTTTGAAAGCCCCGCTAGTCACAGATGAGGCTGTGGCTGAGTTGGAGATGATCGATCTTTGTGAGGAGGACCAACTGAAACCTGCATTAAGGGAAGGGACCATTGAGTTCGGGAAAAGTGTGCCAATGGAAAAAGACCCCAATGTCAAATGGGCTGCGTTTAAGATACTGTCAATGTTTGGGTCAACATACGTCTGCGAGTCTGTGTTTTCTACCCTGAAACACGTGAAATCAAAGCATCGATCTGTTCTGACTGACACCCATGTGAAAGAATTGCTTCGAGTGGCAACAACGGAATACAAGCCAGATTTGAAGAGGATTGTTCAAGGCAAGGAATGCCAGAAGTCCCACTAAGCAACATGCATAGTAAAAGAAAAACGCTATTGTAAATTATTATATTTTTGTTTGTGGACTTGGTTGAACTGAGAGTTTGTGTGTGTGAGACAGTGCACACAATGTTCATTGTTGAAAATGACTGGCCTGTGGTCTTAGTACTGTAGGAGTCAATTTCTGTCATTATCATGTTGATGTGTGACATTTACAATAAATCTGGCTGAGCAGAGGTCTGTGTGTGTGTGTGTGTGTGAGAGAGAGGAAGGGATTGGGTGATGTTCATGTGTGCCCATGTGTATGATGTGGCTCTTTGCGGTAACACAGTAAAAAATGTGGCTCTTAGTCTCTGACTGGTTGGTCACCCCTGGTGTAGAACAACTAAACAGGGGTGACGACAAATAAGCTAGATGGACAGTGGTAGTGGAGTCTGAAGAGGTGGGTTTTGAGTCTCTTGCTGAAGCCTGCAAGTGGTTCCGCGGTCGGTACCGATGTCCGTTTGGGATACTTTGAGTCCCAACATGTCCGTTTGGGATACTTTGAGTCTGAATGTGCTCTTGGGTCGGTACCGATGTCTGTTTGGGATACTTTGAGTCCCAACATGTCCGTTTGGGATACTTTGAGTCCGAATGTACTCTTGGGTCGGTACCGATGTCCGTTTGGGATACTTTGAGTCCAAACATGTCTGTTTGGGATACTTTGAGTCTGAACATGTCCGTTTGGGATAATTTGAGTCTGAACATGTCCGTTTGGGATAATTTGAGTCCGAATGGGTATAATGCGCTCCTGGGTCAGTGCCCGTGTCCGTTTGGGATACTTTGGGCTTAAATGGGTATAATGTGCTCCTGGGTCGGTACCTGTGTCTGTTTGGGACAACTTGGGTCCAAATGGGTCAATTGATAAGCGAAGCCATTGAGGGATTTGGGACATTTCCAGGGGTCACGACCCATTAACTAAAGCTGCAGAGATGCAACCACCTGTAGGTCAAAGCTGGCATTGGGGACATTGTGTGACATAGATTTGGTGCACTTTGGTGCATGTTAAGACACTCAGAATGAGGCCCAAAGTTGCCACAGTCACAAGGGGGTCCATTTGGGGCACTTTGTCGTCCATTTGGGACATACATGGGGGTTGTGACCCTTTAACCTACAGCTGCAGGGCTGCAAACACCTCTGGTTCAAAGTAGGCTTTGGGGACAACATATGTCATGCATTTTGTCCACTTTGTTGCACGTTAAGACCACAAGAAATTAAGCGAAATAATCTTTAGGCCTCAAAATTTCCTTACACGAAACCTGCCCCAAAGTGTAACTGCTGACTACAGGGGCCCCAGAGACCCCAGATTTGACACACAAAGCAGGGACGGACCCTGCTACAATAATGCGAAACAATTAAGTCTCTAAGTCCTTTAGAAAAAAACATTTTTTGTTTAATCCAGTTGAAGATGGCCTCAGGGTCATAGGACTTAAGAGCTTCTGTGATAGTTGGTCTGATTGGAGAAAAAACATTTCTGAAGATGCGTATGCTCTGACTCTTTAGTATATTGTTGCCGCACCCGGAGTACACCTGACTTTTCGTGCCTGGTGAGACCATGAAAATGAGGGTCAAAGTTCAAAATGTCCATATCGGAATCATTTGTCCATTTGGGGCACTTCATAAGGCGTCCAAACCCATGTGCCCACACTTCAGCACTCTCCCTCTGTATTTTGGGGGACATATAAGGCACCCAGGATTTATGAGAAGACCACATTTAAGGACATAGTAAATGCTCTATTTCAGAAAGATATTAAAATTTTAATCATGCATGTATCCAGGGGTGGTAAGTAACGAAGTAAAAATACTTCGTTACATTACTTAAGTATTTTTTTCAGGGATCTGTACTTTACTTGAGTATATCTTATTTGCTCCTACTTTCACTCTTACTCCACTACAATTTTTAAGAAAATGTTTACATTTTACTCCGATACATTACCCCATGCCCCCTCCCAAGTATTCGTTACATTTCCAATCCGATGAAAAAAAAAGCTTCCTTTTTTTTTTTTAAAGCACGCAAACTCAATTTGCCAGCATACGGGATATGGCCCGCTCGCTCAGCAGCACGTCATCGTCATTGCTACTGGAAGAAGATGGCAGAAGCAGCAGGTGAAGATGCTCTCGCTGCCACCAGCAATGATGAAACGGACAGGGATCACCCATGGCCATATCTTAAGGATATGTTCGAATTCACCGAAGTCAAGGGAGATTCTTATCGGCTGAAATGTCTTCTTTGCCTACCACGAAATTTCGGCATTCAAAAATTCACCCTCAAATTTGAGAAAACATATTGAGGTGAGCTAACTTTAATGTTACTATGTGCATTCATTTAGCTAACGTTAGCTGACGACATGATACAGAGCTAGCTAAGCTAACGTTAATCACGTCTCCACCACCACTCCAAAGTAGGGATGCTAATTTTAAGAAATTTCCTTGATCGATCGTCGCCCACGTGAACAAACAATTAATCGATTAATCTTTAAAAAAACCCCAGCAAAATGTAGCGTATGACAGAGAATAAAAAATGCGCGTTTTTTGCCTCAATCAAAGCTTTATTCAAACTTTTGAGATACGGGCCTATTTTAACAGCATAAAACTAAGAATTATGAAGGAAATGAAACACCATACAGTAGGCCTAACAATGAAAACAATAGTCCTTTTGAAATGAAAAGGGCTGTCCGACAGCGGAGGCTTGGCAACTTGAAAAAAATAATAAAAAGCCTACCTCCTAACTTGCGAGTCCCGACTCGTCCCCTTACTGGTTTTTATTTAAGAATATAAGCATATCCACATGTTCAGGGGTAAGCTTTGTGCGCAGCCTGCTCACAGTAAGACCATCGTTAGCGTATCGAGGCTGCTAGTGTATATATTACGGTTCATGTGGAAACACGGGGAATCTACAGATTTCCCGACAGGACGGGGAATGTGGATAGAAACACAAGTTATCGCCTGAACGTTACCGTAGTCGTCACACATTGCAGTATTAAACTGACACTTGTTAGCTAACGTTGTCATTTAGATGATAGACCTATGCATGCATTTTTATTACAGAAAAAACCCCACATCGGTTGGGCTAATGAGACACACATTATTGCTAAAATGTTAAAGGATATGTAGCCTATATATATTCCTGTGCAAACTGAAACATATTTATCGAGGTTAACCTGCTAGAGAACGAGTTAACTATACATTTCAAATAGTGGACATTACGGTAAACGTGTAGCTTACTACGCTGCTTTTACAAATTGATACGTAGCCTTCTTGAAATTTCATACACAAGCATAGGTGTTACGTTTCCTTGCGTTGTAGTCTTGACAAACCAAAGGTTGGCTACTGTAGACTACAACAACACTTGGTCCTCACGGCATCACATGTTGTATTAATGCCGGCAGGTTACTTTTTCGTCTTCCACTCACTAGAGTTCGTGCTATTGGATAACTCCGCTGTGCTGCTAAGGCACGAGACCATAGAGCTGTAACACATACATAATCGTTAATTTGATATGCTTGATCGATCAAATTCTTAACGGCGATTAATCGATCATCGATTAATCATTAACATCCCTACTCCAAAGTCTGGCAACGTTAACGTTAGCTATCGATAACGTAACGTTATAAAGAAACAGTCGGTTGGATATGAATATGATAAGGTAGCTGGCTAATGAAATTAAGTGCAACGTTAGCGGTATCATCAGGGTGGGATGGATAATTTTGGACTGAGAGTGAGCAAACGTTAGCTAACTTGGCTATCACTGCATTGATAACTTGGACCTCCTTGCCATGTCAAATTCCCTTACAAAAAATACTGCAGTTCAACTGCAGTTGTAATGATTACAGTATAACTGCACTTCAATATTACTGTAGTTGTTGTAATACTAATGATTGATTACAGTATTATGCAATGTTTTGGACACGAAAAAACGTTTTCACTGCAGTTCTTTTTTTTGTAAGGGAAGCCACGTGTATAAGATTGTTATTGAGAAATTATGTTTAACAGTTTTATATTTAGGAAAATACACATTTATAAATTATATTTCTCTTTTTTGCAGAGAAAGCATCCCCATCAGTTAGAGAGTTACTCTAAATTGACTCAGAGTCACAGCAGCTCACAGAAGAGAAAGCTTCACGAAACACCTCCTGTCAGCAGTGCCAGTACTACCAAGCAGCTCAAGCTGGATATGTCTAGCGAGTGTCACAAGTGAACATAAACAAAGCAGTAATTAAGTATGTCATTGAAGGCCTTCAACCATTCAGTGTGGTGAACCTACAAGCATTCAAAGACCTGATCCAGGACCTCCAGCCCAATGCCACCATCATGTCACGTCCCACTCTACGGTCAAGTATAGCTGAAGCTACCAAAACTATGAAGAAGAAAGTGATTGCGGCAATGAGGGAGGTGGAATACATCGCAACCACCACAGACTGCTGGACCGCCAGGAGGTGCAGCTTCATTGGCGTAACAGCTCACTGGCTTGATCCTGACAGTTTAGACAGGCGCTCAGCAGCCCTAGCATGTAGGCAGTTAAAAGGCTCTCACACGTTTGACGTTTTAGCTGGTGCATTAAATGACATCCATGCAGAATACCAGATTCGTGACAAGATCGTTAGAACAACGACTGACAATGGGTCGAATTTTATAAAAGCATTCCACGTCTATGGAGCCCAACAAGACGAAAACAACAATGTGACTGACACTGAAGAAGCAAGCTGCTCAGGTGAGGAAGATGAGGAAGAGATTCAAGAGGAGGAAGAGGGTGAAGTTAACTTCCAAGAAGTGACAAACTCAAATGAGACCTACAAAAAAGTGTCCAGATCCTCATTTTCAAAGTGCCAGGCACTATGGAACAAGAGTGCGCGATCCGCTACTGCTGCAGAAACCATCGAAGATGCATGCAAACTTCAGCTAATACGGCCCAATACAACTAGATGGAACTCGATGTTCTTCGCAGTGGAGAGAATAGTGAGGATCGTCAAAGAACAAGGAGAGGGAGCCATCCGAGATGTCTGCGCATCATTCAAAATTCCAATGTGAGTACTGTTTACCGATATGTTTTACTACACACTCACTAATTCCCCCATTACAACTTCCCCACTCATAACTACTTAAAACTTAACTACCCCAGTACAGTAACCCCACCCACTCACTGAAACTACCCCACACTAATCAACCCAATACAACTGCCCCCTCTAAACATCCTAAAGCCCTAACTGAACATTATATTCCATTCTAAAGCTACTACCTAATATTGGATTCAACTATCTCACTATGACTACTCGTTTATCTGTCTAGTCTGCCTGCTTTAGTATCACTTTATATCTGTAAAGTGTCTCTCTCTCTCTGATTTTATGGTTAATTGCAATGTTAAGTCTGTTACTACTTCATCCTTAATTTCTCTCATTTGTGTATCTGTTTAATTTGCCTGATTTGTTTTTATATCTTAATGTGTCTTTTACTTTTACTTTCTTGATTGTTTTTATATTTTAAAGTGTCTTGTACTTTTTTGCATGTCTGTATTGTATTTTCTATGTTCAGGACCCCAGGAAGATTAGAGGCATACCCATGTGTTTCTAATGGGGATCCTTAAATAAACATAAACATAAACATAAACTACCCCAGACTGAATTGAAACGTTTTGTGTGTCACAGGCTCAATCCATCAGAATTGGCCTTCTTAGCAGAATACTCAGCAACCATGAGTCCAGTGGCCAAGGCTATCGATATTCTGCAGGCTGAAACCAACATACAGATGGGATGGCTTCTTCCCACTCTGACTCAGCTGAAGACAAAACTGGATCGGATCAAGCCATCCTTATAGTTTTCCAAGCCACTTGTTGATGCCATTCAACTGGGTTTGAAGAACCGCTTCAGCGAAATCTTGGAAGACCCAGAACTGATTGCAGCCGCCATCTTGCTGCCAAAATTCAAGACGTCGTGGACCAAAGACGAAGCCATCCTCAAAAAGGGTAAGGAAAAGCCTGCTTCTTTTGTAAACAGATATTTTGTATTTATTTTCAAAATAATATATATGTGTATGGTAGCAGATGATATACATTCAACCTCACATTAAAGGGGGGGAGGGGTTCACAGATATAATGATGCATGCAGTTCATTGCTTGACCAATGCAATACCGATGTCTTTATGGCCATAATTGGCCGGGCTCATAGCCCAACTCCATTCCTCTCATTGAGGGTTAGAGAGGGTAAACAATTAACAAAACCTATGCAGTAGATTAACACAAAATAATTCAAATAAGAAAGGAATAATATACCACGGTAGGCTATGCATTCTATGAAAATACAGCTTGTGTTGCATGCATCCCTGAGGTGGAAGGTTTAGGCCTATGCTATGTCTCAATTAACTGTCTAGAATGATACCATGGCTATTTGCCAAATGAGAGTTACATTAAAGATTAGACCTATGGAAAATATGTACTTTGGCTGTCATTGACTAATGTTCTGAATGCCATTCTGTTCAATTTCTGCATGTGTATGGGACATGCATTGTTTTTCAGGACTGGACTACATCAATCTGGACATGGAGCCCTTGATGCCCCTCGGTAGCCCCATCGCTTCTGATGATGACGACTTCTTCTCGTCCATCAAGACAACTGCACAAGAAACCTCAAAAGAACTTGAGGGATATCTGGCATGCTCTGCTGACCACACCAGTCTGCTGAAGGCCTTCCCCTCCGTCTGTAAGGTGTCCATCAAGTTAAACACGCCTCTTCCTGCCTCAGCTGCGTGTGAAAGGCTGTTTAGTATTGCAGGGCTTCTATTTAGGCCTAGGAGAGCAAGGATGGACTCCAGCAATTTGGAAAATCAGCTTCTGCTGAAGCTGAACAGAAGCTTTTACAGCCTTAACTAGTAACCCGTCTTACAAATGAGCTAGCCAGTCAGATTCTGTGTAAAGAGAGAGAGCCTAAGAGTTTATTTTGAAGATATTTCAACTTAAAGGCATGGTTCACGCTCCTTGCACAATTCTCTAATAGTTGTCTTACCTTGTATCTTTTACCTCTTAACTTCTGCTGCTTTCATGCAGATGTTAGTTTCATAATGTAATTTCAGGGTCACACACTTTAGGGCCTAGTAGGAAAGACAGTTATTACAGAAGTATGCAAAACTAAACAATGTGATTTGTGTCTGCTGCTGCTGTGAGTTCAACCCCTATACTGCGTTAAGGTGCCAGTCAGATTCTGTGTAGCCTAGCCTGAGAGTTTCTTTTGAAGATATTTCAACTTAAAGGGAGGGATGGTTCACCCTCATTGCAAAAGTCTCTAATAGTTGTCTTATTGTCCCTTATGATTGCAAATCGTATTGGCAGTGTTGTAATCTTATCACTTATTTTATTTGCAGTGTTCTGATCTGCAGGATTGTACTACTGTAGGATTTCACAGAGCATGCAAGTCAATGCACTCCTGTCCTCTTGGCTCTCACACACACACACACACACACACACACACACACACACACACAAATAAGGGGGTGGGGGATTGACTGTAGATCTGTCTCTGTTTGTTGTCAATTGTCATTCATATTCAATTAAAACATTGCATATCACTCCGACAACAATTGGTCTGCTTATTTATGGCTATTTACAATTAATTTGAATATTTACTTTTTACTTCGGGTAACTTAAGTACATTTTAAATCAGATACTTTTGTACTTTTACTCAAGCGGTGCTTGAATGGGGGACTTTCTACTTTTACTGGAGTAATTTTTTTATTAAGTATCTATACTTTTACTCGAGTATAACTTTTGAGTACTTTTACCACCCCTGCATGTATCATCTTATCAACTTTGATATGAGAGGCAGGGAACAGAAAAAATATATTTTTTATTTTCTACACAGAACAAAGAACAGAGAACACAATGAAACACATTTTAACATTCAACTCTACTCTATATTCAACGATTGAAACAGATTTTATTTTTATTTTTTTTCTACACAGAACAAAGAACAGAGAACACAATGAAACACATTTTAACATTCAACTCTGCTCTATATTCAACGATTGAAACAGAATTTTATTTTATTTTATTTTCTACACACAGCAAAGAACAGAGAACACAATGAAATATATTTTAACATTCAACTCTACTCTATATTGTACTCCGAGCCCTAGATCCTGCGAGAAGTGTGAGCTGCCCCCATCAACCCTCACACCCACGCCAACCCCAGTTCCTGGATCTCGACTTCTCTGCATGGTTTAGCCCCCCCCGCTGACTACCTAATTCAGGATGGGCAAAGTCTTTCAGCCCTGAGTTACCTTGGACTGACCATGACATGGTCTTTTTTGGACATACCCTGTGCCGGCCAGAAAAGGATGGGCTCCCCCCCTTTTAGTCTGGTTCCTCCCAAGGTTTCTCCCTATCAAGGGAGTTTTTCCTTGCCACTGTTGCCTTTAGGCTTGCTTTTGGGGGGGTCTAGGCCTGGGTTCCCCCTCTGTTAAGCGTTTTGTGACAATTCAATTGTGAAAAGCGCTATATAAATACATTTGATTTGATTTGATTATATTCAACGATTGAAACAGAAAAAAATACTTTTTTTATTTTCTGCATACAACAAAGAACAGAGAACACAATTAAACACATTTTAACATTCAACTCTATATTATGGAACTATTTACAAAAACAACAGTACTTTATAATAAATAACTAATAAAAAATAAATAACTCAATATATTACAAAAATGCAATGCTTCTTAACCCCCCTTCTTTTTATCTTGGGTGATATCCCTAGGTTTTTTAAAACTTTATTTGCAGCCTCCATGGCCACCTTGACTGGGGTGCAGCTTACAATGCAATTTTTGTAACGTCCCATGGTTGGGGTGGACGGGGCATCGGGTGCAGAGGCGGAGGGGGCCTGGCTGGAGGCTGCAGGGTCGGACGGGGCATCGGCCAGAGGTGGAGGGGCATCAGACGCAGATGTAGTCAACAAAGTTGCGGATGTTTATCATATAAAACCTTGTGGTTGTCACTAGGATGCCCCCTTTTTGTACCCATCTGGCCCATCTGATGAAGGAAAGTAATTTAGTCTCTGTTCACATGAGGCTTGTGTTCGAACTAATTAGTAACAATTGTGATAACCACACTCACTCTAGGATGCGCTGCGGCTGGCAGAGAAAGTTTCATGTCCACAGGTCCGTGTGGCCCTTGGACAAGTCACCCCTCCCTGACTCTGACATCCTTCAACTTGTTCTCTCCCACCGTCCCACCACCTGCCCTCTTGATCCCATTCCTTCCCCCCTCTTCCAGTCCATTGCTATGGACATCCTCCCTTTGTCTCTAATGTCATTAACTCTCTCTCTTTCCTCTGGCTCTGTCCCCTCCTCCCTCAAATGCGCTCAGGTTGTCCCCCTCCTCAAAAAACCCTCTCTGAATCCTGCTGTCATCTCTAACTACCGACCTGTCTCTCTCCTCCCTTTCCTCTCCAAAACGTTAGAGCGGGCTGTCTATAATCAACTGTCTGCTCATCTCTCACAGAACGACCTTGATCCTAACCAATCTGGGTTCAGAGCAGGCCACTCCACAGAGACGGCTCTCCTTGCAGTCACAGAGGCTCTTCACGTCGCTAAGTCCTGATCCCTTAGCTCCGTCCTCCTTCTCCTCGACCTGTCGGCGGCATTCGACACCGTGGACCACCGGAACCTGCTCTCATCTCGTCGAGATAGGAATCTCTGGATCTGTGTTGACATGGTTTGAGTCCTACCTGGCTGACCGGTCCTACCAGGTGGCCTGGAGAGGATCCTCTCCTCTCCCGCACCCTCTCTACCGGTGTCCCGCAGGGGCTCGGTGCTAGGCCCTGTCCTATTTTCTCTGTACACCAAGTCACTTGGCTCTGTTATTTCTGCTCATGGTTTTTCCTATCACTGTTATGCTGATGACACTCAACTGTTTCTCTTCTTCCCTCCATCTGATACCCAGGTCCCGGCACGGATCTCTGCATGCCTGGCTGACATCTCCGCATGGATGTCCACCCACCACCTGAAGCTGAACCTGGGGAAGACAGAGCTGCTCTTCCTCCCAGCGAAGGGCTCCCCGATGATTGATGCGTCAATCACCGTGGAAGGCTCCATAGTGTCTCCGTCCCAGTCTGCCAGGAGTCTTGGGGTAACCCTGGACAACCAGCTGTGCTTCTCGAGCCATATTGCAGCGATCACTCGGACCTGCCGTTTCTCCCTCCACAACATCCGGAGGATCCGACCGTTCCTCACCCAAGAGGCCACTCAACTCCTGGTCCAGGCCCTGGTGATCTCACGTCTGGACTACTGCAACTCCTTGCTGGCAGGCCTTCCGGCCTGTGCCATCAAGCCACTGCAACTAGTCCAGAACGCTGCTGCTCGCCTGGTGTTCAACCAGCCGAAGTTCACCCACGTCACCCCTCTACTCTCCTCTCTGCACTGGCTCCCCATCGCAGCACGTATCAGATTCAAGTCACTGGTGCTTGCTTTTCAAGCGGCCAGAGGTACTGCTCCCCCATACCTCCAGTCACTCATCACGCCCTACACCCCGTCCAGACCTCTCCGCTCCGCCTCCGCTGGCAGACTGACTGCCCCATCCTCCGGGCGCCTGGCAGCGCTCTCGCGGTCTCGCCTCTTCTCTGTCCTGGTCCCTCGTTGGTGGAACGACCTCCCGCAATTGGTCAGGACTGCGGAATCACTTCAATCTTCCGCAAGAGACTCAAAACCCACCTCTTCAGACTCCACTACCCCTGATCTCTGTCCATCTAGCTAAATTGTCTTCACCACTGTCTACTTGTTCAACACTATACTCTTTACTAAAAAAAAAAAAAAAAATTGTACATTTTGTAAAATGTAAAATACCTTTTCCTTCCCGGTGTTACAGGTATGGTACGCAGATGCCTGCAATGATGTCTATTGCTGTATTCCTGCACTGATCTCGTGCGCTAACTGTGATTGTTCCTACCATGTATTGATGCACATCTTGTAAGTCGCTCTGGATAAGAGCGTCTGCTAAATGCTTAAAATGTACAAGTACTCGAGGAAGGCTTTGATCTGGCTGATTTTCAATGTCACGTTCTCCTCCTGTTTATCAGTCGGCTCGACGCCCAACTGGAATTTCCTGTATTCGTCCAGGTAATTTTCTGTGAAGACACAACGGCCATATGGGAAACGTTAGACATTTTGAGATTTTGGGGGACATTCTGGGGCACATACAGACTGACACATACACAAACAGAGTGCGTTCTATCTTACCTCATACCTCAGAATACTTCAGAATGCCTTAATATATTTACAATGTAACATTATATCCCAAACATTCAGTTTGGTTTTAATCCTACTGTGCCAATTTTCATATATTTTTAAATAAATTAAGTATTTCCAAATATAGGTTTGTTCTAATATGCTAGCCTTTTTTTTCTGGAAGAGTAAATGTGTTTATCAATTCACAAGGCCAACAGAGATTTAGAAAATACCTTTATTTTAATCAACTTTTTATATATTTAATTGATGCACAAAAAGGATAATCATATTGCTCTAAAATATTGTTTAGATTTTAGATACATTTGTTTAGACACTACAAACCAATGTGAGTACAGTTGTGAGTTCTTGACAAAAGCAAAACAACCCAGTACAGCAGATTCTGGTCTGTAATGTAATTTTCCGTTAACCATATGCAGTTATGCTCTGTAGTAATATTTTACTTATTGTTATTATTGTCATCTACCATCAGTGCCTTCAGATTGAATTCTGTATATTGTTTTTTATTACTTATTTTGCATTTGCAGCATCTTTTACATTTTTCTTTTATGAAAGAAAAATGTACTCCCAGAGGAGTCTGGGAACGTAATGAAATGGACGGTGGAGCCCTTTCCACTGCCGCTGAATAACATCTTCCGCTGGGCGCTGCCTGGCTCATCCTCCTTCTCCTTCTCCTTCTCCTTCTCCTTCTCTCCCCTCCTGAGCGGCCACTTCTTTCGCTTCACCGGCCTGGGCCCTGCCTCCTCCTCGATCTCAGCGGCCACCTCCTGCTGCGGACCACCGGCCTCATCCGCCCCCTCCTAATAATACAAAGAGAAAGAGAAAAGTGAAAGGATTATTATTTTCATTTAATAATTATTATTATCTTTTCTATGATTTTTTATTATTATTTTCCTTTCCCCCTCTGCTCTCACTCACCGAGACTGCCTTGATAAGGCGCTGGCTAAAGTGTTTGCCTGTAGTGTTTCCTTAGCCGGCCGAGCTCCATCTCCAGGTCGGAAACTATTTTTTCCAGTGCGTGCTTTTGGCGCTTGCAGGCCGGGTTGTTGCAATGGCCCTCTTAATCTTCTGACTCTTCCTGGTGAGAAGGCACCGGAGATCCACCCTCGCTGGCCTGGAGATCCAGCTGGCTCACAATCGGGATGGCTGGGTCACTGGCCCTCAGCTTACCCAGCTGGTCAATTGCCTCCTCCTTCTTGGCCCGGTCGCTGTAGACCTGGCGCTGTTTCTGACTCAGCTCTATGTGGTTGCCTACCAGGTGCCTGTCCAATTTCTGTCCGTGGAAGTGGCACCCGGGGACTGGACAGGGACATTTTCTGATGTCGATACACCCCGTCACCAGCTTGATCAGGATGTCCCTTTCTTTTGGATTGGCAACCTGGTGCACCACCCTTAAGTGCTTTGCCACTACTTGACATTACTTTTCGGCATAACGGGCAGGCAACTGCTTTCTTTGGAAGGGTCATTTTTGGCAGGTCCTTCAGGTCTTTCTTGAACAATGTTGTTGTGGTGTGTTATTCTGTGTTTTCCTGAATGAAATGAAATGCAGCAATTAGATTGGTTTCTCGGTTTCTGTTTCTATACAGAATGTATACAGACTACACAAGGGTTAAATACACTTCACTTATGAACTAACCGAAAAAGACAAAAGGGTAAGTGAAAAAACGATAAGAGTAGTGGTATAGTGCACCCACGTCGGGAGGAAGGAACCACCTGCGCATAATGCTGGGACTCAAAGTATCCCAAACAGACATCGGTACCGACCCAAGAGCACATTCGGACTCAAAGTATCCCAAACGGACATGTTGGGAGTCAAAGTATCCCAAACGGACATCGGTACCAACCCAGGAGCACATTCGGACTCAAAGTATCCCAAATGGACATGTTTGGGCTCAAAGTATCCCAAACAGACATGTTCTGAGTCAAAGTATCCCAAACGGACATCAGTACTGACCCTGGAGCACATTCAGAGTCAAAGTATCCCAAACAGACATGTTTGGATTCAAAGTATCCCAAACGGACATCGGTACTGACCCAGGACCGCATTTGGACTCAAAACTTCCCAAATGGACATCTTGAACTTTGGCCCAGATTTTTTGTGTCTTGCCAGCCACTGAAGTACACCAGATTCATGTCATACAATGTCCAAAATGCCAGACCCAAAATGACAAAAGCTTCCCAAATGCACATCTTGAACTTTGGCCCAGATTTTTTGTGTCTTGCCAGCCACTGAAGTACACCAAATTTATGTCATACAATGTCCTAAATGCCAGACCCAAAATGACAAAAGCTTCCCAAATGGACATTTTGGATATTGGCACAGATTTTTCTTGTCTTGTCAGGCACTGAAGTGCACCAGACTCAGGCTACACAATGTCCCCAATGCCAGCTTTGACCTACAGGTGGTTGCAGCTCTGCAGCTTCAGTCAATGGGTCGTGAGCCTGGATGTTTTATTAAAATTGCTCAATGTTTTCCCTTATCAAGTGCCACAAATGGACAAATGATTCCCAAATGGACGACAAAGTCCCCCAAAATGACAAAAGGTTCCCAAATGGACATTTTCAACTTTGGCCCTCATTTTCATGGCCTTGCCAGGCACTGAAGTGCACCAAATCTATATCACACAATGTCCCCAATGCCAGCTTTGATTGGGAGGAACCAGACTAAAAGGGGGAACCCATCCTCTTCTGGCCGGCACAAGGTGTGTCCAAAAAAGACCATGTCATGGTAAGTCCAAGGTAACTCAGGGCTGAAAGACTTTGCCCCTCCTGAGTTAGGTAGTTAGTGGGGGGGCTAAATCATGCGGAGAGGGTCCAGATCCAGGAACTGGGGTTGGTGTGGGGGTGAGGGTCGATGGGGGCAGCTCACACTTTGCGCAGGATCTAGGGCTTGGGGGCAGGTGCCGAGGCAAAGAAGAGAACATGCAGTCAGAAAAAAAGCAGTGCTATAGCCAGTAGCATTATGTAAGAGCAGGGGAGCACAAGCATAGGAAATATGCAGATAGCCCCGACAGGTGTAAGCTATGGCAGCATTCCTATTAGGAGAGGGACAGAAAATACATGCAGCCATGAGAGTTCCAAACTATCCACACCTGATCAAGGATAACCAGCATAACAGTGGTGGTAACACATTGAGGAGGTGACAGTATGGAAAGTCACTAGGGCACGGCCTTCTCCATCTCTCCACCTAGACCACAGGTGTCAAACTCACGGCCCGCGGGCCGAATCCGGCCCGCCACGTCACTTTATGTGGCCCGTGAGAGCTTAAAAGGCATATGATTGTCTTAAAATAAAAGTCTATACTGCAATGCTGCTATGCTGTACAGCGTACATTGACCTTAAACTACATCTCCCACAATGCATGTCAATTTTGTGACCCGCGAAATGATGGCATCCTGCCGCTAGATTGTAGTGTTTCCATATCGGCGTTTTTCGCGGTTTTTTAAAGCGGTTTTCTAACAAGTGGAGTTCTACAAACTATCCCAAAATGTCCAAGAAGAGAAAAATGTGATGCTGAGGGAAGGCAATTTAATGAAAGATGGGAAAGCGAATACATGTTTGTGCTTCAAGGAGAAAAACCGGTATGTCTTCTGTGTTACGAGGCAGTGTCGGTGATGAAGGAATACAATTTACGTCGGCATTTTGACACCAAACACGGAGCCAAGTATGCTAAACTTAGCCTCCAAGAAAAACATCAAATTGTAAATTTTAGTTTGACACCCCTGACCTAGACTGTTTGGCAGTAGGCTAGGCTGAAAAGATATGGTTTTAATCTACACTTAAAATTGAAACTGTGTCCGAATCCCTAACATGCCTTGGTAAACCGTTCCACAAAAGAGATGCTCTAAAAGAGAAGGCTCTATACCACCAGCTGTGCTTTTCAAAATTCTAGGGAGTAATAGATGGCCGGCTTCTTGTGAACGAAGCAGTCGTGTTGGCTTATAAGGGGCAATCATTTCGGTCAGATATAAAGGTGCAAGTCCGTTCACTGCTTTAAAAGTTAGCAACAGTACTTTATAATCAGCCCGATATTTAACAGGAAGCCAATGTAGTGATGCTAACACAGGAGTAATGTCCTCATACTTCTTGAAGGGGCGTGACCCCATGTTTTATTAAAATTGCTGACTGTTTTCCCTTATGAGGTGCCCGAAATGGACATTTTCAACTTTGGCCTTCATTTTCATGGCCTTGTCAGGCACTGAAGTGCACCAAATCTATATCGCACAATGTCCCCAATGCCAGCTGTGACCTACAGGTGGTTGCATCTCTGCAGCTTTAGTTAATGGGCCGTGACCCCATGTTTTATTAAAATTGCTAACTGTTTTCCCTCATGAGGTGCCCCAAATGGACAAAAGATTCCCAAATGGACGGCAAAGTCCCCAAAAAGACTGAAGGCGGTGCACAAATAGTTTATTTTTATTTATGTTGAATTTTGCCACAATGACAGCAATACCGTAAGCTTCGGTCATCTTCATCGTGTTAAGGTGTCACACAAAATATGATATACCGTATCCCATACAACAACTGAAACATTTATAAAACATTTAGAGCCACATTCAATGTATGACACTACCTTATCAGACTGTAAATAAAGATTTGTACAGTTACCTTCAACCTTTGAATTGCTTTAATATAAATAGTCACCAGTAAATGTTTGGAGTTATGGTTAAATTAGTTTTTGGTCAATTTTGCTGAATTTATGGTCTGGTTAATGTTTTATTGCCTTATTTTAAAGGGCAAGGTCACAGAAGACATATACTGTAAAATGTCCTCACCATACAGCTTTGTAGATATGTATTTTGAAAAATGTGATGCATGATAGATAAATGGGAGATTCAAAGATTTTTAAATGATTTAGGCATACTTAAATCATTTAAATTAAGATACTTAAATTAAATTAAAATAATTTTTAAATGCATACTGCAAGCTTTCAATGCATGCACAGGTGGCTTTCCTGAAACAATTTTGGCTTTTATTTTAAATGTAAATGTTTACATTTCTTAATGTTTTAGCTGCGATTGGGTGTACTCTGTTTCGCTTCCCTCCTCTTTGCTGTCAATTCCCAGAATACACTGTGCTGTTGACTGCACCTCTGTTCCTGTTAGCATAACCTAATGCACTGCTAAGTTGGATATAAATACACATGTATCTCTGTAAGTTAGGTGTGAAGATTAAACTGTATCTACAGCATATGTACATTTATGTGTTTAAGCAACCAAGATACATTTTAAGTGTTAAGAACAATAAGGTTTTCACATGTGATTTGATACAACCCACAGAGTGGAGAGATGCAGCAAGGCATTCTGGGTTTTTATTTATAGTTTAAGTAAGGTTTGGCATTCACAACAGGATTTCAAAGTAACCTGTGTCAAAAATCCACATGGATACCTACTGTCATAAAGAAACAATATATTAACTTTTACATTTACAATAAAGTTGCCATACAAACATTGCCACCTTGAGCATTTTCTACAATATTTAATATTTGTGTCACAGTCATCTTGTGAATTGTTTCAAGAATAATGACAGCATTTGTGCAGAAATATATATTTTGTTTTTCTGATACACTTCCAGTATTATACACTCATTAATTTTATTAATTAAATATTATTATAAGTTATATTGTTTTAAGGGCTATTCACAAAATTATTATGCCAAATGCCTATAATGTAATAAATGGATGAATGAGCTGGCTCTTGGTAAAAACAGGATGTTGATCTTAGATCAGCACTATCATACACTCCATATATAAATACCAGGGGTATTATAGAGTATTATACTATATATAGAGAGTATTATAGGGTATTATTAGAGGCACTTGTCCTCTAGTTATTTCAGGAAATGCTGTTCAAAATTCAAATTCCGGCTCTTACCAAATACTACCTCCTTTATAGAACTGAAATATATTGCAGGTTTCAGTCCATATACAGTAAGATCTCATATTTTCACATTTGAATCTCCCTGTCATGCTCTCTCAAGTTTAATAGTGAATTGTAGCATAACATTTAATACACTAAATGGCAGTGTAGTGTAATGGTTAGGGAGCTGGGCTTGTAACTCAGAGGTTGCTGGTTCAATTCCCAGGTGGGGCACTGCTGTTGTACCCTTGAGCAAGGTACTTAACCTGAATTGCTTCAGTAAAATATCCAGCTGTATTTGGATTGTATGTAAAGAAATGTAAACTGTGTAAGTCGCTCTGGATAAGAGCGTCTGCTAAATGCCAAAAATGTAAAATGTAAATAAACATATACAGGCAATAAACATAGGCTGTATTTTAAAAAATCCTCTATACCTACCTTTGTTGTTTTCACATCTAAACATGATTGTTTTCACATCGCCCATGGTATAGGCACCTGGGGGTATGTAAATGATATCACAGGAAAACACCAGATTTTAACATACAGACAACAATCCTCAACAAATATTTGAATATTTAAAAATATTTAAATATTTTCTAAATAACTATACTGATGGGCTAGACACAATAGATGTTCTAAGATTAGGAGTTTGTGCCAGTTAGAAAGAAGTTCCAAAATGTGCACGTCATTAATCTGCTGAATGCTACTAGTCTTTCAACAGACTAGGAAAACCCAAAGGAGATCTTTGAGAAAGAAAAACAAGACATGTGATCAAGTGTCTGATCCAGGGTGTCAAGAGAAAGGCAGCCATGGAGACACATTCAGCACCCAATGACTCAACACAGGAAACATGGCAAAAGGCACATCAGCACAAATTAATGCATCTTTTAGCATTTTTAACCATTTAAGACACTGTTGTGTGTATTAAAGACAGTGGGTAAAAATAATTTTACTTTTTTATATGCATGATTACCACACAAATATCATATAATTTGCTTTTTCAGAATGCTTGCAAATAATTGCCAGGAAACCATAGATGCAGTAATGAGGATGACTTATGCCAGAAGATATCTAATCAAAGGTAGTGTAATAGATCTCTACATTTACATTTTACATTTACATTTTAAGCATTTAGCAGACGCTCTTATCCAGTGCAGTAATACAATGATAGACATTGCTGTAGACAGCTGCATACCATACCTGTAACACTGGGAAGGAAAAGGTTAGTAATTTTTTTTATTCAATTTGATTTTTAAAAATATTTTTATGAAATGAGTAGCCAGTGATACATATACAAGAAGTGTTGAGCAAGTAGGCAGTCATGATGACACTTAGTTCGATGTATAGACTGTGGGACTCTGGTAGAGAGGGTGTGGGGAGAGGAGAGGGATCCTCTCCAGACCACCTGGTAGGACCAGTCAGCCAGGTATGATTTAAACCATGCCAATGCAGATCCAGAGATTCCCATCTCTGTGTGGACTACTGGAGCAGAGCAGTTTCTGTGGAGTGGCCTGCCTTGAACCCAGGTTGGTTGGAATCAAGCAGGTCATTCTGTAGGAGATAGATAAACAGTTGGTTATATACAGAGAAGCGAAGTACTTGTGATGTCAAATGTGCAAAATTGACCATCGTAACTGATGGTTTGGGTTATGGTTAGGTTTAGGGGTTAGGGTTTGGGTTAAGGTTCGATCACGTGCACTGTAAAATCAGAAAACCCAACAGGCCAATCTCAACTCAAATCACATCTCATCCTCTGTATGGGTGGATTCTAGCCTCTACCACAGATAAATGAACAAAAACACTGATAGATTGTAAAAGAAGGAATATAACGGTCCTTTTTATAGCCCACCTCTTAATGACAGCCATTAGCGCAGTTTTGTTCATTGACATGGTTTTCATTCAGCAAATATTTGCAAATAATTTCTGTTAAGACAAATATTACTTTTATCCAAATTATGTACAACTATTTGTAGGGCTGACCCCCTTTACTCGACTGGCCAATTGCTTGGTCGATTGGCTGTTGGTCGACCAAGATTTGTTTTGGTCGAGCAGTCGCGAAAAAAAAATAAAATACAAAAAAAAATTCTCCATGCAGCATGAGACACCTAGATTCACGCCACAGTTTGGCATGCTTGTCAGTAGAATAATCCATTCTGGACACTGCGGGTATCGAAGTGACAGTCCTTAACATAGCTAGGCCTATGTATGTTCTCTTTAAATTATATTAGGCAGTTAAGGTAATAGTAATGTTGTGAATAATTTGGCAAAACTAATAAAACATTTTATAATAAATGTGTTTTGCTAATTGTATGGTTTATATATTTATAACTAACATGCGTAACACCCCCTTTCATGTAGCCTATATTGTATCCTTCTTGTTTTAGGCACGCAAATGTGCATTTTAATTGTAGCACAAGATTTGCGTACAGTTTAGTGATATAGGCATACTTTAATTACTCATTTCGATATAACCTAAGAACATAATGTCAAACAAAAAATCTGGAGTATGGCAGCATTTCGTTTTAGTCACGGACGATCCAAAAAAAGTGGAATGTAAACTATGCAAATGCGTTTTCCAAGGCAGGGTTTATCGTTAACAAAAGGAGGAGCAGCCTTTTGCCTAAACATGTGGACAAGCTAGTGTTCCTATGCCCTAACATGAAATGACTGGGGAAGTAGGCCATCGGATGGTCTCCAACTTGAGTAAGTTATTTTCGATAGGCTATAGTCATGTTCAGCTTTAGGCTACAATTTAAGACATTAGGCTATGTGTGATCATTCGTTTGTTAGCCTATTTTTTTGCAAGAGATTTTAAAGAAGAGGAGGCTCGGAACAGAGACATTTTTTTTCCTTTCAGGTAATCTTGAACTTCGGCTCCATAAAGTCATTAGCCTATTGTTAGTAATTTGTGTCATTCACTTAAGAAAGTTATAAAACATGAGACAAGCACAGTGTGCATATTGTTGTATTTATTAAAACAAATAGGGTGTGTCATATAGAAAGAAAAAAGTTTCGACCAATCAGAAAAAATGGACGACTGTTGGTCGACCAAGATTTGTTTTAGTTGGGGACAGCCTTAACTATTTGTATAAAGTCAGGTCTTCCACAAGGAAAAAATGTTTTCCTGCATGGGCTCTTCCAGTATGGCTATGAGATTAACATTGCATTCAGCTGGTTGAAATGCAGCTCCAACATAAACAAGCATTGTGTGTGCCCAATTCCCCCAAATTAAGAACAAATATAAGAGCCAATGTATATAAAGAAAACACCAACACATTTCAAAATCATTTGTTTTATTCAGATCTAATAGGTCTACACAAAGGATGGCCTGAAGATACAATGCACTTTCCAAAGATGCAACCTGACCAAATCCATTCAACTCTCCCCATCTCCCTGTATACAAAAGTCATTGAAACAACTGGCTGCAAATGCATGTGCATTACTGTTTATTCAAATTCAAGGTCCTGGATTCAAAAACAGGTCTGTGGCAAACTAAGAAAATTGCTGTACAGTCGTAATATAAAAATGATTATAAATGATTTCTTCATAATTCAGAAGTCAGTCCAACAACCAGGGTTTATGAATAGCAGGGTTTGATCAAGTAAGCTTGAGGTGCGGAGATTCAGCAGTTGGTAGGAAAGAGATTTAAACTACTCCCTTTGTTTTAAATAGTGTTCATACTGTGATGGCAAATCATTCCTCCAGCTGACCTGGGCTTTCAGATCCAACATTGTAGCAATAATTTATGTTACAGTAACCCTCACTCTTACTGTAACCATCACTGCTACAATAATGTTCCCCATTACAGTAACACTGCCCATCACTGCTACAGTAACACTCCCCGTTATAGTAACAGGACACTTATGCACATCATTTCTGTATAAAATTCAAAGCGGGGAAAAACTTGAATACTTACCATTTTGTTTCTGAAATCAAGTATCCTCACTGACATTATACTTAAAAAACAATCAAAGCAATCCAACACAACTGTTTTACTTTCCCCCCACTAAGACAAATGAGCAAGGTCATTTCAAGCTCTACTATAAAAATGTTGAATTTAATTTAAAATGTAAATGTAAATGTTATAGACATTCGTGCCAGCTTTTATAATGTTGGGTCTTTTGTTCACTTTGGTTTCATAAATACTACAATCAAACAGAAAAGGCGTGCCTGCTTCAATAATTTGTTCCAAAACTACCCGATCATAATAAAAGGAGACATTTTTTGAAGCACACATACATTTTGCAAAAACAAAAAGAAAGAAAAATGAATAAAACAACTTTTGTAAATCAGTTCCTTGCACACATTTAGCCACTAGTTCAGGCTTTGAAACTGTAGATAACCACTCACTTGCTTTAACAGCTTACCCCGCACCTTTGTATAGAATTTCTAATGTAAATATATGTATATAGATATATACAAAGTCAGAAAACAACACCTTTTAAAAGTCTATTTCTTTTATTATTTTGTATATATTAAGAGCTGACAGTCATTGATGCCTCAGCCCTACAAAATAACAAAATCAAAAGAAACAAATAAGGTCATTTTATCTCCGTCTTGACGTTTTGGTCGTGTCCTGGTGTGGTGAAGTCATGTCTTACTAACAGCAGATGGGGCTGTGGGAGTGTCTCACTGAAGGTAGCGCCCACTCTGCTTCTCTCTCATCCAAGACTGGATTCGGTTCTTCAGCTCTGGAACTGAGAGACAGGAACCCACGTAGAGACATCAATCACTCTATGATTGCATACAGCAGTAGTTTTTCAACCTTTTTTGGAATAATTTGGAATCACCACTTGTGCCTCTTGAGTTACTGCTGTACCATCCTCTCCCAAGCAAGGAGGACTGCAGCATGTGTGGTCCTCTGATGCACTAACCCAGTGACTGTTAGGGTCTACTACAGGAGAGCTAGCACTGATCAGATCAGAGGAGAGGCCTATCTCTCACTGACAATAACATGTAGCCTGCGGACATCTTATACATTTTGAGGGGGCCCTAATGCAGCGGTATACCATGGAACCGTAGCTGACTTAAACCCAGTCTACCCATGCTTGTATTAAGCCAGATGTGTTTTTGCTGCTGTAGACTAGTCAGGGTTTGAACAGGCAATGTCTAGGTGATAAATACTTATTATAACCAATAACACAAGGCACTGGTCAATAAACTACCGGTCATTTTAAAGACCAATGGTGCTTTTCCATCACACAGAATGGTACGGTATCCAAATCCATAACTATCCCCTTGTCCTTGTGTCGTTTTTCCAATGCACAACAGAACCTTGAAGAGTTAGATAGGAGGAGTTATTTGAAGTGACAAAAAAGAATGTGACTGCTGTGTTGAGATTAGTAACATTGGCATTGTATATATTCCAGCTCAAATGGAATGTCGGGGGCAGTGAGAGCAGAAGGTACCATACAGTGACTTCACACTAGGCTATATAATCTTTCATATTTGGCTATATATATATAGTATATATATATATACACACCGATCAGCCACAACATTAAAACCACCTGCCTAATATTTTGTAGATCCCCCTCGTGCCACCAAAACAGCTCTGACCCGTCGAGGCATGGACTCCACAAGACCTCTGAAGGTGTCCTGTGGTATCTGGCACCAAGACATTAGCAGAAGATCCTTTAAGTCCTGTAAGTTGTGATGTGATGCCTCCATGGATTGGACTTGTTGGTCCAGCACATCCCACAGATGCTCGATCGGATTGAGATCTAGGGAATTTGGAGGCCAAGTCAACACCTTGAACTCTTTGTCATGTTCCTCACCTCAAACCATTCCTGAACAATTTTTTTTGCAGTGTGGCAGGGCGCATTATCCTGCTGAAAGAGGCCACTGCCATCAGGGAATACTGTTGTCATGAAGGGGTGTACTTGGTCTGCAACAATGTTTAGGTAGGTGGTACGTGTCAAAGTAACATCCACATGAATGCCAGGACCCAAGGTTTCCCAGCAGAACATTGGCCAGAGCATCACACAGAGCATCACACTGCCTCCGCCGGCTTGCCTTCTTCCTGTAGTGCATCCTGGTGCCATCTCTTCTCCAGCTAAATGACGCACATGCACCCGACCATCCACATGATGTAAAAGAAAATGTAATTCATCAGACCAGCCCACCTTCTTCCATTGCTCCATGGTCCAGTTCTGACACTCACGTGCCCATTAGGCACTTTTGGTGGTGGACAGGGGTCAGCATGGGCACTCTGACTGGTCTGCGGCTACGCAGCCCCATACACAGCAAGCTGCGATGCCTGACACCTTTCTATCATAGCCAGCATGACATTTTTCAGCAATTTGTGCTACAATAACTCTTCTGTGGGATCGGACAAGATGGGCTAGCCTTCACTCCCCACGCGTATCAATGAGCCTTGGGCGCCCATGACCCTGTCACCGGTTCACCGGTTGTCCTTCCTTGGACCACTTTTGGTAGTAACCACTGCATACCGGGAACACCCCACAAGACCTGCCGTTTTGGAGATGCTCTGACCCAGTCGTCTAGCCATCACAATTTGCCCCTTGTCAAAGTCACTCAGATCCTTACGCTTGCCCATTTTTCCTGCTTCCAACACATCAACTTCAAGAACTGACTGTTCACTTGCTGCCTAATATATCCCACCCCTTGACAGGTGCCACTGTGATGAGATGATCAATGTTATTCACTTCACCTGTCAGTGGTTTTAATATAGTGGCTTATCAGTGTATATATAGTATATATTTAATACCTCATATTTCCTCATATATCTGTAGCCTATATTTTTTCAATGGTATAAAAATGCTCGAGCATCGGTTATTAAATATGAACTGTACACTCAGTCCCTTGATTCTGAGATTGCCTGCCAGCTTTTGTTCAGTTTGTGAGTAGTAAGAGCCGTGCAGCACACCTGACCTGGAGTCATGTTCTCGGTCAGTGACTGTCACTTTAATGGGACAGTGAGAATGTGTGTATGAATATAAGGTGTTTATCGATGTATGAGTTGTGTGTAGGAGCCATGCAGCACACCTGACTCCAGCATGTTATCGGTCAGGGGCTGTCTGTTGAAGGGGTCCGTAGGGGAGTTGAGCAGGTGGCGCAGGATGATGACCCGGTCCATGATGTTCCCAGAGGGCAAGCGCACAGGGTCGCTCATCAGGGTGTCCATCAGTGGGTCTGCCCCCCCAAAAAAAATCATAAGGACATCCACTCCTCGAACACCCACAAACTTACATGACACTTCTTTCAAGAAATTGATTTACAAAACAAAGGACATGTGACAAGCCAAGGGTGACAAAGGTAAACGCCATCTTGTAGTCCAGGAAGCAGGGTTGGGGAGTAACGGAATACATGTAACAGCATTACATATTTAAAATATAAAACAATTATACAATTTTAAAAATACTAATAAATCAGTAATCAGAATACAGATACATTGGAATAATATGATACTTATGGATTAGTTTCAAATTTGTTAAGAGAATAAGATCTCCAGACTAGAGCAATAATTATTTTTAAGTGAAAACTCCCCTCATCACACAATCTCACACCTCCCAAAATACACCTCTTGTCGCAGACACTAGCTGCTAGTGTAGTTTAAATATAAGTTTATCAGCCATCACCCACTGCCTTCACAGTTGGTCTGAAGACCAAGAAAGGGTCCAGCTCAACCAAGCAAGCCTAGTCTTGTTTATTTATATTCTTTCATTATTTATAAAAAGGAGTCAGAACAGGTTACAGATTTCACATCTGTTCAGATTACCTTACTGATTGCAATTTTAATGAGGTACCGGTAATCTGTAACAGAATACATTTTAAAAGAAAACTTCACAAAAGTATGCACAAAACACAAGGTAACAAATCATCCCGTGTTACCGTAAAAATAGAAATATAGGCATGTGCTGATCATATATACTCACTTTTGTGCACATGGCAAAAGTGAGGTTTACAGAAATACACAGGAGCAGTGTGACCAGCATGAAAAACCCCAGTAATGTCAAACGCAGCACTTGCCTTTGAACTCATCTGGTGCATCGCTGTAGTCAATTTCTGACTGGGAGTTTCTGGCAAATATCTTCTCAACCTTCTCGGATAGCAGCTTGAATTTTTCGATGGCGATAGTTGATTTGATGCCAGCTTTCTTCATCTTGGATATTACTTCTTCGAAGAGTTCACGGCTATAAGAGCGCTAATATGGGGAAGATAGGCACTGACATTATACAACTAAGAAAAAAAATACAAATAAACATTTGATTGGGCAAGAAGGGCCACAAGTCTTATAAGTAACAAGGAAAGTTACAATTTATTATTTGCTTTTATATCTCTGGTTTTCCTGCTATCAGAAGCAGAGAGGTAAGGTATCATAAGTATAATTTCCTCTTTCAGTTTCTTGAGCACAAACATGCGTTTTTCACCACCTTGGTCAGGCACCTGCAGTTCCATTATCCGACACCAAGAGGTTGATGGAGAACTTTCTTAAGCTACTTGTTAAACAACCAACATAGTTCAATCTCAAGTAATTATTCAATTACCACAAATAAGGTGTGTATTGCAGTCTAGACTAGTCAGCAGTTGGTGCTGCACATACCCACACGTAATCATACTAATTGATTTGTAAGCAAACTACTGCTTTCTATTGTGAAAATATATCTGTTGACACTTATGTAGAACATATCATACCTGGAGCAAAGAAACTGATATGTTGAAATGAGTAGGAAGATATTTCTAAACCGCACAAACGTATAAAAACAACTGAAAGCAAAAGGAAAATGTTATTTTCACAGCCTAAAGGCAGAATAAAAATATAAAGAACAAAATTGTTATTGATGGGATGACTTGATTTTTAAAATTCAGTTAAGGGAGCACAATATTTTATATTTTGGAGTTGAATTTAATCATTGTTAGATCATTTGTTGTTTCCTCTTTCGTGACTTGTTGTAGAGGTGTAAAAAATAGTCCAAAATAGGAAACACCTATCCTCTCCAACTCAACATAATTATTTACAATTGATAAGTATCAATTTTCCATTCGTGTCAATTTGGGAAGTGATTGGCTTATTTCAGGACTGTTCCAGAATTAAAGTACAGACATCTCACGACTGATTTATGTGACGCACTTCTATCATCTCTGATGAGAAGGGTCTCCACGCTCAGGCTGCTCACTTGCTGTAGGTTGAAAAGCCACACAGCCTTCAGAACTTTATGAGCCGGTTGAACTAATCTTGGTTTCTGTTTTACCTGTTCGGGGGTTGAAGTATGCATTGAGTTTGACAGCGACTTTACTGAATGTTTTTGTGTATTGTTTGTTTATTGACACATTTTTGCTGTGCCCTTGCTTGTTTGGTATTCATTGAACAGATCCTCATTTTTTTTAAAGTTTGGTGAATTCTGATTAATCAGATATCAGAAATAAGAGACAGATGTTTCTTCAAACCCCCTCAGCAATGCCATAATTTCTGTCAGCGCAGCTGTATTATGTCTTAACTCTTATTTTACAAAGCCGATGTACTGACCACGATAGGCCACGGATACCACAACGTACCCCAATGCATCTTACATGGCTCAGGTGGCAGCTTTATTGATGTTTGGGTAGTTGCGTGTTTAAGATTTTACAAATAAAGGTGTTTCCTACTCGGAAAATGCTTGAATACCTACTTGCTGCAACAAGTTTGTCGATCTTTGGGAGCAAGATCGAAGCAAGTGCTACAATATGAGCACTGCATGTCAAATGAGCAGAATTTGTAAATAAGCCTCTCAGCATGCCATTGTATGCCTTAACCATGTTGCTTGTGTTATCTTATACAAAGCCTATGATATTGTTTAAATCCAATTCTTATGTATTTAAACTCTGCCACTGTGGAGTGACTGACAGATTGTAAGTATACAGTATCTGCCAGTAGCACTTGCATCTGTTCCTCCTTGTAAGACATACAAAATATGTAGAACATAATGATCTTTCGTATCTGTCGATGTACCTACACTGACAAATGTGAAAGATCATTATGTTCTACATATTTTGTATGTCTTAGTAGGAA
The DNA here is from genome assembly GCA_029706075.1 of Aldrovandia affinis. Lineage (NCBI taxonomy): Eukaryota > Metazoa > Chordata > Actinopteri > Notacanthiformes > Halosauridae > Aldrovandia > Aldrovandia affinis. Next base: position 1,105,371 of record JAINUG010000264.1, on the reverse strand, counting down.
CAGATGATTTGCTGCCATATTTTTTAACCAATGTTTTATTTTTAGTAAATATCTGCTAAATGCTTAAAATGTAAAATATTTTATTTTTGTGTATTTTTTGCGATGCACTGTAAATATTCCTTTCTCAAACAACCAGCAGTTGGAATTGCCCCACCATTCACTACATGAAAGCACTACAAAACTACAAAAAAACACATATTTTAGGGTTGTCCATTTTCTCAAGGGTAATATTTGCATTGACAAAAGTCTCTTGTTGGAATAGACATTCCTAGCATCAGAAGGAAGGGTGCAGGAGACCCACAATTATAAAGTACGACCATTCTGTTTGCATCTTTGGTTATTTGTCGATCTGTACTTGAGGGGACAGACCCAGTATGTTCTCTACTCTATTAAAAATCACATTTTGAAACACGGAAACAAAGACTTGCATTAATTTTTCTACTAACGAAGGTACGAAGGAACAACTTTAATTCTTTTTAAAGAAAATTCCACATCATTTGGCGAGCCAGCCCACGACCATCGTTCTTGTTGCGAAACCAGAGTATGCTGCGAATTGCAATTCTGAAGGCTGGGAAATTGAACTTTTTGAACTCTGAGCATTGATGCGCATTCGAGAAGGACATAATCCAGGAGCCTGCGGCTGATCCAGTTATCAACCCGAAGTAAAGAAATGGACTTGAAGGCACGGAAACGGACCACATACATTTGTGAGTATAACATATTAATGTGTGTAATATTGTAGAGAAGTACTTAAGAAAATTGTGTAGTGTTTTAAAATACAAGTGACTAGAATTGATTGTACAAGTGTACAGTGTTCTCAGTAGGGGTTTGAATAAAATTACACAGACCTTGGGCAACATTTTCAAGTACCAAAAGTGTGTTTGTCCATTGTAGCAGGAGTTTAAGAATGGCAGTGAATTGTTGGAAATTGTGGGCTGCTAGCTGGTTGGCTAAACATTGTGAGGAGGGTCCTTTTAATGTACCAGAAAAAGCGGATGTTTTCCAATACCTTCTAACTGCATGTGAAGCCTGTAATAAAACAGAGAGAAAAAAGAAAAGGAGACAGGCTAATTGTGTGATGGCTATGGCCCAAACAATAGTTATTAAAAGATAAAATTGTGGAAGTTCCCAAATTAAAATGTGACATTGAAAGTTTGTAGAATAAACTTATGGTCAATTCAAAGGAGTTGGAGGAGAGTATCAGAGTGCATGGTACATTCTACAACTCAAGTTAGAATTTAGAAAGGAGATCAGTCAGTTGAGGGAGAAATTGAGTTCCACGGTTACCGAATTGTGTCAAACGCACGACAATTGTGACAACTGCACGATGTGCAGATAGCATATAAAGAATTATGGAATGTGTCTGGTGAAAATGAGGATAGGACCATTGTACAGAAGTAAAAATGGCAAAGCAGAAAATTAAAAATACAGTAATGAAATGGTGCGTGGCAGCACTAGGTTTAGGACAGTTAAAGGACCAGAGCGAGTCAGAATACAGTTCAGATGATGATGAATGGGAAGTCAGACAAGCAAATTCTGCAGCTCCTTGGTTAGGCGGTGTTGATGATAGGAGTGGTGACGGAAGTTCAGATGAGGAGCAGGAATTCCATGCTACTGGGGCGGAATGTAGTAAATCTATAGCTGATTCACTTTGATCTAATGTCCGAAGGGTGGTTTCGAGAAGTGCTAGATCGCAGACAGATAAACATGCCAAAATAGCACCGGTAGTTACATGCAGGGTTCGCCCAAGCGGAACACATAATCCTGTTATTGGAGCCATCAGGTATGCATATGAGGATCAGCAAGCTGAACGCGATTTCACTGTCAGAACTGGCCACACTACAACAGCAACTACCGAAATGGGACGGGGTTGATGACCCGACTGCAGTTGATAAGGTGGAAGCGCTACAGCAAATGAACTCATTAACGGATAGGGATTGTTGTAAACTATTACAGTCTGTGCTTCCTACATCAGTAGCGATTCCATTGGAATTCGTGCAGGGCCACGTAAATCCCATTGTTTTCCCCAACCGTGACACCAGGTTAAGGCTAATGAGTGAGGCGGTGGGGTATCGCGTTATGGTAGATATGAATACGATTCTTGAATCCATGCCTAATGAAGGGCAGCACCCTACCGATTTCCTCAGAACATTTGTAGGAGTGTATAATTAGGCTTACCCCAAGGTTTCCACAACTCACCTACTTTGTTTCACCAATGTATGGCTAACATTTTATAGGGCTGCTCACAACCACATAATGTTGTTCAATATGTTGATGACATCTTGCTTCAAACAGATACCATGGAAGAATGTTATGAGCTGCTGGACGAGGTCCTCGCCCTCTTAAAAGAAGCAGGGTTAAAACTTAACCCAAAAAAGGCAATACTAATGAAACAGTCTGTTTGTTTTCTAGGAGTAAAAATACAAACAGGAGGACGGATTCCTGATCCAGCTAAAGTACAACTTGTACAAGCATTACCACGTCCATACACTGTCACAGCACTGCGCTCTTTCCTGGGAATTGTTGGGTTTTGCCGTGACTTCATAGAAGGCTACAGCGAATTAGCTGCTCCACTCTACAAACATTTAAAAGACAACCCAGGAAATAATGATTTGTTAGAATGGGATACTGCATCACAAATTGCCTATATAGGTTTTAAAAATGCCCTTACTTCAGCTCCCGCTTTATGCAGTCCAGATCACACACAACCCTTCATCATTGAGGTAGTTGTCTCAGCTGCTAGCATCAAAGCGGTGCTTATGCAAGAAGTTCATAGCAAACATATCCCAATTGGGTACTTCTCACGGGTACTTACACCTGTTGAAAGATCATTTGATCAGTGCACAAAGCAGATACTGGGAGTACACTGGATAGTCACACACACTGAATACATCTGTGGTTTCAATCCACTCATTCTACACACGCCACACACTCCAGTTGCATTGTTAATAAAAGTGAAAGGAGTATCAGCTCAGCGGTGGGGGCGATGGGTTACAGAACTGCAACATAAAAACATACAGGTTAAGCATTCCATGAGCTATCAGTTGGCTAATATGTTTGACTATGAGGGGGAGTCACACCATTGTACAGCAATACAACAGCAGGTAACAGAGGGGCCCATTCATACAACACCACTAGCAAATTCCACTGCTGGTGTTTGTAGACGGCTCTCATTATTACCAAACGAGACAGATACTATACTGGAGCTGCATGTTGGGCACCCCAGTTGGGAAATGAGGTGTTGATCAAATGTAAACCTACTGATTCAGCACAAAAAGCAGAAGTTAATGCAGTCATTGCAGCATTACAGGAATTCATGGGACGAATTACTATTTTCTCAGACAGTGCTTTTGTTTGCAACTCTCTCACCAAATACATTCCTGTTTGGCAGAAAAGAGGCTTCTGTACTGCTGAAGGAAAATCACTGACTTACCACAATGAGTTACAACAGATTTGGGATCTAGCAAATGAGAGAGAGAGGGGTATGGTGGCCATTTGTAAGGCCATCAAAAACATGGCTCCACAACTGAAGGAGACAATAATAAAAAAAAAAAGCCTGTTTCAGGCATTCCATGGCACTACCTGCCTCCCACTCGCAATGTTAAACCTGTTAAACGATCACAACCTATTGCACTCAATCTACAAGAATGCCAGGCGACAGACAAAGAAATCGGAGAAGTTATAAATGCCATTCGGCAGCAACAACAACTTCCAGAACCATACACACGGCACACACCAGATTTGATCATATTTGATCATATTTTGTACCACAATAACCTACAGCTCGTTTGGGTAACACCATCTATGCTTCGTAAGGAGCTAGTATTATTCATGCACCAAACGGCAGGTCATGCATCACAAGCAAAAGTACTGGATCTATTGCAGAATTGCTACTGGTGGCCCAGTATAAAGGCAGATGTAGCTCATCACCTGGCACTCTGTCTTGTATGTGCTCAGATGAATCCTGCGCCTACACATCGCAAGGTTCCCATGGGTACCTCCCACTTGAATGATGGCCCATGGGAAACCCTTCAAATTGATTACACAGGTCCTGGAGGATATCGGTTCCTCCTACTGGTAGTGGGCATGTTCACTCACTGGGTAGAGGCATTCCCTACCAGGAGTGATGCTGCTACCGCAACTCTGATCTTGTGGGAACAGGTGTTCTCGCGATGGGGATTTCCAAAATGACTGGAAAGTGACAATGGGGCACCATTTATTTCAGAAATAATGATGCACCTTTGCATTTTCTTAGGGGTGGAAAGGCATTTCCACATTCCCTATAGCCCGCAATCTAGTGGTATGGTTGAACGGTTTTATCGCACCATTAAACAAGGGCTTAAAAGGCTGTAATGGAGGCAGCAGACAAATGAACAAAATCTGCTTCAAATTGGGTTTCAACACTCCCGGATGTACTGATGGCTATTAGGGAAACACGGGTACGTACTACTGGTTACAGCCCTTTTGGGCAGGCCCATGCAGATTTCACATCCCTCAGGTATTCCTCTTCCCATTACCATAAGGGCCTCACATGATGAGTTTCTTACCCAAGTGCAGCAGGCACTTCAGAGTAAGCTTCTAGATGCTGCTAACACAATGGGAACAGCACATCATTACTCAGAAAGGGCCTATACCCCCACACACAGAGTGGATTTTCAAATTGGGGATCAAGTAATACTTTTTTTTAAATTAAAAGGGGGGGCTGGGAAGCAAACTGGGAAGGTCCATATAAGATTATGGACAAACTGGGAGAAACCAATGTGAAATTGGCAATACAAAAGTGAGGTAGACCAACACAGTATTTCTGGTATCATGATCAATGCATATTGTACAACAAAGCTGAGCTTAATACCAATATTAATGTTAATTATGATTAACTGCATAAGAATATACACTCACACTCGGTCTTTTTCACTCCTACAGAAATAATCAGGAGGAGGACGATCCTCCTGTTATTTTTGAGCAGATTCTGGTTGGGAACCACTACTAAATGGGATGTTCCTGTCATCTTCATAAACAAGACACAATGTGTCAAACAAGGACAATACACCCAGTTGCAGTTTGATTCCCCGCTTGGACTTCAGACCTGGTGGAAAGATGGTTAAGCATATGGAACAGATAGCACATGGGAAGTAACAAGTGAATCATCATATGCCTATGACTTGAGAATGACTATGCAATGCTCAAGAATAAAACAATTCAACTTGACAATAAATGTATGTGAATGGACACATTATGATAGGACAATAGTTAGTTGGGCTGAGGGGCAGGATAATAGGGGGAAATTGGTTATAGGGCATGCATCAACATATTACCCTGAAAAGCTATGGTTTGAACCAAACAACTGTAGTCTAACCTTGACTAATTACAGGCACAACGTCATGGGAGGCACATGGGCAGTACATGTACAAGTTAAAAACATGAGGGGTGTGCCACAAGATGAGTGGTTGAGAGAACTATGTGGGCAACACTGAATAGACCTGGTCTAATAATAATGCACCTAAATTGATATGGTCAAAACAATATGAAGGATATATGAGAATTTGTCAACCTCCAAAGGAATGGAAAGAATCAAACATGTGGAATCGAACGACCAAAAGAATGTCCCCAACTGTACCCCATCCCTAGAGAAGGCATCATTTTTGGACCAGAACAGAAAATAGTTTTAAATAATGTAAATATGGTACTAGCACATGCTATGTATGATTTGAATAATGTCATTGTTATGTTTGATTGGCATTGTGAAAAGTTTGAACTGGAAAGGGAATGGTTATGTAAATGTGATGCAATCATACCTATTAATAATAATCTGACCACCAAGATGGAAGTCCACCCATTAGAGGATGTAGAAAGGGTTGTACAGGTGGGTCAGTACCACTGGTGTATTCTGAGTTACCTCACAGAATTTCTACATGGTAATATAAGGTACAAATCACCCCCCGGTTTCTGTTTTGCACCAGCTTACACTGATGAAATGGGGAACATTCATTTACCTACCCCTGGAGCCAGTGAGTTCAACATCCTAGCCTGGTGGGACGATACCTACCTGGCTCCCGAATTAATTGTGTTTGCAGGAAGCCATGCTCAGGTGAAGAAAGCTCTCATGGAGAGTGATTCAAAGCTTCTCAAAGCTAAAATGGAGGTGAGCCTGGCCCAGACAGAGGCTAAACTCCTGAAGCAATATGGATGGTCACACATTTTGGGACTGGATATTCCTGGCAGTTGGGTGTATAATGGTGGTTCTAGTACAGTGTTGCTGGTGGCAAAAAAAAAGTGGGGAATGTTGGAATATACATGAGAGTGTGCAATTCAACTAACCCCCCTTTTTGTGTGTCTTCCCCCATGATGTGTCTAAGACAATGGCCATTTGGTCCCTCTCTCCTACCCAAGGTGTAATCTCCTCTCTTTGAAACCTCATGCTGTTCGAAAACAATTAATGAGTGAGATGTGATTAGCATCAGAAGGAAGGGGGGGGGAGACCCACAATGTATAAAGTACGACCATTCTGTTTGCATCCTTGGTTATTTGTCGATCTGTACTTGAGGGGACAGACCTAGTATGTTCTCTACTCTATTAAAGAATCACATTTTGAAACACGGAAACAAAGACTTGCATCCATTTTTCTACTAACGAAGGTACGAAGGAACAACTTTAATTATTTTTAAAGAAAATTCCACATAACCTCTGTCAAACCATAAATTATGTCATGCTTCCTCTCCAGACTGTCATTTCTTTTTTGTTTTTTGACAGTGGATTTCCCCTTGCCCCTGTCAAATGTGACATTTTGTTTTTCATGTTTCAATGGCTTCAAATTCCTATCGGTGTGCAATGTGTGCAATTTGTAGACTTGCGCCAATGCACCAACACTCAGATTAGCATTTAATTGTATAATTGGTCATGTTCATTTGAGTAATTGCCACAAATGGCTGAAAATAGAGTGCCTACAGCAAGGATTGAGGATCAGAAAGGAACTGCAGCTTCCTGAGAAAGGTGAGGGAAAAACGCATACCCTTATATATAAAACATTTGTGGGTGTACAGGACAGCTACGCACCTGGTCGTCTGCAATAGCCTTGGCAAATCTGGCACAGTCCAGCTGCAGATAGATATCAGTCAGCTGATCCAGCAGCTTCTTTGGCTCAAAGCCATACTTTTCTGGATTTTCCACCTTCAGGTCCCGGCACTTCGGTCCGCACAGCTGCTGGAGGTTGAAGTTCAGCATGGCAGCCAGTCGTGGACCCAGCTCCTGCAGGAAAATACCCCAGAGCTTGTTAAGCCCTGCATTATTATATTATTATTATTATTATTATTATTATTATCCAATATTCTGCTCCAAACAAGATAATCAGCCAGTGCCAGGGCTATCTGTAGTATGTATGGCTCGGATATCTGGTATGTATCCACCAATACAAAATAAGAACATAAGAATATGTAATAATAAGAACAAGAAATTCATAATTGACAGTACATAATTTGGACTGCATCCAGCAAGATGTCCACCCTGGTCTCTGCTGCTATTATGAGTCATGGTAAGCTATGTCTTAACTCTTAAATTCTACCCTAGGCTGATAGAACTAACCAAACTATACCATTGGCAAAGATTAATAAAAGAGATTCTATAAAATAAACTACATAAGTAATTGCAAATGTACAATACCAATACAATTGTTCTGAAAAACATTTTGTTTTATTCATATTTTTTTCCAGATATTTTTCACTTCTGGATCACAATTATTCACACCCCTAACTATTATTTTTAATTGAATTCAACAAAAACAAATATTCATAAGTATTCTTTGAAGTTCATTGGAAGGTTATGGATCTATACAGTGGCCTACAATGGTTTCCTGTTTCCCTAGAGTATAAAAAGGAGGTGACACATGTTTGAAATACTGTAGTCAGCCATCATCATGGTGAAAGGCAAATAATACCTGATATCAAATATCAATACCTGAAAGCATCAGACAAATGGTTATTGACTTCTATAGATCAGGAGATGGCTACAAAAAAATCACAAAAGATTTAAAGATACCGCTTTCCACTGTTGTGTCAATTATTAGGAAGTCCACCACCAATCATTGTGTTCATACACTTGCATAGAAATTACTGCATAGCATTATGTCTTTGAGACTTTTTTATTTTAGAAACAAAAAAGCACAGAATTACAACAATATTAAAGAAACCAGTGCTAAATGCACTAAATATAACAATAATTATAAATATAATATAAATTAGGGTATTGCACAAAATAGAAAACAAATTGAAAATATTTGTGCAGCACACTTATGTTTATTTCTCAAAATTATGTTGTAGGTTATTCCCCAAACACCTGACTAGTCTTTCCCACTTTCCCTAATACTATCGTCCAAAGTAAGCTAGCTAACAATAGAGAGGACAGCTCGGCTCTGCTCCAACAGTAACTACTATTCAATAAACTGTTTATTTCATCGCATTACCTCTATCTTTTTCCCATTTTTCCTCCTCTTCTCTTCTTCTTTTTCTTCCCTGGGCACCAGAGGGCTTTGGTCTTTTTGACATGATATTAAATGTGATAGTGTATTAGTGATATTAAATGCGCCACGTTCATTCACTTAGTGACTGTTATTGTCAGTAGTTAAGATAACTTGCCCATCCCCCCAGACTCAGGTAAAGCTACCTAGTAGCATTTTTCCACCGGATGGTACAGTACGGCACGGTTACCAATCCGTGCTCCCACGTTTTGACGCTTTTTCCACCGCTAGGCAACCCGTACAGAACCTAAGTACCCCGTGCTGAATTTAGTTACTGCTCTGTTTCAGAACTACAGAGTCAAACAGGGACCTAAGGGTGGAGCTAGCAATACTGCAGACCATTGATTGGTCAAGCCCAATCGTCACAGAATCGTCGCACTAAATCTCAGACCGGCTCAATCTCAACTGCCATGTTTTTTTTTTAGCTTCACTTTGATTATGGTAGGTTATTATTCAAAGAGTATTATAGAGTTTAACATTATTGTCAGGTTTGGTGATTCTATGAGTTAGGTTTATGTTACAAAAACTGAAAATAGGTTATAATAAATAAATAGGTTTCATTTGAAAGGACAAAGTATAGTTTCATAGTACAATATTTTAATTCCTCATATAAATAGATTTTTAGAAAGATTTAGGAATCAATTCGATGCATTACGATGGTCAAGCAAAACCCAGGCCTTTGAAACAAAAGGATCTGAACTGGACAGTGTTTGGACAATCTTGCAAATTCGTAAATCAACACTCGCTTAAAAAAAAAAAGTGCTCATAGCTAGGGCTGCACAATATGGGCCAAATCTCATCTTGCGATTGCGATATGATACTAGGTGATTGTTGATCATTGTTGAAAATTGTTGAAAATTGATCATTGATATTATATCAATCCAGAATAGGCATTATATTAAGTGAATTAAGGGAACCCAAACAATACAATTCTCCCAATATTAGTTTAGCCTACTGACATGTTGAAAAAAACTATTCAACTGTTTTTTTGGACTTCATAATAACATTAGGCTACTGAATGAACACAGCTGTCCTACTATTTCTTTCACTGTTGTGCCTTTCAGAGTTTTTTTTGTAAGGCATTGCATTTTCAAACACATCTGCGATTGGTGCTTGCTTGCCCTGGGACTGAGTCTGGGATGTGATCTTGGTAAACGAGTTCTGGGAGACAAAGCTAGTCTGCAAGTAGCCTATGTGTGGGAAACAAATGTAAGACAAAACATGCCCAGTGTTACTATAGATTTCTATTGCAAACGTTGGCGGTATGATATTGCAAATGCTCATATACAAATAGCGATCGGAATAAGATATATCGTTCACTACTACTTGTAGCTCGTGTTGGACATATGTTTGCAGCAACAAGCTACATAAAAGCACACATGTAAACACAAAGAGAAATATAGCTAATGTTTGAATTTTGGCCGTGGCTGTGAGCAACCCAGAAAACAAAAATTGTTGTTGTGGCCTTTTTTTTGTATTAAGTATTTTGTTTAAAGAAGGGTGACACTGTGTGTTTTTTCTTTCAAAACACTAGAGCGGGCTGTCTATAACCAACTGTCTGCTCATCTCCTACAGAATGACCTGCTTGATCCTAACCAATCTGGGTTCAAGGCAGGCCACTCTACAGAGACTGCTCTCCTTGCGGTCACTGAGGCTCTCCACACAGCTAAATCCCAATCCCTCAGCTCCGTCCTCCTCCTCCTCGACCTGTCAGCTGCATTCGACACCGTGGACCACCAGATCCTGCTCTCATCTCTCGTCGAGATGGGAATCTCTGGATCTGCACTGACATGGTTCAAGTCCTACCTGGCTGACCAGTCCTACCAGGTGGCCTGGGGAGGATCCCTCTCCTCTCCCCACACCCTCTCTACGGGAATCCAGCAGGGCTCGGTGCTAGGCCCCGTCCTATTCTCCCTGTACACCAAGTCACTTGGTTCTGTTATCTCTGCTCTCCTATCACTGTTATGCTGATGACGCTCAACTCTTTCTCTCCTTCTCTCCATCTGAGACCCAGATCCCGACACGGATCTCTGCATGCCTGGCTGACATCTCTGCATGGATGTCCACCCACCACCTGAAGCTGAACCTAGGGAAGACAGAACTGCTCTTCCTCCCAGTAAAGGGCTCTCCCCGATGATTGATGCGTCAATCACTGTGGAAGGCTCCATAGTGTCTCCGTCCCAGTCTGCCAGGAGTCTTGGAGTGACCCTGGACAACCAGCTGTGCTTCTCAGGCCACATTGCCGATTCTCCCTCTACAACATCCGGAGGATCCGACCGTTCCTCACCCAAGAGGCCACACAACTGCTGGTCCAGGCCCTGGTGATCTCATGTCTCGACTATTGCAATTCCTTGCTGGCAGGTCTGCCGGCCTGTGCCATCAAGCCACTGCAACTAGTCCAGAATGCTGCTGCTCGTCTGGCGTTCAACCAGCCGAAGTTCACCCACGTCACCCCTCTACTCTCCTTTCTGCACTGGCTCCCCATCACAGCACGCATCAGATTCAAATCACTTTTCAAGTGGCTAGAGGTGCTGCTCCCGCATGCCTCCAGTCACTCATCACTCCCTATACCCCAGCCAGACCCCTCCGCTCAGCCTCCTCTGTCAAACTGACTGCCCCATCCCTCCGGGCGCCTGGCAGCCGCTCCTCGCGGTCTCGTCTCTTCTCGGTCCTGACCCTTCGCTGGTGGAACAACCTTCTGCAATCATTCAGGACCGTGGAATCACTTGCAATCTTCCGCAAGAGACTCAAAACCCACCTTTTCAGACTCCACTACCACTGAATTCTGTACACCGAGCTAATTGTCATCACCACTGCCTACTTGCTCAACACTATATACCCCTGCTTACTCATTTAATAAATAAAAAATGAAATTATTTTACTAACCTTTTCCTTCCCAGTGTTACAGGTATGGTACACAGCTGCCTGCAATGATGTCTATCGCTGTGTTACTGCACTGATCTCCTGCGCGAACTATGATTGTTCCTACCATGAACTTATGCACATCTTGTAAGTCGCTCTGGATAAGAGCATCTGCTAAATGCGTAAAATGTAAAGTGTAAAATGTAATTCTTCTCTTTTTTCCTCTCCCTCATTTGGTGCACCCACTATGGATGGACGGCGCCCCTAGCATTCGCCTATATCGCCTATGCCACGGGCCGGCTCTGGACGACGCCTACATGGCTATGGCCTTTATGGCAGATTTGTCAGATAAAACAAAAAAATAACTTTTTGGATATGCACATCAGTGTTATGTTTGGCATCCAAGGAATGCAAGTAATGTTGAAAATTACTTAATGTCTATGGTGAAACATGGTGGTGGATCTTTAACACTCTAAGACCGACCGGGTCTTAGCACCAAAAAGCACTCATCTTCTTCAAAAGCTTATAAAATAAAATCTTTATTCTGAAAAGTGCGTTTAAAAGCTAAGATTCTTGCCATGTGGTGTTCGTATAAGCGGAGCCTAAAGCATTCAAAGTGGGGTGGGACTTACCAAAAATCTGCCAATAAAATGAAAACGAAAAGGCACTCCATTCATCGTCCTAAAACCAATCGGAAAGTTGCATTGTGTAGATAAGACCCTCCCCTTCAAACCTGTATGTTTGTGTCTATTTATAGGCCAATGGGGGGCTGTGAAATCTATTATGCATGGCAGAAAATGCTCCCGTCCATGCTTCGGTCTGTAACTTTGTTTGAGGATGAGTAAGTAAATCTATATGCTTTGAAGGAATGTGTATGCTGTCTGTTGTGAAATACATTAACTGTGCCATTTTGACGAGGTCATCTGTATAGGAATGAGTGAGTTGATTAGACAGTAAGTTCCTGACTTTGATCACCAATGCTTTGTCAGCAAACAGTGTCTCTTCTATTCAATGAGCTTCCTGACTTCCTTGCTGGTGCTTTGTTAGCAACACAAAGGCTATGCATATATTCAGGTGAGAGACTCATTGAATGGGGGTGTGTCACTTCCTGACTTCCTTGCTGGTGCCTTGTTAGCAACACAAAGGCTCGGATCAAACTCATCATCTGTCCCTATGTATATATTCAGGTGAGAGACTCATTCACTTTAGACTCTTTACCAACTCGCTGTGGACCGCTGTGTGTAATAAACTTGCATTTCAAGTCAGACTGCTGAGTCTCCTGGTCGTCTCTTCGGAAGAAGCTAACAGTTTGGTGCCGTGACCCGGATGGGACTAACCGTTTGATAGAAACATTGGTAAGCTCCCATCTAAAATTATTTGGGGATTGCTGTTTTCTGTTGAGAGACCAGTAAGAAGTTAGGAAGCCTCCGATAGGGAGCCCCTTTGTTAAAGCAAGTTCTCTAACAAAGGCAGACTGGTATATTTGGTATCCTCTTGTTAAGTTGTAGTCTTAGCAAGGGAAGACGTATCCCTCTTGTTTTTGACACAAGGGACGACCAGTGTTAACCTCCATTTAAGATGGGGAAGCGTCTGTTTGGCGCAGGGAAGGGTGAACCAAAGAAGGGTGATCCAGGGATTCCGACCACTTTGAAAGGGGGTCAAGGTACACCGTTGTGGACAGATGAGCAGTTTATTCAGATTGTTGACATTGAACTGGGAAAGCTGACTAAAAAGGCTCATATGTATTTTCAGGAAAGGTTGCCTGTTCACCCAGAAAAAGTATGGTGTATTGATGAATGTAAAAAAGCGTTAGGATATGCTTTGCGAAAGAAAGACACAGGGATGATACTTTGTGTGATGAGGCGATATTTTGAAAAAACTAAAATTGATTTAGAATCAGAGAATGAAAAATTGAAAGATGAGATAATTAAATGCAGACGTGCTACCACATTAGCACAGGGCTTGTTCACCCTTTAGATGAGCTAAGAGAGGTAGCAGGGTATTGTGGCAATATTGGTGACAATATCAGACTTGATGCTGATGAGATTGCAATAGCCGTAGCTGCGCCCGTAACACTACATAGTAAAACTCAAATAGAGCGAGACCTCCAACAGGGAGGGGCTTCAGCTATGCCGCCAATCCATGTAGCATATCTTGATCGGAATGACTCTAAGCCCAAATTCAATAGAAGAGGATTCTCCAAAAGGGGGAATCAGACGCAGAGTACTAGTAGTGCTTGCCACTACTGTGGTAAGAACGGCCATTGGGTAAGAGTCTGTAGGAAAAAGAAAAATGATATGCGGGGAGGAAGTGGTAGTGAGGGAAGAAAAACGTGGACACATGTGGGAGAAACACACACACAAGAGCCACTGGACCTGTGGGAGAAACACACACACCACAGACACAGACAACTTTCTCTTCAGCAGCATCATATCTTTGTTATTATTATTATTATTATTTTGAATTGATTCTCTCCCCCATCTTCCCTGTTCTCTCCCTCAGGAGTGGTATAAGGAGGAGAACCGGTGAATAGTTTGAGTCTTCACCCCGTAGGTTGGCCCCCAGTGCTAGAGCTTCTGGTTCTTCCTCGGGGCTCCGGTTCTCTGCCGTTCCTTCACTGGCCCTGTTCTGTCCCTTCCTGCCCTGCAGGAGGGGGAATCAACTTGCAGTGCTGGAAGGGACAGAACAGGGCCAGTGAAGGGAACGGCAGAGAACCGGAGCCCCGAGGAAGAACCAGAAGCTCTAGCACTGGGGGCCAACCTACGGGGTGAAGACTCAAACTATTCACCGGTTCTCCTCCTTATACCACTCCCTGAGGGAGAGAACAGGGGAAGATGGGGGGGGGGGAGAGAATCAATTCAAAATAATAATAATAATAATAACAAAGATATGATGCTGCTGAAGAGAAAGTTGTCTGTGTCTGTGGTGTGTGTGTTTCTCCCACAGGTCCAGTGTCCAGTGTGCTTGCCGCAACTGCTGTTGGATGGGACTGGTGGAAAAAACGCCTCAGTAACCTGCCCCTCGCCAGACAAAATCTGGGAAACCGGCTGGCTCTTTGCTACTATCCCTAAGGAGCACCTCATCGTGGATCATCCTCCTCTCACCATGAGCTTGTGGATGGTGTTGCTTTACATGGGCTGTCTGCCCCACACAGATGGCAGACCGGAAACACTGATGAGATCACCATCATCACCAACATTCACATGACTAGTGAATATCTCCCAGGCAGCAGGCCTGCCTTGTGACCCAATGAATTGCTATATGTGCAAGGCTGACATTGTCTGCACAGTATGGCATAGAGCTGATGACAATCAACTAACACCAGTAGCAATGGCTTTTGGCAACGGGACCATAGCTCACTCGAAGAGAACTATGAACACTACTTTCAGCTGCTCAATGTCCGCAGGATGTAAGCTGGAAATTCTAAGGGCTGGCCTCCATGATGCAGGAGCTTATCATTACCAGAAAATTCAGGCCAAACTACAGACTAATAGCAAGCTTCACATCACTTTTGAAATGTATATGCCACAGATTACATGATGCTACAAATGCCAAACACTACAACTTATCGTATGTGTGATGAACTGTGACTTTCCTTTTTCTTTGTGATCCTCTCCTATGGGAGGATCAAATGGGGGATTGAAGGAATGTGTATGCTGTCTGTTGTGAAATACATTAACTGTGCCATTTTGACGAGGTCATCTGTATAGGAATGAGTGAGTTGATTAGACAGTAAGTTCCTGTCTTTGATCACCAATGCTTTGTCAGCAAACAGTGTCTCTTCTATTCAATGAGCTTCCTGACTTCCTTGCTGGTGCTTTGTTAGCAACACAAAGGCTATGCATATATTCAGGTGAGAGACTCATTGAATGGGGGTGTGTCACTTCCTGACTTCCTTGCTGGTGCCTTGTTAGCAACACAAAGGCTCGGCTCAAACTCATCATCTGTCCCTATGTATATATTCAGGTGAGAGACTCATTCACTTTAGACTCTTTACCAACTCGCTGTGGACCGCTGTGTGTAATAAACTTGCATTTCAAGTCAGACTGCTGAGTCTCTTGGTCGTCTCTTCGGAAGAAGCTAACAGCTTCTATGTAATTATATGTATATATATAATTATATTCCATGTATATGTTATACATATATGTTATATATGTTAACCTCTACTACTGTTATACATAATTGCATAATTATATGTAATTATATGTGTATATATATATATATATATATATATATATTTATAATAGTGATACATTTTGTGTATTTCTAATTGTGAGAAAAAACCTTACTTTTTTATTGCAGCACTGAAGAGCTTCCTCCTTCCTTCCTTCCTTTAGACAGAACTGCAAATGAAGAAATCTCTTGCCCCAGTACCTCACAAAGAGTACATGGAGGAGCTGGCAGCACAGCCCTGTGGAGAGGCTACAAAAATTCCCCCATGAAGAAACAGACCGGGCACGTTCCTGTCCCAATCCGAACAGAAGAAGAGAAGAGCAAAAAGGCCACAACAGGCTGCTGGAAGTGTGAACACTGCAAGGCCACAGGGCAGGGGTACATGCAAACCCCATGGATGTGCCTGGAGAGTCAGGTGCCTCTCTGTGTAGTACTGGACAGAAACTGTTTTGCAGCCTGGCATAGCTAGGCTAGACTGCTATGATATATAGCACATGTATATCGTTTTTGACTGCATGTATATAGTTAAGAAAATTAAAAATGTTTATTAATTTTTTTATTGCTTTTTTAGGCCAATTTGCATATTTTATTATGTACATTTTTTAAAATGTATTTGGTGAAGTTTGGTGAAATCATTTTCTCATACCAAGACCTTGGTGTGACAGAAACAGAAATCAAGTCTTGGTACACATTGTGTGTTGGCTGTGTGCAATAAAATACAATAATATATTTACATGTTTGTTTTTTGAGGGGGATTTCATTGCAGTTCACACACATATAATACAATGGAGTGATTTTATTTATATCATGTAGCTGAGACTGTTCTGAAAAAAATGAAGTATAAGACTTGATGGTAAGAGGTCATGGTTGAAAACAATTGGATGGAAAATCTGCCAAAATAAGCTTAGGTCTCTGAGGGTTAATGCTTTGGGGTTGTTTTGCATCCACAGGCCCTTATTAAAATATATGGAACCATGAACTGCAGCATGTAGGAAGACATTTTGTCCATAAACCTTGTTCCCTCTACCAGGAAGCTACACCTTAGCCACAGAGAGACCTTCCAGCAAGACAACAATCCCAAACATACGTCCAAAGCAACTAAGAAATGGTTGACAGAGAACAAGATCAATGTCCTGATGTGGCCATCAGTCTCCAGACCAAGAATCAGAAGGAACTAGAACAATTCTGCATGGAGGAATGGTTGAGCATTCCCTCCAATAAGTTTCATAACCTTGTACGATAGTACAGAAGGTGACTACTTGCTGTTATAATGGCCATAGGAGGAAGTACTGATAACAGGGGTGTGAATATTTGTGATTATTAAATAATATAATTCTGTATTTTTTTTAGCATAAAATAACACTAATTTCTTATATAGATTATTTTATACAATCTTTTTTGGTCATATTTACCAAGGGTATGGATAAAAACAGAGTCTACTGTACATCTGATCCTGCTGGAAATGGAGGTATGTCGGAAACATGAAGTCAAGATAATTTAATACAATGGAATATAAGCTTGGTAGTCAAAGTGGATTGTGGTCTGAGAGGGGAGCAAGGTGTATACTCACAGGCCGCAGGAAGGGCTTCTGAACCTGCTTGGTGAGGATGTGGAACATGTCCACCGTCTCAGTTGCCAGAGCCAGGTAGGAGCGAGACACCCGCTCATCCTGTGTCAGCTGGGACTGGCGGCTTTGCTGCTGCTCCTGTGGAACCCAGAACACAAACACCAAAATGCAGACAGATTGCCAGCATCAGTGCACCATCAGCGCAACCATGGAAAGCAGACACTACAACACATTCCCTCTGGAATTATCTCTGTTCTGCACTAACCCTGGGTAGCTGCTCCCACTGCTCCTTGTTCTTCATCTCCTCTTGGACCTCATGGATGCGCTTCAGTGACTCCAGGCTCTCATCCAGCAGGAAGGTGGTGTCATTTATCAGCATGTTTATGTAGCGCACAAACTGCTTACCAGAGCTGAAGGGAGAGGAGGGGAAATTACAGTGAGTTATAATAAAATGTAATCTTACATTTCTGAGAGAGACTCTCAAGATGGCAAGAATTGCAAGATGTAAAAACTTTTCCCACTTTCCCTGTATGTCCCATCCCTGTAACATCTTGTAGTAATTTGGGATACAATCATGCATTCTCCACTGAAGTGTGGGGCAGAGGGAAAACCCTAATGACTGATAAACTCAACGTGTTGGCCTATTATACTCCACCCTGTGGGGTTTGGAGGCTGCAGTCGGCACTGGCAGAGTCAGGATTTCATTCAGGACCACGGGGCACATAGCTGCACTTAGAATGAATGCTTCAATACCCAGCACCACAGTTCTGATGCATGATGGATTTCCATGGTTGCCTGTGTATTATACTACATACATGGCACAGAGCGGTGAACTCACTTGAACTCCTCCAGGAAAGTGCTGTGATGGCCAATGTTCTGCCAGAGGCTCTTGAAGATGGTGCTGATGTGGTAACGGATGGTGAACTTGTCATAAAACTCACTGGTTGCTCCAGTGTGCTCCACATCTAGAAAAGGGGAAATAAAACTCAATTAGTAGCTAGACAAGTTGATCAATAAGATCAAAGAAATTCATTTATGACTCCCTTCTGAGTGAAAGCTGAAAATCCATACCTAACCTGCCAAGGGTCTTTCAACATTTCTTACTAATATTACTGCAACCAGAACATTAGTTGCTTTACATCTAATGTAGTTTTGCACACTTTGGTCATTTAAGCTCTTAGTATATAGATCAGCGGTTCTCAAACTATGGGTCGCGACCCCACTTGGGGTCGCCAAAGGGTCATGGTGGGGTCGCCCAAAAAAAAAAAAAAAAAAAAAAAAAAACATTTTTTTAACCATAAGCATTTCTTTACATTTTTTTAATGAAAAACAAATTGTCAGTTTTTTCGTAAGACCTGTCTTTTCTGACCGATTATTTTTAATCTACCGACATGCATGAGTTTAATCCAACGCATGCGTTTAACGTTACTGCACTACCAAATTGCATGTGTAGCGCGCCAATACAGCAGTCACGAAAATAGACAAGTTTGTTGTCAGGAGTGGTGCTGGAGGTGAGTCAAATTCTAGCAAAAGACCAGCAGAAAATGACAAAAATACAAATAAAACAAAAAGGAATAAAATAAGTTATGACCCGAAATTCCTCACCTATGGCTTTACATGGACAGGACATGAGGAGGACCCAAGACCATGTGTCGTGTGTGGGGAAGTTCTAGCTAACAAGAGCTTTAAGCCATGTAAAATGCAACTAAACACAGCACATTACAAGCAAAGCCGCTAGATTTATTTCAGAGGAAACAAAACGTTTTACAAGGACAGAAAACCGTGCTTAAAACTGCAACAGCAGCAAACAAACGGGGGCTACAGGCTTCATTTGTCGTCGCAAGTAAGTCTGTTTTATTTGTTTTTCATAAAGATATAGCCTGTGAATGCATTTGCTACTATTTTAGAAATAGACCACCATGTTTCTGGACTAAAGTTTTTCAGCGTTGTAATTGCACTATCATTTATGTATGGGGTCGGTTTTTCCCACCCATGAAATGGGGTCGTGGAGTAAAAAAGTTTGAGAAACCCTGATACAGATCAATATTGCAGAATTTCACTGAGGGAGTCCAAAATTATTGAGAACATAAGAATGTTTGATGACAAGACCAGGCCATTCAGCCCATCTTAGCTCATTATTTTGCATACCATCTAGAAGGTATCGAGTACTGTGTTAAGACTGGTCACATAAGAAAATGTTTAAACTCTTCAAGCTCAGTGTAACTACCAGAATTTTTAACATTATCTGTTCTGCAAACTGCACACTTCACTGGATCAAGGAACCCAAAAAAACTGTCAAACTCTGTGTCCCGCCAAAGCTGTGCTTGTTGATCTTTGAGGTGTTCAACTGGGTATGAGGACGTTCACATAGCTTTATCCACAGCCTACACTTTTCAGGGTTGGATTTTGGTTTTGGAAAGGGACAAAAATGTATATCTCCTTCCAACCTCTCCGGGTAACGAGTGTCACTGTTACAAGTGCCCCAGGCACAACGTTTAACCATAACTAGCTAAAAGTCCACAAAACCAGCTCGAAAATGAAGAAAATCTGAAACTTTGCCGTCGGAGTCAACGGAGAGCCGCCATGAACTGTCGGACCTCTGTCGGAGCCTGTCCTATGCTGCGCTGTGATTGGCCAGTCTGCGTTTCGGGGTGTGGCTTAGCGAAGGGTCAATTGCCGGGTGAGTCAGTTCAGCAATACGTGGATAATTTACGGGGATTAGCGAGTCTGTACAAATTCGGTGTTCTGCAAGATGAGATGATTCGCGATCAGTTAATTGAACACACAAATAACGACAAGGTGCGGGAAAAACTTTTACTGCAAGAAGACACAAACACTGTCAACAGCAGTAAACATGGCTTTTCAAATCGAGTCCTCTGCAGCGTGCGCAGCTAAACTGGCCACTTCACAGAATCGTGCCCTGCCACCATTTCAAGCCTCAGTGCAGCCTCTACATTCTGATAGCCCCGCCCCCGTCACTACTGAAGACGTGCAGATCGCGCAGCAGTCACGTGTGCAATCACAGCAGCGCTGTGGTAATTGTAGTTCCACATCCCATGCCACTAGAGCTCAGAACTGTCCTGCTCGTGGCCAAATGTGCAGGAATTGTGGAAAACAAAATCATTTTGCTAGTGCGTGCTGCTCTGCCCCAGCCACCACTCCAGCCCAGCACAGGCCACAACAGTCTCACACAGGTCATACTGTCATTCACAACGTTACCACCAGGTCAGTGGCGTTTAAAACGTGCACAGTTAATCTTGGAGATGTTTGCATTCCCCTGCTGTTGGACACTGGAGCCAGTGTGTCACTTCTCAATTGGGACACATACAAGCAGTTTTTTAGCCACATTCCTCTCTCTGCTCCCTCCACTGCCCTCTGCAGCTACGGGAACACACAAATTGACATAGCTGGCTCACTCCAGCTAGCTGTACGCTATGGCACAAGGCTCCTGCAAGGTTTCCTTTTCAACGTTGCATGTCGTGGGGCGCGTCATTACCATTGACAATGGGCCCCAGTTTATCTCGGCTGAATTCTCATCTTTCTTGGAGTGCAAAGGGATTCGCCACATTCGCACGTCATTCTACAATCCCAAAGCCAATGGTGGGGTTGAGCGTTTTTAACCGCACTCTTAAGAATGGCGTCAGAGCACACATCGCCCAGGGATGCTCATTCGATACCGCCCTCCTCCAGACCGTGCTGCACTACAGGGCTGCACAGCACTCGACCACCACGGTCACACCGGCCTTCCTGATGCTTGGCCGTGAGCTGCAACTGCCCCTCGACCGACTCAGACCTCCGCTAACCCCGGCCCCTGCTCCCCCACCAGATGCTCAGGCCGCAGTCTTTGATAACCAGTGACAGATGAAACAGCATTTTGACCGCTCAAAGCGGATGAAAATGCCCAGCATCTCAGCTTCCGACTGGGTGAGAGTCCGCAGGCCACACCGCGACAACAAGCTGGCGTCCTTCTGGTCCTCCCCTATGCAGGTGAACCGCCGGCTCGGGCCAGCCATGTTCCGGCTCTCAGATGGTTCTCGGTGGCATGCTAGCCACCTGCGAAAGGTACCAGCACCCGCTGATACGGGTGTGGACCCGCCCACTTCACATGTCTCCAGCATGGCAGGACGCCCATGCAGTCTTTTCGGGAAATGTTATGTGTACACACAGAGCACTGGACTGTTCGATAGTGCCGCATCACTGTGTTATGCCTGCCAGCCTGATATGTGGCTAAGAGGTACGTTTTACGATGTTGATATGATAAACAAGTTCAGTTCATCCGCACAAGCTGTCTCTGTGTCGTTCCTTTCCTGATATAACACTCACCAGTGTAGAACTTCATAAGGGCGGGAACCAGCTGTTTGACAGACAGTGGGTGGTTTTCCATCATCTCTGAGAAGCGTTGGGTGCGGAGCTGTACGGCAGGGTTAGTGACAAACAGCACCTCCACCAGCTTGGCAATCAGGTAGGGGTTGCGGATGTAGTTCTGACTGCAGATGAAGACCACGAGGAACGTCACAATGTCCTGAGTGCATGGCTCATATAGGACCTGAGGGGAATACCTGTGACACAAGTGCAGAGTGAAAAGGCTTATGAGTGCTAATGAATATACTATACAGTAATACTATAGAACAAAATACACATAATGCGTCCAGCACATATAACGTAGATATAGACAGTTATACCCTACAACAGGATATAACACATAACAATAGAACTTGTATTCTAAGAGGACCTTGAGTTGTATGAACATGAGAATTGAGTGAACATGAATGTGTGTCTGGGATCATGTTTTATGTTTTCCACTGTCATTGACGATGGGAAAACACATTGAAAGGCCGGATTAGTGACAATTATTTTAATCTCAACACAACTGGAGATGCCATTTGCAAAATGCAGGCTATACCTTCACTGCTGAACAAACTAGCAGGGTCAAACAACTACTAGTATCCAATCACAATTCCCCATCACAGAAAGGTTAATGGTCATTAGAATACTTAGCCACAATAACAACTAACAGGACTAATTACTAAAGTGAGAATTCCTGAGGTCTTGACTTACTGTGGTCATTATAGATCCCATGGTACTCATTAGTGGTCTGGCCAAATACCCCACCTGGCTCTGTCAATCTGGCCACTTAACCTGGCCCTCCTTTTTCACCAGGGCTGAAATATGTTGAGTGTTCTGGTAAAAATCGTGGGTGCTACACTTTGGTGGTGGTTGAGGTGAGCTCCCTCCTTCACTGTAAATTGTTTTGAGACCTTCAGATCAGAGTCACTATATAAATACAATTCATAATGAATATTATCATTTGTAACAATACTGTGTGTGAATTCAACCATGCTGAGAGCAGAAAGGTGAAATAGCAACCATATTTAAACTGCAGTGATAACTAGAGATAACTAGATAACTAATGACCCCAAAAATCACAGATTAAAATTTGATGTATGTTGACTTACTGTACAATGAAAAGCAAGAACTCTGCAACGTCTTCAATGTAAAACTCAGGCAGTGCGGCAAAGATTTTGGGGATCTCTAGGTTCAACGGCAGAGTAATACTACAAAGACACAAAATGATTATATACAGATTATATACAATATCACATAATACTATTGTAACACTGGGGAAATAAACAATAGCTTAATGGCAATTAAATAGTTTAAAAAATATATATACATAATATTAATAAAAAATTGACCAATGGTAAATATGGTAAAAAAATGGAATAAGAACATGATCATCATCACACATAGTTACAATTTGAACAATGGTAAAAGAAATCAGGGAGTAGATTGACAATTGACATGTATGGTGGAGTAGTCAGCTGCTTTAAGTGGTTCAGCGGATATAAAATGCTCTATTAAAAGCAGTGGTTTCATTAGCTGTGGCGCCTCTCTCACTGTGGGTAGGCAGGGTCCACTATGCGCAGGATGAACTGGATGACCATGCTGTAGAACTGCAGACATCTGCGCAGGAGGTTCTCATCCAGCAGCCCTGCATCTGCACAGGCCTTGCAGCGCACCAGTTTCTGTGTTTACACAAAATTTTCAACAAATAAATAAATGGTGTTCAATGGCAATCTTCATATTGGGGTATGTTTGGATGTATTTTCTCGCCTTTATGTATACATGTTGCATGACTATAAAACTGATAATCTTGTTCCTACTATGCTCTGAAATTCTGAAAACCAGGCCTTCCAAGTGGCATATCCAGCATGCCTCCTAAAGGCCTCTACATGCTTCTGTGTAACTTGTGCTACTTCTTTGCGGTTTGCGCAATGCAACATGTCGCAAACACTCAGTAATTTATACTTCTGTGCAACCTATGAGACATGGTGTCCTTACACTTCTGTACACTAGTAGGCGTCAATGTATTGAACAAGGTCGGTAAAGTTTTCATGAAAACAGGGAAACTCCTGTACCTTCAAACTTCTTCAGCCAATCTTTCCTGACGCTGGTTCATTTTATACCGTGATGAACAAATTATGCTAGCTATCTATATCGTTAGCTACTGTTAGTGAGCTTTATTTGGCCGTGATACCGGGTTGCTAGCTAGCTAGCTAGCTAGATATCGATAGTTTTGCTAACATTAACATAGATATATACAGGTATGGTATGCAGCTGCCAACAACGATGTCTATCGCTGTATTACTGCACTAATTTCTTGTGCGAACTATGATTGTTCTTACCATGTATTAATGCACATCTTGTAAGTCGCTCTGGATAAGAGCGTCTGCTATATGCTATATGTAGTGACATGTTACATTTATATGTAATCTAAAGCACAGCATAAAACATCAGAATATTTGCAACCTTAAATATATCATTTAGAATGATGTGAAGACCACAGTCGATCCTTTGTTGTTTGCAGAATCTCAGAGTTTAATGTACTGTCAGTACAATAGACTTTAAAACCTTTGAAAAAAGGAAGTAGGCTATGCCTGTCATGAAAGCAGCTTGTGTGCGAGCAACTCACCTTTATAGAATTAAAATAATAGAGTAAATTCACATGGAACAAAGGAACCAGCAGACGACTCTTGAAAATAATGTTAATGTATTAAGGGTAATGAAGGATGGTCTTTTTCTGTCTTTTCACAGAATTTTTCAAATCACTGCTTTTATCTTTTTCCCCTAATCTGGATGTCACTCTGGTTAAGAGCATCTGCTAAATGCTTAAAATGTAAAATGTAAAAGGATGTACTAGCTGGATAAACTATGACAGCTCTACCCACATTCGCTAACCAACCAATCAATGCTGTGCAACATCTATGCGACATGTTGCACTGCAGTCGCGAGTTAGATTTTTGTGCTAGGTAAGTGACATCCTCTGCAACACCCTCTGCAACATCAACATAACCTCTGTGACATGTTGCAGAGGATGTCGCATCGCAGTTGCGTTGCAGTGGTTTGAGCATGTAGAGGCCTTAAGTGGCATATCCAGTTGAGGCACTGCTCCTAATTTTCTTTGTGTCAAGAGCCAATGAAGATTGTGAAACTTGTTATAATAAGCAGAAAACAGGGACCAGTTATTATGGGGCATACATTCTTATTCAAAGTGGCTTGTAAGACCATGATGATAAGGTACATTTACTTTATTTATTGCAGCAGCAACAACAAGAAGACATGCACAGA
This sequence comes from Aldrovandia affinis, assembly GCA_029706075.1. Taxonomy (NCBI): domain Eukaryota; kingdom Metazoa; phylum Chordata; class Actinopteri; order Notacanthiformes; family Halosauridae; genus Aldrovandia; species Aldrovandia affinis. Next base: position 1,080,631 of record JAINUG010000264.1, on the reverse strand, counting down.
ATAGTCTGTAACACGGGTTAAAATGTAAGGATAGCACTTGCATAGAATGCATAGTGATTATCCGTATGAGCAACATATCTACATCATACTAGATATAGCATCTACAACAGCAACTAGGGGTGTGCTCTCTGTATTTGTTCAACCAAGAAAATGATCTGTGTCTGTATCTGTATTCGGATATAAAGCAGGAGGTGGGTGTGGCTTAAACCAGAAGCTGTATAGAGTGAAAGGAAAACAGTGATTTTAGATGCTCGAGGGAGAAGGTGCCCCTAAGCACTGGCACAGGACCAGTTAACTCAGTTACCCAAATCATAAATGTAACCACTAGTAAGAAAAACAAAAAACTGTCTTCAGACCAGCGGTTAACCCCTTATTGCCTGAATTAAAAAAAAAAATTTAATTAATTTTTTGCTGTATTAAGGTCTTAAGGGGTTTGAGGCTAATTTGCAGCAATCGTCAACAAGGGGTTAAAGGCAACTTCCACCTACAGCACTTTAGATAGTATAGAGATGGTTCACCCTGTCCACTTATGTTTTATGATCATGTTGCATCATGGTACCAAAATTCCTATTGATCACAACAGACACAATCCTACTGGAATAAGATGTGTTCTTTGTTTTGATGTGATTGATCCTTATTGTAACTTTATTAGGTATTTATGTGAAGATTAACTGAATAGGAATTCTAATCAATAAAAAACTTGTTGGGTGACATTATCGTGACAATAACGTTAGCTAGCCAACTAACTAAATAGTTTAAGAACAGATTTTTACTTGCAATAAAAATAAAATTGGATTATCCGTGTAGCAAAACCATCTTTAAAAGCACAAGTCAAGTGAACTGTGCACAGCAGAAAGAATGCTGTCCCAAATTTCTCAATCTCCATGGCCCTATAGTTTGTGTGTGCATGCGTGTATATCTGTCTCAGCAGCAGACACCAGTCACTCTCGTCAGTGACAGGCTGGCAAATCACAACTTCTTTTCTACAGGCCTAATGATACCTCCCCTTGTACCATGGGGGAAATAATTCTTCTGAATAACATTGATCAACTTCAAATATCCGTGTACATTGTATTATCTGTGCCTTTCCAAACAGGTAATTTGGGTTCGGATACACCCCAGCAACAGCAACATTACCCAATATCATAGTGTTTGCAAGGTGTCAAATGATGATGTACAAAATATGCCATTATAACAACATATAATATCTGACAATGATGTGTAAGAGCAACAAGACATTGCATTAAACTCACATATTCATGGTGCCTAACAATGCCTTATGAAAGCAGAATTACATTAGATCATAATACTGTACTCACAGTGTCTAATAATGATGTACAAACGCACCATCGTATCATACTAACACATACACATGCTGCCTAAAGATCCATAACAGCAACAGTACACATCAATGGATTTAACTAAGGGTGTGAGTGTGGTCAGGTGGGACATACCTTCAGCTGGGTCTTGCATCTTTTCAGCATTTCTCGATGTCTGGGGCCAAGGGAGGAGTCCTTCCACTGACTCTCACTGTTCTTAAGTTCCTCCACCGTCCTGCAACACAACCACACAACACCTTTCCTCAGTTTTCCCAATGTATACATTTTATAATAACTTCTTAATCAGTGTCATTAGGTGGCAGCAATGCGATGCCAGTAACAGCAACCAGTGATTCTTATAGCTATTACACCCAATGTTCTGAGGACTCAAAAATGGTGTGCCCAGTCATGTTGGTACTTTTCAGACATAAAACTAGCTACAGCAACTGTATTCACAGCTTTGAACGCAGCAATATAAATGTCCTTGTTGCCCCGTAAAAAAGATGTAATACTAAAAATGGGTATTTATCCATCCCTGAATGGTAATAGTCAAATAAAAATTGAATCAGTTAAATAATGTATTATTCGGGGGGGCGCTAGTGAGCAGCAATGGAGTAGGTTGTGTTTCTGTGAGCTCTGCTGAAATCCGTACAAAATATATATTATTAGCACGATATTCTCACAAAAGGTTACTAAGTGACGTTGTTTACTTGTTGGTGTCTCCTTGTGCACATTTTTTGATGTTTTTCTTTATGTAAATGGCCTCTGGACTGAGAAAGTTTGCGTATAACAAGAGACACGCGGAAGCTACTAGCAAGACTGATATCGATCCTAGAAAACTAGCTAAAATGGCGGATATGGACAAGTTGAGGGCTGAGATTTTGACTTCTCTGAAAAGTGACATTGCCACTCTCATTCGATCTGAATTGAAGACCGTGCTCGCGGAGGGGTTTGGCGACATTAAATCCGAACTCCAAGCGGTAAAATTGGAACTCGTCGCCAATACCGCTATGCTTCGCTCCGACCTGGATAAAATGAAAACGACCATAACTGACATGGAGCACGGCCTATCCACATGCTCGGATGACATGACTGCTTTGCAAACTACTGTGGGCAAACTAGAATCGGCGGTGACAAGTCTGCAAGAAAAATGCCTTGACCTAGAGGGGCGAATGAGGAGGTCTAATATCCGTATACTCAATGTCGCGGAGGGACCGGGTTCGGCTTCCCCTACAGCTGTTTCAAAGTTGCTGCGAGAAGCTCTGCACTTGGACAAGGACCTGGTGATAGACAGATCGCATCGCAGTCTTCAACCAAAACACCCCAGCGGCAAACCTAGGGCTATCATAGCTAAGCTACACTACTATCAGGATTGCGCTGATATCCTTCGGAGGGCCAGGGAAACTGGTCCGTTGCAGTTTAATGGGACGGCAATCCTGATTTTCCCCGACTACCCCCCAAGCGTCGGTCAGGCAAGATCGTCGTTCAATGATGTTAGGAAGCTTCTGCGAGGATGAGACGGGGTTCGGTATGGCATGTATTATCCTGCAAGATTTCGGATTACACACAACGGTACCGAGAAGCAGTTTCAAGATCCAGTGGAGGCAATGGCGTATGTAAAGGCGAGTATTTCGCAACCGGCTGAGGACGGGTAGCGTAATGTCATCGGATGCATACATAGAACTTCGGCAAATTTGATTGTTTATAAAAAGAGACTGAACCAATTCTTGTTTATTAGAGATGACTGCCCGATATGATCTATGTTTTCATTACTCTTTTGCTTTGCTGAGTCTATGCGCATTGATTGGGAATGCTGGTTATAAAGACTGGACCAATTATTGTTTACATAAAATGGCTGTCCGATATAACCTCCGTTTATTGTCTTTCTACTCAAAGAAAGCTTACAAATGTTAAATGACAACGGAGGGAAAAGGGGGAAAAAATAAAAACAAAAATGTTTAGTGACAGCAATCTTCTGTTAAGATTATTTTATTTTGACTATTATCACAATTAATATTATAGCAGAGGCTGCCATTTCTGAAGTGTTATCAGTATGCCTTCAGGGAGGCACAGGATACTGTTTGGATTTGAAAATTCTGTTTGTGTGAACAAAAGTTTATATAATGTTAAAAAAAGCCTTTTCATCTCAGCTAACAGCAGAGTTACCTGTTAAGGTTAGTGTTCCTCAAAATAAGCACTTTAATGTGTGGATGTTACTTCGAGGGGTTAGAAGTCACTGTGTTATGGGAGGTGACGGGAAGGGATTCTATTGCACTGAACTTTCACTTGATACTTGTTTACTTTTGTTTTTGTACTATTTGCTTGGAGGTGTGGTTATACTTACAAAATATGGTTTCAGTATGTAAATGTATCATTGGCATTTATCTTTCTGAGGTAGAACATGGCTGAACCACGTTCACATAGGTCGGGATCAGGTTGCCAGGTGACTTTTGCTAGCTGGAACGTCAAATCAATGAACCAGTTAGTAAAATGTAAGAGAGTGCTTTCACATTTCATTAAACTTAAGGTGGGGATTGCTTTTCTTCAAGAGACCCATTTGCGCAATTGTGACCATTTTAGGATTAGGGGGGGATGGATAGGACAGTCATATCACTCAAATTTCCACTCTAAGTCCAGGGGGGTCGCTATTCTCATTAATAAAAATGTTCCATTTACAATGTCACAAGGCCGATATGTTATAGTAGTAGGCAGATTGTATGATACACCAGTAATTTTAGCCAATATATATGCACCCAATTGCGACGACAGTGCATTCTTTACAAATGTTTTTTCACGTATTCCCAGCATAGATACACATCGTCTTATTTTGGGTGGGGACATGAACTGTGTATTGTCGCCCTCTTTAGACCGCAGTTCAACCAAACAGATGGCACCAACTAAAGCGGCTTCTACAATACATTTATTTCTTGAAACTTACGGTATAGCTGATGTGTGGCGCTTTCAAAATCCCACATCTAGAACATACTCTTTTTTCTCACCAGTCCACAAAACCTATTCGCGTATAGATTACTTTTTCGTGGACAAGATCCTTCTTCCATTAATAACTGAATGTGACTACCATGCAATAGTCATTTCCGACCACACTCCATTGGTGATGACGTTGAACATACCAAACTCACATTCCAATTACTGCCCCTGGTGCTTTAATACATTATTACTTTCAGATGAGGCCTTTGTTGAGTTTATCTCCACTCAAATAAATATATTCTTAGAACTTAACCAGACCCCCGGAATATCTTCTTCAGTGGTGTGGGAATCAATGAAAGCATATCTAAGAGGGCAAATTATATCCTAGAGTGCCCAACTTAGAAAGGCCCAGAATGAACGACTAGAGAAATTAACAAATTATATTTTAAACATATACATGCTTATTGCCCGTGCACCAACGCCTGACTTACTTAAACAACGCTTGATGCTCCAAACAGAATTTAATCTTTTGTCAACAAGGCATGCTGAGAATCGTATTAATAAAACACGACACAGGACTTATGAGTTTGGGGAGAAAACTGGTCAAATTCTTGCTCATCAACTACGCCAGAAAAACATGGCCCAATCTATACCTGGAATAAAAGATAAATTTGGCATCAAACATACAGACCATGTAGAGATTAATCAGTGCTTTCAGGAATACTACTCCCAACTATATACATCTGAATCGCACAATAACAAAACACTTTTTTACTCCTTCTTTGATAAAATAATCATTCCCTCAGTTGATGAAGAGACTGCGGCTAATCTGGAAAACCCATTCTCTGTACAGGAACTTATCACTGCAGCTAAATCCATGCAAAATGGAAAATCGCCGGGTCCAGATAGATTCCCGAGTGAATTCTATAAGACATTTGCTGATCAATTGGCCCCCATTCTGCTATTGGTCTTTGATGAGTCATTTGAATCTGGCTCATTGCCCCCAACAATGCATCAAGCAGTCATCTCTCTTATTCTTAAAAAAGACAAACCGCCCCTGGAGTGTGGTTCATTTCGGCCCATTTCCCTATTAAATGTAGATAGTAAATTACTTGCAAATATATTGGCCCGACGTTTGGAGGCTATACTGCCCTCTATTATATTGGATGACCAAACGGGGTTTATAAAAAATCGCCACTCATTTTTCAATTTACGTCGCTTATACAATATTTTGTATGATCCCACTGCACCTGACACTCCTGAAGTAATAATATCACTTGATGCTGAGAAAGCGTTTGACAGGGTGGAGTGGGACTACCTTTTCTATACCTTAGGTCGATTTGGATTTGGACCAAAACTTATATCTTGGATTAAGATTCTTTATTTTTCCCCTTAGCTGCAGTACGTACAAACTCCACCCTCTCTCCTTTTTTTTCACTCAGACGCGGCACTAGACAGGGATGCCCTCTGTCACCCCTTCTGTTTGCTGTAGCGATCGAGCCACTTGCTGCAGCTATGGATCATAGCGAGACTAGGATCAAGGGTATACAAAGAGGAACTATTGAGCATAAAGTATCACTCTATGCTGATGATATGCTTTTATATATATCTGATCCATTAATTAGTATACCCAAAACAATTGACCTACTAAATGAATTCGGCAGGATATCTGGATATAAAATACATTTGCAGAAGAGTGAACTTATGCCTATAAACGCAGCAGCCAAATCGACCCCACCCAATCTAATACCCTTTAAAATGAGTACGCACAAGTTTAAGTATTTAGGTATCTGGGTCACATATCACTTTAAAGATCTTTATAAGGCCAATTTCCCCCCACTTATGGCGATTCTGAAACAGGACCTAGAAAGATGGGACATTCTGCCTTTGGCGTTGGGAGGTAGAATAAATACAATTAAAATGAATGTTCTTCCTCGGTTTCTGTATATTTTTCAATGCCTCCCTATATTTCTGACTAAAACACTCTTCATGTACATTGATGGGCTAATATCTTCCTTTATCTGGCAAAAGAAACGACCACGGATAAACAAAAATATATTGCAACGTCACCGTCTACACGGTGGACTAGGTTTGCCCAATTTTCGATTTTATTATTGGGCTGCTAATATCAGTATCATGCTACATTGGAAGCATTACTCACTTGATAACACTCTGCCTAAATGGCTACTATTGGAGGGCACCTCCTGTAGATCTGCTTCACTACATGCGCTACTCTGCTCGAAGCTCCCACTTCCTGAATCTATATCTACATACTCTGCCAACCCAGTTGTAAAGCACTCTCTTAAAATTTGGGCACAATTCAGGCGATCCTTTTCACTCAATGACCTCTCTATTCATGCCCCAATAGCAAAAAATAATATGTTTGCACCCTCTATGACTGATGAAGCATATGGTAGTTGGGCTCAGAGGGGACTGACTAAGTTGAGCGACATGTATGATGGGGGAAATTGTATGTCTTTTGAACAACTTAGATTGAAATACAATGTCCCCCGTACTCACTTCTTTTGATTTCTACAGCTTCGTAGTTTTTTATTTGCATCCACGTCCCAATTTCCATTGCTACCCCCTGATTCTTTCACCGATTCATTACTAAATCTTAATCCCAATGCAAAGCAAGTTATAGGAACAGTGTATTCTTTACTTAATTTACATGATTTGCAACCTTTGACATTTTTGAAGGGCCGGTGGGAAGAAGACTTGGGTATAACACTTTCTGACGAAACCTGGCATGGTGCTTTGGACAGAATACATTCTTCGTCAGTTTGTTTGAAGCACACGGTTATTCAATTCAAGATAATACATCGATTACATTGGTCCAAGGTAAGATTAGCAAAATTTACATCAGATATTGATCCAACTTGTGACCGGTGTAAACAAGCACCAGCTACTCTCTCACATATGTTTTGGCAATGCCCGAAGCTGTCTGATTTCTGGCTCTCAATATTTAAATTTATTTCAGAAGTGTTAGAGCTAACTATAGAACCCTCTGCCATTGTTGCAATATTTGGGGTGGTCCCATCTGATACTCTGATCAGAAGACATGTTAAAATAATAATAGCCATGGCCCAGCGGTCTAGTGCACCGCGCTTTGGAGCGGTGTGCGCTGCCCGTCAGAGACGCGGATCGAAACCCGCGTTTCTACCAGACCGGCCCTGGTCATCAGCCCGATCGGAGGCGGCATTTGGCTGTCCGCCTCCGGGGGAGGGGGGAGGGAGAGCCGGCATGAGTCCGCCGAGGAGAAGGTTAATGGAGTCCGTGGAAGCTCTCCGTCTCGAAAGAAGGCGGGGAAATAGGTCCAGGAATACAAATCTCGTTCCCGGAGGACGGGCGGCGGACTCGTGAGGGTGGGGAACTGAAAATAAAATAGAGGGTATAATTGGCTACTAAATTGGGAGAAAAACGAAAAAAAAAAAAAAAATAATAATAATAATAATAATAGCCTTTGCTACCTTTCTGGCAAGGAGATTGATATTATTGAAGTGGAAGGATACTTTTTCTCCAACTTTTAGCCACTGGATTAAAGACCTTATGTATCATCTGACTTTAGAAAAGATCCGTTGCTCTACAAGGAGATATTCTCTTAGCTTTGAGGACATATGGCAACCTGTACTGACATATATAGAGAAGATAGACGCTTCTAAGATCTCCGCCAATGATACGCCATGAACCACTTCCTCCTTTATTCAAGTACTTTTAAGTTTCATTATTTTATTTATTTGTTTGTATATTCTTTTTTTTTTTTTTTTTTTTTTTTTGTTGTATATGTGTATGTGTATGTATCTGGTTTTATTTGACTATTTACTGAATATGAAGTACCAGTGCAATGCGGGTGGGGCTCTGTTGGAGAACGAGGGGGGGTAGGGTGAAAATATTGTAAAGAATAATTATATTGTTATTTCTATGTTATTTGTGAAATAAAAAGACTTTGAACAAAAAAAAAAAAAAAAAATGTATTATTCCCTGTATCGCAGAGTTGTGTCAGACATGTTAACGACAGGATGTTATTCAATTTCCCACCAGCAGAGGACAGGGTTCAATAAAATACATATGAACAAGAGAAGCCTTGTCGGAACAGTGAAGTTAGAATAAAAATGGTCTATTCCCTGAATCCAGTAGCCTTAACAATCAAATGCCCGTGTTTACAGTTCAGCACTCTGACTACAAGTGGTATTATGTGTTAACCCCCCCCCCACTTATCCTACATGTAAAGTATATTTATTTGATTTAATATAATAATTACTACACAGGATAGCAATTATCAATATGTGGTTCTCTGTGGCTCAGTTGGTAGAGCACAGCGTTGGCAACGCTTAGGTTGTGGGTTCAATCCCCACTGGGACCACACCTACTGAAAATGTATGTATTCACTACTGTAAGTCGCTTTGGATAAAAGCGTCTGCTAAATGGCGTACATTAATTAAATCACCAAATTCGTTGATAGGCAGAGCAATATTGTGGATCAACTATAGTTGTATAGATCATCAAACTATACAACTCACAATTCAATTAAAATTAACAGCTGATTTATTCAGTTACAACAGTTAGACAAAACATCCAACGTCCAATCTACAGACGTAGGTTACCTACCTTAATCTACCTTAACAAATACTAAATCGGAACCTCCAATATGTAGGGTTTAGTTCTGTCTGGAACATTATCGCTACCATTTCACAAACTTGCTCGTACCACGTCAAGCTCTGCTTATCTGGCCGCGACCTAAAGTACATAAATTCCAAACTGGATAGCCCCAACAATGATCACCCACATGGAAATAAATGTTCAAATGGATATTCCAGCTTAACAAATACCAAATTCTAGACATCACCTCTCACCAAAAATGCAAAACACACGCAGCCGAGGTATTAGCTGGAACCAGATCTTTCAAGAGAAAAACAGGACAGAGACTTGTTCCCACCAAAATCTAAGCATCGTGTCACCAAAAGGTCAGACTAAGTGTTGGGGGGTTGGGGGTTGGCTTACTCTCTTCTTAGCCCATAATTTACAATTTGGGGGAAAGCCCAGCCCAAGCCAGGTTCAGAGTCCCTTTTTATATTTTGGTTTTGGGTCACTTACTACCACAAGATATATTTTCAAAGTTGCCATTGATATGTTCTTCTCATGTTGAGAATCGTAGCAATATCAAACATCACTAGGACCTGGTGAAGCCAGCTTCATTTATACCGAGATGTTGGTTGAGCTGATATTTAGGGAGGCATAATATACTCAAGGTCATTGCTACCAAGTGAAGAGGCCAATCATACCATGTTGACCTCCACTTTAATCTGGCGGGCCATAATTATTTTCTCCATGAGCCATAATATTCAGCTCATAGGTAGCATCTTGAAGTTGTGGGGTGTGGCACTGGTTCACCAACCCAAGTGCCCTGGCTTCACTCACAGAGCCATAAACCCACTAAAGATGGCCCCACTCTGTTTGCCTGCACAGGTTTTTTCAAAAGGCACCTTCCCGACAGCCTCCTGTGGTGGCTTCAGCTTCTGCATGAGGGATCTGAAGACCTGCTATGAATGCCGGCTTAATCCATAGATGCTGTTATTTCAGGACATAGTCTGGAACACCGTGACATTGTGCAAGAACATTGACATCCAAAGGGAATCTTCTGCATCTGCTTCACACCTATATCAAGAATTGAGGAGACTGGTCTATCCCCACTCATTTCTGTTTACTTCCATAAACACATTGACATTGCAAGGAAACACTACATTTCCCTCTACAGATTAATTTTCCCTCATACAAATCACTCTTCACATCACTCCCAAAATCCATCACATTGAAATTAGTATAATTTTGAGGCATGAAAACATAATCTTTGTTCACACACCCGCGCACAAAATAAGCACATTTAAAACCAAAAAGTCAGGTCATTGTGGTGTGACTCTGTCACTGACAAAATGTAGGGGGTGGCCACTCTTTGTACCTGTTAAGCTCCCGGATGGCCCGCAGCCGTCGGATGTAGCGTCTACACCCAGGCAGGATGGACAGGTGGTGAGCATGCAGCGTCAGGAAGAAGCACTCTGTGGGGAACTTTGGCTCAGATAATTTTGATGGGTCTTCATCTGGTTGAAGAACAGCAAAGAGGCACATAATTTACCAATAAGAACAGCACGTTGTCACTGTCACGATACTGAAGACCTGGAGCAAGAGGACAAGGCCTACTTCAATAGCTAAATGAGAGGTCAGCACTATTCTGAAGTGTGCAACACAGGCTTATCTGGAGAACAGGGCTTATGGGAGCAGAGTAAGTAAACTTCAGTTGTTACTCATCTCCTAGCCCTCCACTCTGGGAGAGGGGCATGGTTTTATTTCATCATAAACTTCCAACTCACGCAGCTCAGCCAGCCAGCTCTTCAGCTTCTCCATAGTGGCCTTCAGTCGGGTCTCCTCACTGCTCACACTCAGGCGACACTTGGGGTGGAAAATGTAGAAGGGGTCCACCGTCTCCAGCTTGATCTTCATGCTCAGCTGCTGCAGCACCCACAGGAAGTTCAGCATGAAGCCATCCGTGGACACCAGCTTGTCATCAGTCTAGTGGAAGACAGGAGGGGGAGAGAAAGACAGTGAACTCACTCATCTATACTATAAATCTTCACACCTTCAATATTATTAGGGCGTTACGGTCACGTGACAAAACCTGGACGCTATGTCAACATTCTATGAAAATAGCATACACGTACTAATAAAAAGTTACGTTTTTTCAATATTGTTGTGTCTACTGGTTACATTTCCACATAAGAATATGTCAATAAGTGTTTTTTATCATGTCAAAATATGTTGTTTGTTTTGATATTCACTTGTTATCAGTTTGAACGTTCAGTGCGCAGCCCGTGGAATGTTCAGCTACACAAACTTTCTAGATTTTGAGCGAGTCGCAAAATCTGACATCATCGTATTTCCTCTTGGAGGCAACTGTTACATCAAATAACTGGATTGGATTGAATATTGTTTTTAGATACACACAGTGTGTTAAAAGTTCATCTGATGAATATTGGCTGAAATACAATGTAAGACATAGTTTTTTTCTGACTGTTTTTTTCTTCAAAGACATGATATTAACACATACTGCTAAAAACTAGAGGTTAAAAGCTGTGTATTGATGTACATGTTGTTGGAGTTTGAGCCAAATCCATATGCCACTCCAGGATTTCGTGACTGTCGGTACATTTAGCTAGCATATCTTCGAATGACAGTGGACCAGCTAGGTAGGACATGTTTTTTCTGCGTAAAATCGATAATACAATCAAAAATATGCGAATTAAATAGGCCTAGACTAGATTGCTGAATGTTGGGAAGGTATTAGCACAGAGTTAGGCTACTGTATTAAAGAAACACATAGATTATATGGGGACTGAACATATCATTACAATATGACCAACCTATCCAAAGTTATACAACAAAGTATGTTGGAATTAATGGTAAACCAGGTTCATCAAGTGCCATTTTGGAACCCAAGTGTTCCACTGGCTTGTGCATGAAGCTGCGCAACCTTTATGACCGTGTCCAGCAGCTAAAAATGTAAAATCTCTGCAATGGTAGGTTCTATCCTCATGAAACAAACCCTAACACCCTAATATTATAGAGTATTTACAGAGCATCTCACACCTGTGGATCTACCCACTCCCACTTGCCAGTCTAATGTGCGAGTTCTCCATTATAGTCTCAAACCATATATTGGTATTAAATATGTGTTAGTTATGTGCATATGCACTTATAGAGGTTATACTATTGAGTAGTATAGTAATATAAGATAATTATATTAAATAAAAAGGTAAAAAGAGGAATCAACCTATGTTATATATATATATATATATATATATATATATATATATATACACATACACACACACACACACACACAGACAAACATACACACACACACAGGTAACTGACAAGATAAAGGAAACAACAACATCAAGTTTATTAATAGGCTGTTGCCTTGGCATAGATTTCTGAAGTGTCGGGAATTCCATTGGAGGAATGCAACACCATTCGTCCATGAGAAATTCCATCATTTGGTGTTTTGTTGATGGTCTGACGTGCCTCTCCAGAATCTCCCATAAGTGTTCAATTGGGTTGAGATCTGATGATTGAGACAGCCATGCCTTATGCTTTACACTTTTTTCATGCTCATCAAAGCATTCAGTGACCACTCATGCCCAATGTGTGGATGGGCACATTGTCATCCTGGAAGAGATCACTCCCATCAGGATATAAATGCTTCACCATAGGATGAAGGTGATCATTGAGAATGGCTTTGAATATACTGGCATTTACCTTGCCTTCTTAGGGGTTGAGTAGACCTAAACCATGCCAGGACAATGCAAGCCACATCAAAACAAAGCCACCAGAACCCTTCATTTACTCAAGTTTTTCCTTTATTTTGGCAGTTACTTGTATATACACAGACACACACATACACAAATATAGGAGACCACACTCTTGATTAGGTTCAACTCACACTTATAAATCTCCCATTTGCCAATCTCATGTTAGTTGCCTATAAACTAGTAAATTATGCTATTGATCACTCAATAGCAAGAACACAAGATTGAAGAGTTTAACCTAATATGACAACACTGAACAACTGTGTCTTACCTGCATCTGGGCCTTCTTAACATTACGGTTGACAAGTGCTGCCATGTAGTTGAGAGCCGCCTCTCTGGTTTCTCCATTCAGTAAAATATTGTGAAGAATTTTAAAAAGATCACCCTGACAACCAACAGGAAACGTTATTACAGCACACAACCAAACCCTCATTTCACTACTCCAGGACTAGCTAATTAGCAGCACCATGTAAGACACATGGACTAATGACTACATATAAGCTCACCTGTCAGCCCTTTAATTCATAGGTCATAAATTATATCTAACACTTTCTTAAAAAGAACACTTTCTTTAAAATGTTTACTTTTAGATTCATGGAATAAAAGCATTGACATGGCATGCATTACAATTCAATTGCCTGAAACTATCTGTTCAGGTATGTTTCAGAGCTCAATTTGAAATAGAGCTTAGGCCTATATCGTTAATGTAGCTCATTTTGTTGGGTTTAAATAAAAGCCTTTTAAACTGATTATTATCTTGGCCAGGTCATTATTGTAAATGAGTAATGGCTCTCAACTGATCCTATCTGGTTAAACAATGTTTAAATAAAAAAGTAAAATCTTTAACAACTACCTAATTATAAAACATACACAAGGAGTTAAAAAATGTGAGGGTATATCTCTGTACTGCTGTGGTGTGATGAGGGACTCACCCGGGCGGACTCTAGGTAGTGTTGCAGTGACTGACTGACCACTCGTGTGTTCTCCAAAGTGATCGCAGGGACAGAGAAGTACTTGTCTCCCACTTTCGTCTGAAACAAGGCAAAGACTTGGCTCTCATATAAACATACCGGTGTGATATACTGGAGATTAAATGTATGCAGGATTATATTAGCCTTGATTGAGATTGTTTGAGATTTCATTGATCCATTCACTTCCAATTTCTTTGCTTGTAGTTACTACAAGCAGTTGCTCCATCACTCCATCAGTGCTCGGGAGGTTTTGCCCCCAATCACTGGTGCTTCTGGCTTGCTCACTGGGGATATACTAGGCTTTATTTTTATGATACATTTTCCAATATTTATTGGCCTACCTGCATTTTCGTACTCTTCCTAAAACTGGATCAAGTCTTGGCTGTATCTCAACAAAATTGTGGACCAAACTACACAAATCAAACCAATGACGCTCAGCAATGCTGAAATACACCCAAGCATTTAAATCTTACATGGACATGACTACTTGCACAGCATTGAAAAGCATTAAAAGGTTTATTCAGTTTCGTTTTGTTATAAGTTGTCTTACATTATCCTCTACAAAGACAGAAAGGCTGAAGAAGGCTCCCAGAAAGGACAATTGCTGCATCTCTCTGCCTGTTCCAGGGCTAAATGACTCCGGACACCACAGGGGCATTGAGATGATCTGTGGCTCACAAGAAACACACATTATACCGTATTTAATTTTACAGCTGACAGAACACACATCAAACTATGCACAGTCTTGCAAATATGACTGGGTATTCCAAATTGGGGATAAAAGCAAAGTATGGGATACAAACTGGAGGAAAACCTCACACAGGGTGATGTATGACAGAACAGACAAATCACCTCACTTTTGTGTCTAGGGAAGGGCTTTGCTTACCAAGTTGCACACTGCGTGAGTCTTTCCATACTTTATTTCACATAGCTCAGCTAAAGCCTGTAGAACACATGCATAAAACATAATTTAATATCACACACCAATTGTACAAAATATATCCTCATACACCCATAATAAATAATAATTAGGATCACAATTTTGTAGTTTCTATTACTTTAATTTTTTTTTTTTAAATGTATCCATTGAATGTATTTTTTACTTTAAACTTAGCTCAGTAAATGAAAACTGTGGTAGTCCCATATAACATAATAGATTATTAAACTTCAGGAGAATTACAAGACACTCGTCAGTGTATTTTTACTATATGAAGTTAGGCATAGGCCAATGTGATGCTTTTATTCTAAGGAGTGTCAAAAATCCAATGCAGAATATTTACTGTGCCAGCTAGTTGAAAAAGTAAACAAAAAAACTGGACAAAACAGAAGTAATAATTATGGCTATAGCTATTGCACTGTTTAATAGTGCCAATGCCTAGGGTATGTCAGTCCTGACCCTGTGTAACAAAATAGCCACCTGCTCACCTAGACATTCAAAACCAGACTCTCATGGGTGGCCTAACTGCAGCACTACTATAGCCACTGCCCCTCCCATCTAGTTAGTCTCATTAACCATTGGCACAGAAAACTGAAAGGAACTAACAAAATGCACAAAAAAAGCATAGATGCAAACTCAATGTCTCAATGTCAATGTCTACTAAGCATTAAAATACTGGCATACACTAAACAACCCTGTTATTTCTGGATGATGGTTCCACCCATTGCTGCCAGCGGAAACCCCTCTAGAAATATGCGGATGGTCTCAAATCACTCAATCAGGACCAGAGGGGGTTGGAGTTGATACACATGACACGCCAAGCTTTGTTAAACTTCAATATAGAGCCACACAAAGTGTATTTTATTTGATCTAATTTCAAGAAATATAATATGTCCCTGATCCACTGGGTGTGGGAGGGTAGATGTGCTTTGGTAAATCAGAATAAGACATCTCGCCACAAGGGTCACAAAGGCAGCCAGGTCAAATTTGTACCTGGGGAGAGAGAGATTCTCAGAAAGAAAAGAGTGAAATGATTGGGGAGGGGTCTATGGGCAGTCGCAGTACATAGTGTCAAATATGGATGTCCAGTATGACTGCAGAGCAGGACAGGACCAAAACATGTGGAACAGAGTATCTGGGCCCTGATGGCACCTATCACACATTAGATCAACATCTGCATACATTCTGGACAGCCTACACTTGGTCCAGTACACACAGTGTAAAAATTAACATTGCAGCACTCCATGTCTAGCACATATTGAGGACATATGAGCACGCTCCATTATAGCCTCCCATGTCCCATCTGATATATCCCTTTCCAGATCTTGGGCCCATACAGTTTTAAAGGTACTGGTTGACAGCATTTTAAGGGCAAATATTTTGGCGTAAAATACTTATATTTTTCCCTTAAGGGTTGTGGGAGCTGATGCCAGAAGTGAATCCACAGGTGATTCAGTTGGAACTGCATGGAAATGGGGGAATTTTCTGAGAAAGTCATGGGCTTGCAAGTACCAAAAAAAGTGAGATCTGGAAAGGTCATACTGCTCCGAAAGCTGTAGGAAAGAGGTAAATGTGCCATCGTTGAACAAGTCTCTGACTGCCCTGATGCCATGATACAATATTTTAAATGCCTGGTCATGTAAGGAGGAAGGGAATAATGGGTTTGCACACAGAGGTGTTAGTAGTGGGAATGACTATGAACTGAAATGACTGAAATCTAAACTGAGTCCAAATTCTAAGGGTAGACCTAACTATAATACACTGCTCAAAGAAATTAAGGGAACACTTAAATCACATATCGTAGATCTCGATGAACAAAATATTCAAGTTGAAAATCTTTATTGATTACATTGTGTACTTAGTCGAGAACAAAATTACGTAAGAACTGTCAATGGAAAACAAAAGCATTAACCCATTGAGGGCTGGATTCAAAATCACACCGAAAATCAAAGTGAAAAATTGAGATCACGGGCTGATCCAACTTGTGTGAATTTCATCACAACAACTCAAAATGTGGTTCAGTAGTGTGTATACCCCCCACGTGCCTGTATGCACTCCCGACAACATCTGGGCATGCTCCTGATGAGATGGTGGATGGTGTCCTGGGGGATCTCCTCCCAGACCTGGATCAGGGCATCAGTGAGCTCCTGAACAGTCTGTGGCGCTACTTGGCAGCGGCAGATGCACGATACATAATGTCCCAAATGTGCTCAATTGGATTCAGATCTGGGGAACGTGAGGGCCAATCAATGGCATCAATGCCTTCATCATCCAGGAACTGCCTACACACTCTGGCCACATGAGGCCAGGCATTGTCCTGAACCCAGGGCCCACTGTACCAGCATAAGTTCTGACAATGAGTCTGAGGATTTCATCCCGGTACGTAACAGCTGTCAGGGTACCGTTGGCTAGCACGTGGAGGTTTGTGCGGCCCTCCAAGGATATGCCTCCCCAGACCATCACTGACCCACCACCAAACCGGTCATGCTGGATGATGTTGTAGGCAGCATAACATTCGCCACGGCATCTCCAGACTCTTTCGCGTCTATCACATGTGCTCAGTGTGAACCTGCTCTCATCTGTGAAGAGAACGGTGTGCAAAGGGCCAACCTGTCAATTTTGGTGTTCTCTGGCAAATGCCAATCGAGCTGCACGGTGCTGGGCTGTGAGCACAGGTCCCACTACAGGACGTCGGGCCCTCATGCCACCCTCATGGAGTCTGTTTCTGACAGTTTGGTCAGAAACACGCACACGAGTAGCCTGCTGGAGGTAATTTTGTAGGGCTCTGGCAGTGCTCCTCCTGTTCCTCCTCTCACAAAGGAGCAGATACCGGTCCTGTCGCTGGGTTGTTACCCTTCTACGGCCCTGTCCAGCTCTCCTCGTGTAATGGCCCGTCTCCCGGTATCTCCTCCATGCTCTTGAGACTGTGCTGGGAGACACAGCACACCTTCTTGCGACGGCACGTATGGATGTGCCATCCTAGAGGAGCTGGACTACCTGTGCAACCTTTATGGGCTGCAGGTACCGCCTCATGCTACCAGTAGTGACAAGGGTACTAGCAAAATGCAAAACTAGAGAAAAATCTGTTAGGAAGGATAAGGAGAGAGAAATGGTCTGTGGCCACCACCTGAAAAACCATTTACTTTTTGGGGGTTGTCTTGCTGTTGCCTCTCCTGTCCACCTGTTGTCACTTTCATTTGCACCAAAGCAGGTGAAGTTGATTCACAATCGTTTCCGCTTCCTAACTGGACAGATCGATATCCCAGAAGTTTAATTGACTTGGTGTTATACTGTGATGATTAAGTGTTCCCTTAATTTCTTTGAGCAGTGTATTTGTAGAATAATTGGTTAATGATGCAGTCGTGGGGGAACACAGCAAAGCGGCCAGAGATGAAGGGGCACATGAGGTGGATTCCATGAGCCATCAAGCTGGGGGTGTGGCCAAATCTGGTTCTGTGTGGCTCAGTAGATAGAATATGGTGTTGGCTACGCTTAGGTTGTGGGTTCAATTCCCACTGGGACTACATATACTGAAAAATGTATGCATTCACTACTGTAAGTCACTTTGGATAAAAGTGTCTGCTAAATGGCTAAATGGCAACTGGGAGTTGCGAGATAATTTCAAGAATGTGAGAAGAATATTGTGACAATAAAATGCTATCTTTTTCAGTCATAATTGCATTTATGCATAACATATAATAGGCCTACAATTAATGTGTTAGTCTACCATTTTTCTGTTAACAATCAAGAGTATGTAGCCTACAATATTTTAATTCTCAAACTTTTCAGCCCATGAATCATGGCGTTAGTGTCTCTCATTGTACCATTCTTTCTCCACCATGGAGTAGTTTGATTCCCGTGGCAACAACTTGCGACTAATGTAGGCAATGGTCTGCAACTGCCCACCATTACCTTGAAACCGGATGACACCCAGTACTTCCTCCGTGCTGCTACTGTTGACAATGATGTCATCAAGATAAGCAGCTGAAAAAGCTCCCAGTCCCCCGGAGAACGCCATCCATCAACCTGAGAGGCCAAAGGCCATGACCTTAAAATGCAAATGCCCAAAGGGGGTGCTGAAGGTGGTCACCTCTCAGCTGTCCGCTGCCAAAGGCACTTGCCAATACCCCTTACATAAATCCAGGGTGGTGATGAATTTAGCCTTGCCTAGGCATTCAACAAGATAATCTACACTTAGTATGAGATAGAGGTCAATGTTTGAAATGGCATTGACCTTCCTGAGGTCCAGGCAGAACCATATAGTCCCATCCTTCTTAGGCACTAATAGTAAGGGATTGGACCATTCACTGTTTGAAGGTTCAATTATAACAATCTGTTGCATCACCTGTTGCAACTCCTTCAGTTTGGGCAGCAGGTGATCAGGAATTCTGCTTGCATATTGACGCACAGGCTGTCTCTTTGAGAATGACACAGTGCTCAACCAAATCTGTCTTGGTAACTCCACCAGCTGGCTATCTGGCAGGTTTGAAACGGCAGGTTGAGCTGTTGCTCCTGTGTTTCAGATCCAACTCACCCTTTCCCTGGCTGCATGGAAAGTACGGTTCGCTGTACTCCTCTTCCTCCTCCACAGGACTGGGAAACTGTTTCGGTGTTGAAGCCACTTTTTGACTAGGTTGATGCAGAAAGACTTGCGATGCCAGCTTTGCCAGCAGTTTCTTGTCTGAGCTGGGCAGTAGCAAGAGGACCTGGTCGCCGGGATGGAATTCATGTGATCTGGTTGACTGGCCATACCATAGTTTCTGGTGGCCTTGCGACATCTTCAGGCCCTCTTGTGCTATAGATGTATAAAGCGCACATCTGACTCCACTAGCCCTAGTGACTCCACCTCTGTTTGCTCTCCAGACTTCTCTACTAGCCGCTGTACTGTCTCCCTTTGCTTGGCATACCTCTCTTCCCATGTACACACAGGCTCAAGACACAATCTCTGCATCATAGTATGGCATGGCACTTTTCAGTTGCCGACCGTGATTTTGAAACAGTCAAAGAAGCTCTCTGCAGCAAGAGGAAACCTCTTTCCCATTGGTTTATGACTTCTCTAACTTGGCAGCAACTCCCCCCTGTTTTGCCTCCATGTGACCCCATAGCTCCTATTGCCCTTAGGTTACCTCCCTCTTGGAGCTGTTCCCTCCCCTTCCATTGTGTTTATTATAAATATCGCATTTGAATTTGAAGGCGGGAGATTGAATTTGAAATTACTCTGACTAATTTCTAGCATTGTATTTAGTAAATTCATGCATTTTCTGTGATGTTCATAAATGTTAAAATGGGTACTTTTTTCTATCTCCTGAAAAGGTTCCATTTTGGAGAAAGCGACAATACGCTCCTAGTTTTTTGCCATTGCTGCATTTTATTTGTAGCTAACTTTGCTAGCTAACATTACATTTTCAAGTGCTTAGTTGATGTTACAGTAAAGTTTTTCACTTTAAGTTGGATAATAGTTTATAAGTTGCAAAGTAGCTTTATTCATATTACTTGAGTAGCCTACATAGCAATACAATAATACTTAATTCACTCCAAATATTACTCTGTACATTACCTTTTGTTGTTAATGACTCAGTTACCCAATGTCAACAATAAAGTCAATGATATTTACAACAACATGTACTGGGTTTTATTTATCCATGGTAAGTCAACTTCTTGCTTATGACACTGTTGTTGGCTTCAGTAAACTGTCATTGCCAGAACATCAAAGAACATGTCTTTATCGGTCCTTAAAACAACCAAATGGTGTAGTGTTCAATGTTCTGAATTGTGGTATGTGGCCTTACAGATGCAAACTGACATACACTGTAGATGAAAGCCATGTCAAGTTTTGACTGTTTAGGATCCAGAAATTTAGCCACTGCCTGTCAGTGCCAAGTCAGGTGAGGGCATAAGTTTGTTGTGTTACCAGAGTATTTCAATACCGAATGGCAAAGCTTACAGACGGCATTATTTTTATCTGCTTAGGTTTTGAACCCAAAATGTGCCCAAACATCTTATCATTACATAGAATAAATATATATCATATTTACAATAAAGACAAAAATGAGTGCGCCTGTGTGTCATCATTTAAATTGTAGTAAAATGTGCTGATTGGAGCTGCAGGACATGCTGAACGGAGATTTTTTTTTTTAATGATTAAGAAGGAATAAGAAGGAAGAAAGAATTATTACAAATCCGGCACAAAATGTTTTTATTAAGAAGTAACCATTGATTGAGCTGTTGTGTTTTTACATTTATATTCAAAATGTCTCATTTGTGACTGTCGTGATTATGTTGTTATTATGACTGTTGTTAGGTAGTTATTAAGTAGATTTGGTCATTTGGCTCTATTGCCATCAGATGGGATGGTTGGTAGTGCTAGTTGGTAGTGCTAGTTTCATTGGTTGGTAGTGCTAGTTGATGCCATTTTGTGGCCTTAATTAATAGTTTGTTGTTGTGTCAGTGTCTTTAAGTAGCTCATCACTGTTTAGAGGTTTTATTTAAGAAGTTGCTGCTGTTTCATTGGGGTTGATTGGTAGTTAGCTCCTGTTAATCAGTTTCATTGTTTCGGGTCTAGCGTCCGTCTCTGCAGTCGAGCGTTCTCCACTAGTAGTGGGCGGTACCTGTTAGTAAGCCTTAGATACTGTACATAAAGAAAGAGAAGCTAGGTATAACATATTGGTCATGCAATAAATAAAAAGCTAATCTAAGCACTAATCCAACTTCACATGATTAGTTCCATGCAAATTCCATGAATTAATAATGATATTATCCATAATCATTCATTGAAAAATGAACAAAAACACATATATTGTAACGATGTGGCGCACAAACACTGAACACGATCTCCACCCTACAGCAAGGAAAATACAAACAAGCACTTATCAAAAAGCTGCAAAGATGTCTCCAACACACCCAACCCCTTCCCAGACACCCCCAAAATCCCCGGTCCCCCTTGCCCTCCCACCCCATAAATGGTGCAGAAAAAAACAGTTCAACGCCCCCCTTCCCTGATGGCTCCGGGAACGAGAAACCCACTCGTCCCCATCCCTCCATCCTGTAACTTGTAATTAACTCCCCACAGAAACAAACAGTAAGGCAGCTGGTCTGCCAATGCAATGGATAACACAATCCCCCTGGGTATTAAACTGTTTATAATGAGGTTGGCTAGTTTAGCCAGTAGCTACGGTTAGCTTATATAATTACAGTAGCCTACCATAGTTTAAATACTAAATATAAAACACAATTAATGTTACATCCTGGCTGACTGCACATTTCCATGACAAGCTAGCAATACCATAATCACCTGTCCAGCATTACTGTAGTAGAGTACAAAAATGGCAAACAGGATGAAAGACTGGAATTCGCAATTGTACTGTCCATTGAAGTAACTAGCGATGGGCACTCGCTGCGAGTCCAAAAGCTCAGTAGCTGCCACAGAAGAGTCAACCAGATGGGCCTTGGATTCATGGATGAACTTGAGCCTGGCAGGGTAAAGAAAGGCTTGCTGGCCCTTGTCACTGGTTTGCTTGATCAGCTGGGAGAAATTATTTCAATGTTGGGCTGTATGTTTGCTGTAATCCGCAAAAAACGTAAACTCCTTTACATCCACAATCACAAGGTATTTCCTGGTAGCCTGTCGCTTCAATTATCATTTTTGTTGCCATATATGCGGCAACCTCGCATAACCTCAGTTTCTGCCAGCCAGAGAAGGGAACCGAGGGAGAGATCCAGTGAGTGAGTTGCAGTCTTCCCCCCCTGCCATTTTGGCTTCCATCCACTCGACTCTGGAGCAGCACATGAATGTAAGATACATAGATATTATGTGGCTTTCTTCTAGTGAGAGCTGTCACTTAGGAATATGACCTTTTGACATCATGGTTCCCACGGTGAAGAGGGTGGGGCCCCCCCGGGGGGTCCAACAAAGGGTTTCCCAACCTTGCGTCGTCACCCCTAGGTCATCGTATGACACTTCCGAAGCAGAAATGTGTTTTTTGAACAAGGTAATTTACAGTCTTCAAAGGATAATGCCTTCCCCATCCGCCCCTAACCTCAGTGGAAATTACATCTGTGTTTTGATTAAACTCACACGCATTATGCAACACATAGTGCTTTATGGGCAATTGAATGTTAGGCTTTTTGAAGTGTGTGTGAAGAGTTTTTATTTATTTATTTATAACGGTTAAACGTAGGTATTTTTCCATGTGATAAATTGTTATATTTTTCACTATAGTGAGTTTTTTTAATAGAGCGAGGTTTAAACAGGGATGTATTCTGGACAAATTAGACAAACGGTTTAGGAAACTGGAACTACGGGGGCAGTAAAATTGTAGCGTATTCATTAGGGTAACATCCCATAGGCCAATGCGAACTATAACATATTATTTATTAGCTAACTATGTTCAAGCTGTAATACTTGTATAATTGTGGAATGCTGTTTGTATGAAAGTCTTTCTCTCCCCTGATACGGAGGGTTAATGTATGTTATCATTTGTGTGGTGTACCATGACGGTAGGTGTATGTGTAAATAGTGTCCCCGCTGTGCGTTTAGCGTATTTCTGGGTGCTTCTTGGCGCTTAAATGCGTTGCTTAAAAAAACAATGAAATAACCATTCTAATAGAAAAGCAATCGTTCCTTAGTCTTGATTCAGTGGTAACCGCTACATTTACGTTTACATTTACATTTTAAGCATTTAGCAGATGCTCTTATCCAGAGCGACTTACAAGATGTGCATTAATACATGGTAGGAACAATCATAGTTAGCGCACGAGATCAGTGCAGTAATAACAGACATAATTTCAGGCATCTGCGTACCATACCTGTAACACTGGGAAGGAAAAGGTTTGTGTATATATATATATATTATTTTTTTATATATATTTTTTTTTTTTGGGAGTACAGTGTTGTATAGTGTAGAACAAGTAAACAGTGGTGACGACAAATTAGCCAGATGGACAGAGTTCAATGGTAGTGGAGTTTGAAGAGGTGGGTTTTGAGTCTCTTGCAGAAGATTGCAAGTGATTCCGAGGTCCTGACCGATTGCGGAAGGTCGTTCCACCAGCGAGGGATCAGGACAGAGAAGAGGCGAGACCGCGAGGAGCGGCTGCCAGGCGCCCGGAGGGATGGGGCAGTCAGAGGTGGAGTGGAGGGGTCTGGGAGGGGTGTAGGGAGTGATGAGTTGCCGACATTATCCAATGTATGAACTGCCAGTTTCTCCAAAAAAAGGGTCCGTTGAGTGACGTTTTAGTACTTTTCACACCAAACTGAGCCTCCGAAACCTCTTTCAACTTACGGTTTTATGAAATAGACCTTGTAAATAGCTGGTCGGTCATTATTATATTGTTAGGTGTTTAGTGCAAGTGAACAATTTTTAGAACATAAGCGCACACGAGCATAAGCGTACACGAGCAGATTATTGATATCTGTTAAGTATGAGAGGCCTCATGGTCATGGTTTAAGTAATAAACTCTGGGAAATTCAGGAGCGCTATTCTGCATAATGATCTAAAGTAGTAATCGCTAGATGTTGTAGATACAGGAATGGTCTCATTCTCAACATATTACCAAATTTGTCACCAGAGTGTTTAGTTGTAAACGCAAAATGGCTTTTACCATTTATTGTTTTCTATAATTTAGGTCAGTTAAAACATTAAATGTGTCTTCTTGAAGTTGACAAACACACTCGTAGTCAATACTAAGTGCAAATGTCCCATTCATAAAAGTTGAAAAATGGTTCACTTGCAGACGTTTAAAAAAAATTAATGACCTTATGCGCTTGTTTACCCCTACCAAAGCAACTCTGAGCAGTCGCTATAATGAAAAAACATTCAATAAAATGTTCTTTCCCCTCTCCAAGGTAATCTTTTGTAGCTAGCTTAGCATTAGACAACACTATTTCCCCGTTCATAATCTCTTAAGGCAACCAATGAACCCCTACAACTGCGCAGATGCCAAATTCTGCTGGGTGTGAGTTTAATCAAAAACACAGATGTCATTTCCACTGTTTGTATGGAGGGGTGAGTTTGGGGTGCTCCCTTCGGTGTTTTTACAGCTGTTTTTAAGGTCAGAGTCCATATCTAAGCACTATGCGTCGTGTAATGGGTGAGAGTTTAATCAAAACACAGATGTCATTTCCACTGAGGTTAGGGTCGGCTGGGGAAGGCATTATCCTTTGAAGACGATAAATTACCTTGTTCAAAAAACACATTTCCGCTTCGGAAGTGTCATACAATGACCTAGGGGTGACGACGCAAGGTTGGGAAACCCTTCGTTGGGACCCCCCGGGGGGCCCGCCCCCCTCACCGTGGGAACCACGATGTCAAAAGGTCACATTCCTAAGTGATAGCTCTCACTAGAAGAAAGCAATATAATATCTATATATTGTAAGCTTAGCATTTTTTCCACCTTATTTTCAAGTTCCGAAAGGTTTGTTTTCATACCTTTTAGCCCACTTGACAGAGCAGCCAGTTCCAACGGCATTGAATTCAACTTTTCTTCCAGGCAACTGAACTGAGACTGAAAAATGTGTAGTTTATGTGCCCATGTTTCACTTCAAAATTATAATACAGTTCCCTCCAGAATTATTGGCACCTTTGGTGAAGATGAACAAAAAAAGCCATGAAAAAAAATGTCTTTGTTGTTCATCAGCTTGATCTTACTCTCAAAATATGAGAGAAATGTAACCTTTCATTTAAGTCAAATTATCAAAAAATAAACATTTCTCTCAAAAACATGTCACAATTATTGGCACCCCTGCATTTAGTACTTTGTGCACCCTCCCCTTGCCAAGATAACAGCAGAGTCTTCTCCTATAATACTTGATGAGGTGGGAGAACACATAGCAAGGGATCTGAGACCATTCCTCCATAGAGAATCTCTCCAGAGACTTTGGTCCTCATCTGTGGATTCTCCTCTTCAGCTCACCCCACAGGTTTTCAATGGGGTTTAGATCAGGGGATTGGGATGGTCATTGCAAAAGCTTGATTTATTTTGCCTCTATGACATCTCGAAACTTCAATAAACAATACTTATTTACCAAATATGTGAGGAGTTCAGTAAAATTAGTCAAAATATGCATACAATGGAGAAGAAGGGACCATGCCAAGGTTCACACTGCAATTTTCCAACAGGTCACGTGGAACCCCCTACTCTCTCCTTATTTAACATGATTAGATTCGGATTGGAGCCTTGCCTCTGGTGTATTTAGGTAATTCATTCCTGAACATAATTTTGTGAAATAATCCATAAAACAATGCACTATCAACTACACTTGAATCCAAACCAATTGAGTCCCCCTGTTCCAAGCAAAGAATGATGAAAATTGTATTTGGCCATTATAATAAAGCTGGGGCAGGCTGGTTCAAACCAAAATAATTCTGATACTTCCCACTGTACCTGCAATTTAACCAGCTCTTTAAGAGTCGTCTTACCATCAAGGGATATTTAAAATTGTCACTGTCAAAGGAACACTCTTTTGCAGCAAGAGCCAGCCCTTGAAGTATAGGAATGAAGATCTGGAGAGGAGGAAAACACATTTTTAGTTCAGAGGTGCACATCAAATTCAACTGGGTTTGTACTGTGACAGATTCTCCCTTCGTGATTCAAGGTTCAAATCTGCATTCATTTCAGGGTCTCGGAAGAGCTCAGCATTCGTGAGCCCAATTTTCATAAGAACATAAGAATTTAAGAGACCAATGCTCTACATACAGAAAAATGATTGACACCCCTTGGTGAAGATGAGCAAAAAATGCCATGGAAAATGTCTTTGTTGTTCATCAGCTTGACCTACACTCAAAATATGAGAGAAATGTAACCTTTAATTGAAGTCAAATGATTTGAAAAAAACAATCCTTATCAAAAAGTTTTAAAAATTCTCAAAAACATGTGGCACAATTATTGGCACCCCTGCATTTAGTACTTTGTGCCCCCTCCCCATGCGAAGATAACAGCACTGAGTCTTATCCTGTAATACTTGACGAGGTGGGAGAACACATAGCAAGGGATCTGAGACCATTCATCCATACAGAATCTCTCCAGAGACTTTGGTCCTCATCTGTGGATTCTCCTCTTCAGCTCACCCCACAGGTTTCCGATGGGGTTTAGATCAGGGGACTGGGATGGTCATTGCAAAAGCTTGATTCTGTGGTCAGTGAAACATTTTCATGAGGATTGGAGATATACTTTAGATCATTGTCTTGCTGAAAGATCCAACCACAACTCAGCCTCCTGACAGGCAGACCGATTTTGATCTAAAATCTCCTGGTACTTGATGGAGTCTATGATGCCATGTATCCTAACAAGGTTCCCACAGCCTTAGGAAGTAACAGCTCCACAACATCACAGATCCACCACCATACTTCACAGTAGGGATTAGATTTTCTGCATGACCATCCTCTGGGTTTTGTTGACAAAAGCTCTATTTTTGTGTCATGTGAGCATAGAACCTGGTTCCACTCAAAGTTACAGTGACATTTAGCAAACTACAGGCACTTACTTCTGCAATTCACCAACTGTAATCCTTGAAGAAAATGTTTGTCTCTTGAACCACTGTGCGTGGGGGCAAAATACACATGCGTTCTCTTCCAGGCAGGTTCATCACAGCTCCAGTTGTATTAAGTTTAAAACTTAAAATGATTGCCCTAATAGTGGAGATGGGTATATTCAGGCATGTGGCTATACTTTTATGGCCATTGCCTGAATTATGACAATATTTTGTCTCATTTCATTTGTGTATTCTATGATCTTCCCCATGTTGATGGATGACTAAAGGAGTTTTCTCTCATACTTTGAATAGTTAGATCAAGCTGATGAAAAACAAATACATTTTTTCATAGCCTTTTTTGCTCATCTTTACCAAGGGTGCCAATAATTCTGGAGGGCACTGTAGCTCTGCAAAGCTCCTACTGTATATATTAATGGAAGTCTTCTGGTAGAATCAAGGATTAATTAATAACATGAGCATGAAATTAATTAACCTTATGAGATGCCTTGACCTGATATTTCATGAAAGCTGGAGAAGTGTATGTATTATTGGCTCCTCTGTCAGATCATTTCATATGAAATTGTATTTTTCATAAATGGACAAACTGACAAATCTCAGCTATTCTCAACCAATATACATTTTTTGTTACCATAATTACTTCCTGCCAACCATATGCGGTAAGACCAGAGTTATTTGTCTGCATCCCTCCTTTCTTGCCCTTAAGTATCTCCAAAAGGAATGGAATTCCTCCCTGGTTCACAGTCGGTTTGCAAGAGACAGAATGCTAGCCCCCATTTCCCAATAAGCTTTGAATTTATCATGAACTACAGCATTACTCCAAAAACAGACATCTCAGCATCTCTTGTTGCAGATGAACTTGAGGAGGGTGGCCTGCCCGTATTTTTAAATACTTTTTTCCCATCTTCACCTGCTTGAACACCTCTTCCTCCTGGTGAGTCATTCGCACCAGCTCCTGGATGAATCCGTAGGGCAGGTTTCTGCACAGCATGTAGGGGACAAGCAGGGACTGCTGCAGCAGGGACCTGAACCAGACACAGAGGGGAGACGGTGATGGCATGACCAAAATTATCCTTTAATATGGCTACAAGTACAGGAGAGGTATATATGTTTGTTTTCTTGTTTCATTTTATTAGAGCACCAAACTGAAACATTTAAACCATATATTTATAATATTTGGAAGCCATGGCAGAATATTTCCATGATATTTCCTCAATTCAGAGGAAAGTGTTTATAGCATTGGTGTTTTAATAGTCCTTAAATGCTTAAATGTTTTCACATTGTTTTTACACAGCTGAAAAAATGAAATTTGAGAGCAAACAAGTGTAAGATATTGAACTGTAGGCAGACATCATATCACAATTACAAAGGATCTGTGTGGCCAAATGGAGACAGTCATTGACATATGAATAGGTGATTGAGAGGAAGAGACAGAGAAACTCCTGAAACCGGAATGGCCAGTAGAACACATGGATAGGTGATCAACCGGCTACTCAGGTCAACCATTTAGACTTGATTAAAAATACAATAGACTGTTTCCTGACTAGGCCCCCGGGAACTGAATAAATCACACACCCCCTAGTGATGAGCAGACTGATTGATTTAGGGAGGCCAGACACTGGCTTCCCTAAATCAATCACATTATTTCCAAATACACATCTCTGTTTCCCACCTCAGAAGAACAAAGCCGAAAAGAGTATTTAGAGTCATTGAGTTGGGAGAAATACATTCAGACAAACTCCGCTGAGTCCAGAGTGCTTGCTGGTATTCTTGTATTACCTGTCATTTACTTTTTTACTGTCGCTACCAAAATAAAACCTTCTTCATCAAGATCAGAGTGCTGCCGTATTTCTTACACAAGAATATAAAACATATTGCTGTATGTATGTATATACATATAAAGCCACAATTTATATAGGTACACATTTCCTTAAAACTACAGCATACATTTTACAGTTTGTGAAACAATGAGGTATGAGGAATTTTATCCAGTTAATCTGAGTTAAACTCCTGTACTCCAGTTTGCAATTGATTCAACCCCTTTCAGATCAGTGAAGTCCAACCACTTCTGGCATCTGATTACTCACCTAGGCTGTGTGAGAGTGCCCTGCAGGACCAGAGCAGCATAGGAAATACACTGGGAGCGAATGTTGCTGAGCAACTGGCTGACACAAGGCTGGCTGCACATCTGGAAGAGAAAGGAGATATTATTGGGTTGCACTCTCCAAGCTACATTATTAGCCTCCATTCTGAATATCTCTGCAACACAACAGAAAAGCATGTAATATTCTTTACTGTATTATACCTCTTGTTGGATAACACTGCAGTATTATTTGCTTTATTAAACCTGAATATCCCTTAAAAAACCCTGTATTTCAACGTTGTTATAGTGTTATCCTTCTGACTGTTCTTATTGAATACTGTTGTGGAAAATTAGAGTCTCCTGGTTTTCAGAATCTTTTCAAAGTATTTTCTAAGTCCTTTTTGTTAATCTTTTCAAAGTATTTTCTAAGTCCTGTTTTGCTCAATTTTCCGAAAAGTAGAGAAGAGGTTTCAGGCAAAAGAGCATGTAGAGGCCTTTACCAGATGCGCATTAATACATGGTAAGAACAATCATAGTTTGCACAAGAGATCAGTGCAGTAATACAGCGATAGACATCGTTGTTGGCAGCTGCATACCATACCATACCATTTTTCCACTGCTCAGACGTTCAGGTTTTGTACTAATTACACCAGATTACATGTTGTTGCCCTTTGGTCTATGTTACAAGTGGTTTCCGAATGGCAGCCCTACCATAAAATTCTGCTTTGTGAAGCTCACGGTCACAGGGGTGTAGATTCAATTCTGTGGTCATTTTTTAGGCCATTGTTTTGTGGTTTTTAGAAACGATCCTGTTAAGCGTCCATCCATCACTGTTGGTAAGCTTTGAATTGCCTGATACATGTTTTCCTTGTTTGGTGTGCCGTCAACTATTTGATCTCTTTCAAAATCTGTTAGATCTCTCATGTTGATTCAGAAACTCTATATTAGAGTGTTGATTTTAAATTGTATTTTACAGCGGAAATATATTGGTAATTAGTATTGGCATAAATATGAAATTTCCATGATTTTGTCTACCC
The DNA here is from genome assembly GCA_029706075.1 of Aldrovandia affinis. Classification (NCBI taxonomy): domain Eukaryota; kingdom Metazoa; phylum Chordata; class Actinopteri; order Notacanthiformes; family Halosauridae; genus Aldrovandia; species Aldrovandia affinis. Next base: position 1,050,512 of record JAINUG010000264.1, on the reverse strand, counting down.
CCTGCATACATGTAAATATATATTCCTGGCCTTTGTATGGGGTGTGGGTTATAGAAGCAGAGTTCAGACTTTTTGTTTATTACATACCTTGGGAGCCTTCCTCTCCTCCATGCCCACACTGTCAAAGCGCTCGATGAGGTAGTTCAGCATCTCTGTTTCCTTGCACGCTTCAATGGTGAAGTGGTCACTGCCTGAATCAGAGACAATGCCCCCTCCAGATGCACCCAGGCTGTAACAACAAAGAAACTCATCTCACAAAAAAAAGGGGGGAAAAACAGAAAGATCCATTCTGTCTGACACGGGGACTAATTTCTCAAGAGTACCAAAGGACAAAAAAGCTATCAAATTACTCTTTCGCTTTTTTATAATGAAAGAAAAGCAATACAAGAGCCACTTAAAAAGACCACAATTATTCCCATCTAAAAAAGTTAATTAAGTAAATTAAGTATCCCCCTGTAAATATTATGGTAACAGTACTACAGTCCAATACAGTTTCCAAGTCCAATGAGTAAGGCTATCCATGATAGTAGTTTTTGGGTACACAAACAAAATAAGACAAACAGCACAGTTATCCTCATATAACACTAATGGTGTGTTTAAAAAAACAAGGCCTCTGCTTTTTTTTTTTTTAAGAAAATGGCAAATGACACCAGAATTCTCAGAATGTTGTAAACGATACAAGTATGTTTATACAAAGTATGTTTATTTATTGTTAGTTAGTGGTAGGGATTCTCAGGCAGAAGGGATCCTCAGTCACTGGTCACTAGCCACACCCGCAGAAAATTAGGATAACCTTCCCCTCGGAGGCCAACTGGAACCTTATTTGTATCTGCAGTGTACAGTGCAGTGAAGCATTCTCTAATGTACATCTCTCTCTCTCTCTCTCTCTCTCTCCCTCTCTCCCCATTTCTCTCTCTCTCCCCATCTCTCTCTCTCTCTCTCTCTCTCTCTCTCTCTCTCTCTCTCTCTCTCTCTCTCTCTCTCTCTCTCTCTCTCTCTCTCTCTCTCTCTCTCTCTCTCTCTCTCTCTCTCTCTCTCTCTCTCGATAACACTACAAGATCAAGTGCCCCATCGCATGACCTAACCAGGATCTGCAATTCATGTTGGTTCAGGACATGATCATTTTGGTCAAAATCTGAAAAAAGCTATTCACTGAAATGCCTGGGTTTTGCACGGCAGAGGGTGTGAGAAAGAGACAGCATGCGACATCCAAGAATTGAGTCTTAACAGGTTTGCGTCACAAAAACTTAACATGGCTGTACGACTATCAATTTCGGCTGAATATTTTTGGAATAACTGTCTACTCAAAAAGGAACTGGTGTTCTATAACAGAACATACTTTAGAAGTAACTTCCCAAACCATCACATGGTGACACATGATCTTCTGATAAAATTGTTCCTTCGCTTCTTGCTGAAGTGAATCAGTTCAGCAAACCATCCATAAGCATCCTAAAAGTAGTCTGACAGAGCACCTTAGCAGAATACCTAACTGATTGCATAAAAAAAAAAATCCATATTCTATATCAGAACTTTTCTTTTAGCACTTTTTAGAACACTTCCCTAAACCGGCTCACACACTGAACCATGACCAGGGATGGTAGCCTGGGAGGTAAAAGCAGTTATATATGAAACGTTTGCCAAGTTTCAGAAGCTAATGTGCACTGGGAGGGGTGAGCCACAGCCAGGCCTAGCAAAGGCATGACTCTGCAGTGCAGTGTTGGTGGCCAGGCAGCTGGGACATGTGATCTACCAACACAAGGGCACAACACAGGTACCTGGACCGGAATGTCACCCTATAAAAATGCTCTTCCTCCTCTGGCTTTTCGTCGCTGCTGTCCTCAGAGATGTCGGAGAGGGTGAAGAAGAGGGGGGAGAGGGGGTTGTTGTAGAAACTGTGCAACATGGGCAAGACAAGTAAAGAGGGAGGAAAGGAGGTGAAATGGTATTGAAACAGCCAAATGCATACTGAAAGGAAAATAAGAACATGAACAGAAGCAGCATGAACGGAGGATGTAGCATGGAGGTGCCATGTTCTGACACAAACCAAAACCCTCATTATTGTCTTTGCATATGGTGCATATGGCAGGCCATACACATTGGTGATGATTGAAGACACTTGGCCACCTTCACGAAAAAGCTATTTGAAATCATGAGATAAAAAGTGCTATATAAATTCCATCCCTTATCATTATTGTCATTGTATATGTCACATTAAAGTAAATTGCTGAACGCAGCTTTCAAACCACATCTTAATGAAACTGGGCAGTTTCCTATTGTTAAAGCCAACAAAGGGCTAGGTTCGTCTAATCTAACTTGGCTCCTCTTCCTGTCACCGTTGCTTATGAATAGATGTGGTAATCCACTTTTGTCCTTTAATGTCTTAACACCTAATTATGTTTATTGGAGATATGTATATGAAAACATGCAATGATACTGACTGTGAAAGTTCTGAATTTGTGATCTGGAGGGTTTTTCTGCCTCCGGTTCAGCAGCAATGAGCTGAGAACGCTTGTGTTTTTTCGTCCCATTTATAATTAAATAACTCCTCAACCTTTGGATAATGGCTACTAGAAATACAAAATACAAAAATAACTAGACACATGAGGAGTCCATGAGGTATGAATAGTGCTTTTATTCACCTAAATCGCGATGAAATAATGACCAAACAACCAGACTTCAAGCGTAATACAGTTGTTCCAATGGAACTGTAATATCAGAATATTGAACTGCTGTCCACTTTTACCCTCGCTGGGAAAAATGCATTTGTAGCTTTTTTGGAGGGGAAACGAAACATACACCTTTGGCGCTGTCCCCCTCTTTATGTTGACTGTCTCTCTCGGACTTGTCGCTAATGCAATGTTTGGCTTTTGCCATTTCATTGTAATTGGCAACTGAAGACAGCCACGCACGTGCGCTATCTTCCTATACCATACCTGCTCTATTATTACGAAGCACTCCACACGAAAAAACTGTATTTACAGTCTGGTTATTTAACAATTCATTATAGTGATATTTTAAATACCTAGATGAAATGGGACAGGGAAAAAATCACATTCTCAAATGTATGGACACAAGGGGAACCAGGGTGGGGTGATCGAAATACTAGGGAGGGATGGAAGAACACTGGGGTCACAATTTTTTCTCTCCTCTCTTTTTACTTTTGTTTTTGTTTTCGAATACACAATCTCTTCCAAAAATGGTGACCTTGTTGGAAATGTATATAATGTAGAATCAATGCCTAGCTTACAACTTCATGCAAATAGATTTGAAGGATAAACAAAATGAATATAGTTATTACCTCACCTAATGTGAGCGGAATTCATTCTAAATGAAAACTACTAAAAATATTATATGAATTTAAAGGGGCCAGATATTGGTCTAATTCAAGAACACGAAAAATTAAAAAATTCATTAGTTGATCAAGTATATAATTCATCTTTTAACTCTAAAAGCAGAGGTGTAGCTATTATAATCAGCAAAGAGACACCATTCAAATTGATCTCATCTCAAAAGGACCTTCAAGGTCATTTTATTTTAGTGCACGGCACAATTCATGATCAACCATATACTATTTTACATTTATATGGGCCCAATATTGTAGATCCAATTTTTTTCTCCATGGAATCTTTAAACATTTACAGAATTATCAAAACCCAAAGATAGTGATAGGTGGTGATTTCAATACTGTCTTAAACATTGCTGATTGATCAAATAACAGTCACCATATAGATTTGACAAGCTCCACAGAAACAATTAAGGGTTATATGGAAGAACAAGGTAGATATCTGGCGAGTACACAATCCACAGGAAAGAGAATACACATACTACTCATCCCGTCACAAAACATATTCTCAGATTGATTTCTTACTATGCTATGCTTCTTTGCTTTCTCAAATCTCTAAACCAAAAATTAATTCAATAAGTATATTGGACCATGCTTTCTTTCTCATTATCAATTAAGTCAGCACCACAAACCAGGTTTTGGCAAATATATACAGAAATGGATTAGAATACTTTATAGTTTACCTGACGCATCGGTCATAACAAATTATATAACTTCAAGTTCCTTTAAGTTACTTAGAGACAAGACAAGGCTTTGCCGCCTCACCACTCTTGTTTAATATTTGTTTTAGAACTGTTAGCTATTGCTAATCATATGAACAATTTAATTAATGGAGTATGGTCAACAAACATCTTACACAAGATAAGTCTGTATGCAGACGACATTGGACTGATATTGAAGATCTTTGTTTGGAACCTCTAAGAATTCAACATGTTCCATTATTTTCAGATTCTATTAAAAAATGGCATTTAAGTAACCCTATAACCAAAAGCACTGTGGAAGCTTGGATTAAAGCACAAAAAATTATGAATACCACAATAACTCTCTCTAGAAACTCGCCTATCTGGCAAAATCCAGACTTTTGTATTGGTGGCAAACCTTTTAAATTTCACACATGGAAGGAAAAAGGGTTACACATATCTGCTTGATGAAGGAAATTGTATTGAATTTGAGGCCTTATGAGAAAAAAAGGGTCTAAGCCCCTCCTCCTATTTTCAATATTTTCAGCTAAAACAGAGTTGATCACAGAGAAACTGTTTGGTTCAGAGTTGGGTCAACTTATTGGAGAAACCGAAAACCCAAAGGATTAGTTTCAAGGATTTATAATAAACTAGTAGAACATGAAAATACCCTGAGCTCCCTAGATAGCTGGACAGAAGATCTGTGAGTACCGCTTGACAGGGAGATCAGGCAGAACATTTAAAAAAATGTTCACACCATTTCCAGTAATATTCATCTAAATTGCATACAATACAAGATTTTACATAAGATACATTACACAAATAGAAGGTTGTTTTCGATGGGTTTCAGTGATCCTCCTAGTTATCAAGCGGGTCTCGCAGATACACATATTCATGCCTTTTGGTTTTGCCGCATTGTAGAAAATTACTGGAAAAAAGCCTTTAATAATATATGCCATTTAGCAGACACTTTTATCCAAAGCGATTTACAGTAGTGAATGCATACATTTTTCACTAGCTATATGTGGTCCCAGTGGGAATCGAACCCACAACCTAAGCGTTGCCAACGCCATGCTCTACCTACTGAGCCACACAGAATCTTTTGTTATTTCAGTTACAGTATCTCCCACACTCTGTATTTTAAAGTATATGGAACATGACAGTCAGCTCAATAATTCACTATCTAAAGAGTTAATCAAAGAATGTTTATAGCAATTAAACGTAATAATCCTAATAAAATCCTAATAAATCTATAATAAAAATAATCCTCCTCTAGGAGGACTGGCGCTGCCCTGACGTAGCGACTCAGTCACCTGCGCAGGTATGTGAATACGAGCGCCGGTGAGCGCACGTTGCGTGAATTGTTTGTTTGTCGACTACGTCCTGTGGATGAAAAATTATTTGACGTTGCCTATATAGTACTATCTGTGGAACACTGATTACGATGGGCAAGTGCAGTTTATTTTACATGATATGGCTGATATTATTGAGCTGTTGGTCAATCGTTTGTGATCAATCTGTGACCCAAGGTATGATAACATACGGCCGGGAGCAACTTTATGAATTGCAGCCAACCAGGACGGAGCAGTTATCCCTTTAACTTACCACCGAAATGAAACCAAGGAAGCGGGGCCGTAGGGGTGGTGTACGGCTAAGGAGCAAACAGCGGCGCTTCAAACCGTATTACCCTCTGTCATAATGGGTAACGTACGCTCCCTGGCCAATAAAGTGGATGAGCTCGCAACATATCTAAAGCAACTTTATGAATTGCAGCCAACCAGGACGGAGCATTTATTCCTTTAACTTACCACCGAAATGAAACCAAGGAAGTGGGGCCGTAGGGGTGGTGTACGGCTAAGGAGCAAACAGCGGCGCTTCAAACCGTATTACCCTCTGTCATAATGGGTAACGTCCGCTCCCTGGCCAATAAAGTGCATGAGCTCGCAACATATCTAAAGCACAATCGCTAATTTCACCAATGCAGCTTATTATGCTTCACTGAGAGCTGGCTACATGAAGGGATCCCTACATCATACATGGATATGGATGACTTTTCGCTATTCAGGATGGACAGAGACCCCGCCAAATCTGAAAAGAAATCAAGAGGTGGATTATGTCTCTACGTCAACAAACAATGGTGTCATCCCGATCATGTTACCGAGAAAAGCAGGCTGTGTAGGCCTACTCCAGACGCTGAACTGCTCGCGGTGAGTTGCCGGTGTCATGGCAAATGGTGTCCACTTGGCCAAAATGTGTCCAGGGTGATGTAATCGGAATTTTGGACTGTAGTTGCTATGCCAACATGACGAGCTCGCATTCCTGAGTGAGAAAACCCAGAAGAATGTGTCCGGGTGTCGGGTGACGTCATTTAGCTACGAATAAGCTGTACAGCTAAATTAGCTGCCTTGCTACGAACATAATATATGAAATATAATAATTATATTATAATTATATAGCCAGCTAGCTACGAATATAACAATATGCATTGTCTGTTCAGCTGTACAGTTAAGTTAGCTGGCTAGCTACGAATATAATGTATGGAAGGTGGCTAGCTACGAATAACAATTGCTTGTTCAGTTGTAAAACTAGCTAGCTGGCTAGCTAGAAGGTGGCTAGCTACGAATAACAATTGCTTGTTCAGTTGTAAAACTAGCTAGCTGGCTAGCTACAAATACCAATTGCTTGCTCGGCTGTAAAACTAGCTAGCTGGCTAGCTACGAATAACAATTGCTTGTTCAGCTGTAACACTAGCTAGCTGGCTAGCTAGAAGGTGGCTAGCTAGCTAGTTTTACAGCTGAGCAAGCAATTGGTATTCGTAGCTAGCCACCTTCTAGCTAGCCAGCTAGCTAGTGTTACAGCTGAGCAAGCAATTGGTATTCGTAGCTAGCCACCTTCTAGCTAGCCAGCTAGCTAGTTTTACAACTGAACAAGCAATTGTTATTCGTAGCTAGCCACCTTCTAGTTAGCCAGCTAGCTAGTGTTACAGCTGAACAAGCAATTGTTATTCGTAGCTAGCCAGCTAGCTAGTTTTACAGCTGAACAAGCAATTGGTATTCGTAGCTAGCCACCTTCTGACTGTTTGTGCTTCTGTAGGTCATGCTACTATTTTGATCAACATAAGGTAGTAAAGCCACATGCGAGCGGTAAATTGGTTAGTTTGTGTGACCTGGCCAAATACTGCCCGAGCTGTAATGTCAATGTGCCAAACCAAAACCACACAAACGTGTGGCTGGTCGTTGCTTCTCATACAAAGACGAGCTTATCCCAGAAGTACAGCACGAGTGTTTCATTCAGCCTGCCAAATCCAAGGAGACATGTAAATTTTTTATGATTTTGAGAGCTGGCAAGATACGGGTGTACACACAGCCAACTATATCGGTTGCATAGATTTTAAGGGACACTGTTGGGTTGCACAGGGTGACAGCTGTGTTGAGGCCTTTTTGCACAAGTACAGAAGACCGTTCTACAGTGGTTACACATTTATAACACATAATTCCAAGGGTTATGATGGCTTGTTGATGAGTCAATTAGTTAAGCATGGCATTACCCCCGAGATCAGTGCTCAAGGCAGCAAACTCCTGTGCTTTATAGATATTGATTTTAAACAACGGTACATTGACAGCCTCAGTTTTTTGCCAATGAAGCTGAGCGCTATGCCAAAGGCATTACAAATGGTAAGAAGGGATATTTCCCCCATTTTTGGAACACAGCACAAAACCATCAATACAAAGGGACCTACCCTGCTATTCAGTACTATGGGGTTGATACTATGCTGGCGCAAGAAAGGTCAGAATTTTTGAGCTGGTATGATTCCGTGTCTCACAGGGTTTTTGACTTCAAAAAATAAATGGCTAGGTACTGTAAGAAGGACGTAGTTATTTTACGGGAAACATGTTTAAGGTTTAGATCTGAGGTGTTGAGCTGCGGAGGGCCTGATCCCCTGCAATGTCTTACTATCGCTTCCGTATGTATGAAAATAGAGCAGGACTCATTATTTATCATTATCATCATCATTATTATTATTTGTGTCCTGCTGCTGCACTTCATTAAACCCAAAATAAATCCTGCCAAGAAGGAAACTTTGAATTGCTCTAAATAAATCAAAATAATGCTTCCCACAATACAAGCAAATGTATTCCTTGTACTTGGTAAAAAAACGACCTTTGGATAAGCATAAAAGTACAGAAATCAATAAATACAAAAACACTAGAGGTCTGTATGCCTGATAAATTTAATTCATTCTAATTTCTCAATATATTCAACTAGGCCTGTGTATTGATATGTTTTTCCATAACACAATGCGCAGTACAATACAAGGCAATGTCCTCATACACAACAAAGTTAAACTAAGCAGTGGTGAGCCCTCTTACATTGATTGACTACTGAACTAATCTCATAACAGTTAGGGCACGCATTGTGGCACCACCAAATAGCAGCAAATTAGCTAATGCTACTGTGAAGAGAAGTTTTGCTATATACTTGACAGGAATTTGGACAGGATACTTGGATGTTTTTGAAAAGATATATGTTCCAACAGATTACAAGTGAAAGGCTAATTTCAAGTATTTTCAGATAGGTACATTTAATTAATCCACTGCCGGTTCTCTTAAAACCAATAAACCATTTGATACAAACCCAGCCAAACATTTTTAACTTGATTGACTAAACGTGAGTGTAGTCCTATGTCTGAAAATAATGTGTCTGTGTAGTGGCTGTCTCAGGACTTTTCTTCGTACAGATATCCTAATGACAGATGACACAGGTATGTTTCCACCTTTTGGGATTTTAACTAAGTTTGGTCTCTGGATGGGCTATGGCTATTACTAAGTTATATTATCCATAATTTACTTTTATCAAAACAAGCAGAAGAAGCTATCAGCAGAAGCATTTGAATTATATGGATTATACCAAATTCAAAAACCTCTGCAATGGTGTCATAAAAAATACATTTAGTGCATTTATTCAAGTGACTTACTTTTTGCTTAGTGTCCGTAAGTCTCTTACTTCCTGCTGTCTCTTATTTCCAAGCTGTGGCGTATACCCCAATGCGAATCTATATCTGTTTGTGTGTGTGTGAGATAGAGAGCTAAGACTTGCCTTGACAGAGAGCTGGCCCCAAAGGATCCCCCGCAGGTGAACATAGGGCTACTTCCTTGGCTGGAGAGTGGAACCAGTGTCAGGTGGCAGTCGGGCAGTTTGGCGGCTGTGATTGGCTGAGACGTGGAGGTCAGGCTGGCAAAGGGGTTATCGTCCTGCAACTGTGTGTACATCATGAGAACCTCCATCAGGATCTGGCCAATCAAGTCCTTGAAGTCAGTATAGACTGGGGAGAGAAAACGTTCAATGTTAAAGTCTTTTGTAAAAAGTATTTTTTTACGTTAACTACTGGGCACTGCAACATTTGGGCCCTTAAACATTGTGTTTCAGTTCGGAGTTCAGAGTGAAAATAAATGGTGGCTGATGGAATATGCTTTGGAGGAAAGCATATGAATGTTGTGCACACCTGAATTGAAGGAGAATGCTTGACCCACAGAGAAGAGTGGTCCAGCCTATTGACCGTAGTGTGCCTTCTATTCTGGTTTTGTTTCATTATCGGCTGGCATCCAGTGAGTAATCAGGTCTACAACTTAATTTGCAGTAGCTGTTATTAGTTAAAACCGAACTGTTGTAGCCTTGTTTTGTATTATTTTAACCTGCTTACAATCAGTTAGACAAGTTTTTGCTGTTAGCTTCAACCTGTGTTACTTTGATGCTGTTTTATCTGTTTACGTTTTTACTGCGGTAGTTTAGATCCGTAAAAACCAAACTGTTGTAGCCTCGTTTTGTGTCATTCTAACCTGCTTACAATCAGTTACAATATGTTGTCTCTGCGGTAGTTTTGACCAGTGGTTAAACAGGCAATCACATTACTTGCGTGCTTCCAGAGTAGTGGGCGGTACCCCTAAATAAGTGGTTTCGGGGCATTGTCAAAAGCTGGTAGTCGGCACAAAGTAATTATGCTTATGTAGGTATATTAGTACCTCCAGTTCTGGTAAAGCGGCAGCTTCCGTACCTCACTGTAAGAAGGCTCAGTGTACAAAGAGTCTACCTGTAGCAATCCACCGAGGGAGGTCAGCTAGAGGGTCTATTGCTGCATGGTAAATATCATAATTTGACTCTTCTACTAGTAGTTTTTGCGATTATACATCTTCTAACACCATGTGCAATCTCCTGATCCCTGTCCATGTCTCAACCTCTCCAATCTGATTCACCCACGTAGATCCACAGGTGTAGACTTCATGGTAGCAGATGGGCTAGTCTGCCAGTCCACTGTTCGGAAGGCTGACTTCATCTCAGCTCAGGCCTTCCTAGTCTCCCTGCAGTTCCCAGCGTTCACCGAGATGTGGATCACTCCTCAGAACATGGCCACCCCTGCTGCTGTCTCCAATGCCTACACCTTCTCTCACACTTCACAACCCACAGATAGAGGTGAAGGGACAGGTAATCTAACAGGTAACTAATCTCCCCCCTTTGTAGATTTGGTATTGTTCCTCTTCCTCACTTCTCACCCTCCTCCTTTGAGTATCACTGCTGTCACTGTCACTGTCCAATGTAAACTGCACACTATTGCTCTGTATCGTCCACCAGGCCAACTGGGTAGCTTCCTAGATGAGACGGATGCCCTGCTCAGCTCCTTCCCTGAAAATGGCATTCCCATCCTACTCCTCGGTGACTTCAACCTACAGCTGGACACCCTTCAGGCTTTCTTCCCCTCCTCCAGTCCTTCGACTTAACCATGGCAGAGTCCCGGCAACCAACTAGACCTTATCTTCACCAGGAATTGCACCTCGCCCAACCTGTACCCAAACCCTCTTCACTTGCCCCCAGTGTTTCTGTCTGTCCCAACCTCAACTTCTGTCTGTCGCTCCCTCTCCCCACAGCCCTGCCATTTACTGTTCTATCATCTCTTCCCCCTACTGATACCTCTCTCTCTCCTCCTTTGATTCACCCTGATTCCCTTTCTCCACCAAACCAGCTCATCTCCTACCCCCCCGTCCCTGGCTAACTGACTGCATTTGTGCTGACCACCTCAAACTATAAGTTGGCTGAAAGGAAACTGAGAAAATACAAATCCCCATTTTACCTGGCAGCCTTCCACACTCTCCTCGCTACCTTTTCCTCTAATCTCTCCTCTCCTTTACTTCTCTAAAATTCAATCCTCTGAATCTAACCCACGCACACCTTTCTCTACATTTTCCTCTCTCCTCACCTCTCCTCCTCCCCCACCCCCTCCTCTTTAACTGTGGATGCCTTTGCATTCTTCTTTCAAATTTAAATCACTGGTGCTGGCATATCAGACCACTAGAGGAACTGCTCCCTCCTACCCCCAGACACTCATCACACCATACACTCCAGCCACTCTTCTGCTATGCCTCCTCTAGCAAACTGACTGTCCCATCACTTTGTGCGCCTGACAACCATTCCTCACAATCCAGCCTCTTCTCTGTCCTGATCCCCAGTGCTGGAATAATCTTCCGTGCTCAGTCTGGACCACGGAAGAGACTAAAAACCCACCTCTTCAGATGCCACTAGCACTGATTCTGTACATTAATTAAGTGCCATCACCACTGTTTACATGTTTAAAAATGTAATAAAATAACATTTAAAAATCTTAACTTTTCTTTCCCTGTGTTACAGATAAGGTGTGCAGCTGCCAACAATGATGTCTATTGCAGTGTTACTACACTAATCTCGCACTAACCATGATTAATCTTACCTTGTATAAATACACTTTTTGTAAGTGGATAAGTGTTAAATGCCCCAAAATGTAAATGTAAATGTATTGTAGCATTTTCTCTACCGTGATCAATAATAAATCCAATCAAAGAAAAAGAGAAAATAGGGGGCCTCCTGAGTGGTCCAGTGGTTACAATGTTCGACACTGGCCAAGGAGACCGGGGTTCGATTCCCCGTCCCGCCACAGTCGGCTCTGGCCAGGAGTGCCACCAGGGGCAGTGATTGGCTGTCCGCCCCAAGGAGGGGGAGGGAAGCCGACATGATGTTCACTGCGCATAAGAGTGGCCTTGTAGTACCGGGTTACAGTCGACAGCCTGGTGAGTGTTGTCTCGGAGGAGACGATGCTTCACCTTCGTCACTACCGGTCGCAGGACTACGGCAGCGAATTCACATTACTAGGGGTGGATTGACATAAAATAGCAGGTCTAATTGGCTACTAAATTGGGAGAAAATGGGAGAAAATCAGAAACAAAATCATTAGAAAAAGAGAAAATAATGTGTGGAAAAACAAACTTAATAGAGCAGTAGGAGCGTACATGAAATGTATATGCTTATATATATATATATATATATATATATATATACATCATATGTTCAAGGGAATTTGTGTTTGTGTACTGTTCCATGCTCAAGCATATGCAAAACTGAGGAAAGTAAGGATTCATGCATGATGCTTCATTGGTTAGTACACAAATTGGTTAGTACCTCTTCAGGTTCCCCTACCTTCTTTTGGGTGCTGGTGGAACTCGGTGGCAAGAGAGGGAAGGAAGATGACATCGCAGTCTCGCTCCTTCCAGGAGACGCGCAGGATCTTGCAGATGAGCTGCAGGGCCTGCTCCTCAGACACATTCTGACTGGAGGAGTCCTGAAAAGGGAGCTCTGAGTGAAACATGGTAGAGGCAGGGGGAATATGATTTGCTCCTTTTCCTAAAATTGGAACAATCCAATGTGATTCTTGGAGACACTTTTGCACATTTAATCTATAGGTTGGGATTGGCCCAAATTATTATAACTATGTAGTCTTTAATCATGAAAAGTTAAATTCCCCATCTAAAAAAAAACTGCTTGCTAACTAGTTTACTTAGAACTTAAAAATATCATAATATACTATATATGTAATGTCGTGAAATATTACAATATGGTAAGAGTGTACAGTATAATTAGGATGGATCTTTACTGATCAACCAAATTGATATTTCTTTATACAAATAAAAATGTATTTCAATGTTTAACGGAAGAATATTTTTAATAGAGTGATCGAGCTGACCACTGTATCGACAGGCCATGAAAGCATACTTGGCTGTCAGTGTAAACCCCATTATGCAGGTGTTTTGTGGGTGAATTTGTGGATCAGCACTGCTGATGCTGCAACTCACTAAATGGCACCCATATAGCAGACCCTCAGTATGTTGTCATGACAGCCATAATGCATTCTTACATGAATCTGCTTTTAGATCAACCCAAACCTTTGTGTATGAAGTTGTACAAATCTGTAATATTTGCTCTCTATTAATGCCTGGATCACATTTCTAGCATTATGAAATATAATTTACATTTTAAATATTGTAATTAATATATTGGGGTTGACAAAATATTTGGTAGTATCAACTGTTTGGCATTAATTGCATAACCTACAAATGAATACATTTATACAGCGCAATCACGTATTGTTAACAAATGAGGGGGGAAAATTCTGGGTATTAATGTATGCCAATACCCTGACTCTTAAAATCAAGTAATAAAAAAGCTATTAATTCAGTAATTCAAGCCCTAAAGAGAATGAACAAAGGGCCACTGAATGCAAAATGGGAAAATTATCTTTACATTCCCCTCCTGTAAAATAAAATAATTACAGTACCAAAGTCTACCAGTTAACTTAACCTCTTACTGAGCTAGATGCTTGGCAAAAAGGGCCTGTTTATGATTTCAGGGGAAATAATTGCTTACTCTGCTCTACTGTGCCAATGGGGCAGATTCAGTTACATGATTCACTTAAGGCGCGTTTCCACCGCAGGAACTTTTCCTAGGAACTTGGGACCTTTATGGTAATTATCTTCATATCAGGAAATGAAAGTAGCAGCAACCAGCGTCAGAATGTAGCTCGGGGGACTTATTTACCCCCCAAAATGTTCCTAGTCAAGGGGTAGTACTTTTTGAATGTTACGGAACTTTTGGAGGTGGGGCTTGCAGCGCTGTTCGTCTCTTTTCCAGCGTTGACTGAATTAAATGGCGTTGTGTTGTATGTTTTGGTTTGCTTTGTTTTTCATACTAAATGCCTTTCTGGGAGGCAGGTTTTTAGAAACGCGACCGAATTAAATAAAATGTAAAAATGAGGGATCTTTTAATTTTTTATTAAATTAATTAAGACCACCCTAGTTAAATCACCTAAGGCGTACTGAATCTAAAAATGTATTTTGTAAGATTTTCGACGTTAGTCCGTCGCGTTGTTTGGTGTCAGCGGACTAATTTGCATAATCTTCACGGTTCTTTAGACCCCTGTGGAAACGCAGACGTAATGGATTGAAGGAACCTTTTAATTCCTTGAAAATAGTTCCTGCGACTACAAGTTCCTGGCAATTTTTGGTGGAAACGCGCCTTTACATGGACTTACATTATTACCTGCACTTTTCTCATAGCTAGCTAGCCACAATATCTCCTCCCACATTAGCAAAATCAAACCATGTACAACTACAGTCACTTGTCATGTTACATTGTTTTATTAACTGCCGTGTGTTAAAATTGAGACCACTTGTAATAATAACGTTAGTTGAGTATCATGAATCAGGTGCCTAACATTAGTGTCTTCAATTACTTGATTTGTCAGATCATCAAATGTTCATGGTTATGGACTGGGCTATTCCTCGATACATACTAAAAATATGAACAATTTAAATTTCAAATGGGGATAGAATTACTTTTTGTTTGTTCTTTGTTGAACACACACACACACACACACACACACACACACACACAGATGATCACTCGCACACACACAGATGCAGACACATGCGCGCGCACACGCGCACACACACAAAAACAGTGTAACTGGATTAGTCTTTGAAGTGTAGATATCTGTTCAGCATCATGGCAGGCTTAGTTCATTAATTTGTTTATTCTTATTTCACCTCACCAGCATTACCAGTAACACTAAATCACTACACTCATTCTAGATTCTCTCTTTGGCTCGGACCCACCTTGTCTGCCAGGTTCCTCTTCTCCCTGCGGTAATTTTCTTCCACCTCCATGTTCTCTATTCCTGAGTCCACGTCCACCTGGGACATGTTGCTTCAGGGCATGAAGATGAGGAAGTTGATGGGGGACAGGAAATGAGGAAGAGCATGTGGAAGAGGGTAATGAAGAGGAAACAGAAAGAACCTTCACTTGACACATCCACCAAAGAGAAGCTAAACACACAGAGAAGAGTGATACAATCTATTGCCCCCCATTGTCTAGTGGTTTCTTTCCTGTGATCAATAATAAGTCTGATCACTCAAAGGAAAAAAATCTATCTGTGTAAAACAACTTAATAGAGCAGTAGTAGCGTAGCAGTAGTGGAAGTAGACAAGCTGGGGTCTGTAGGCATTCATTCTGTGTTCATTGTCAGTGTTAGGGCTTGCTTTGCCAATTTCAAGAGCATTTTTGCATGCAATTATGTTCTATGTTCAAACAAAACTGAAAAGTAATTGTTCATATTCAGACATATTTTAAAATCAGGTTTTAATAAAGCAACCGAAATCATACTCAATCAGTCTATAATTTGACCTGAAACATAAAAACATAAGAATTGCATAAGAGTGCCACTATTATACCTGTGCCAAAAAAGTCAAACCCAGCCTGCCTAAATGACTTCCGCCCGTGGCTCTTACACCTATAGCCATGAAGTGTTTTGAGCGGCTCATCCTGCAGCGCATCAAGGACCGCCTCCCGCAGACTTAGACCCTCTACAGTTTGCATATAGAGCTAACCGCTCAACAGAAGACGCCATCTCCACTGCACTCCATCTCACTCTGTCACACCTGGAAGAGAAAACACCTATGCCAGACTCCTCTTCATCGACTTCAGCTCAGCGTTTAATACCATCATTCCACAGCAGCTGGTAGAAAAGCTGAGGTGGCTGAATGTGGACGCTGGAACCTGCAGCTGGATCCACAACTTCCTGTCACAGAGGCAGCAAAGAGTCAAGGTGGGCAGTCTGACTTCAAGAACCATCTCAGTGAGCACAGGGTCTCCTCAGGGCTGTGTACTGAGCCCCTGTTGTTCAGCCTGCTCATCCATGACTTCATTGCCAGATCCAACAGCAATCACATCATCAAGTTTGCAGACGACACAACAGTGGTGGGTCTGATTAGGAACGATGATGAGTCTGCATACAGGAATGAGGTGGAGCAACTTACATCATGGTGCAGCTCACACAATCTCTTCCTCAACACCCGACAAGACAAAGGAGATGGTGATTGACTTTAGGAGGGCCGGCAAGCTCCACCACATGCCGCTGACCATCGGAGGCACCGCAGTGGAGAGAGTCAGCAGCGTCAAGTTTCTGGGAATCCACCTGGCAGACGACCTGACCTTCACCACCAACACCACGGCCATCCTTAAAAAGGCTCACCAGCGGCTCCATCCCCTCCGGCGTCTGAAAAGGCAGGCCTCCCTGCCCCCATCTCACCACCTTTTACAGGGGCACCATTGAATCTGTCATATCTTATGGCCTCACGTCCTGGTTCGGCAGCTGCAAGGCACTGGAGAAACATCAGCTGAGCAGGATTGTGAAGTTAGCCAGTAAGATCATTGGTGCCCCTCTCCCGTCCCTGCTGGAGATCTACAACCAGCGCTGCACTCGCAGGGCCACCAGCATCATAAGGACCCTCACCACCCTTTCCATGGACTGTTTTCCCTCCTGCCATCGGGAAAAGGTACAGGAGCCTCCGTACCCGATCCCAAAGGATGCTGAACAGCTTCCTTCCACAGGCAGTCAGAATGGTGAACAGACTGTGCCCTCTCCCTCTGACATGCCCCCTCCCCCCACCCTTACACACACACTACCTGCCTGACTGCACCGGATGTGACTGCACTACTCATTTTAAGACACTGCTGCTACTGAACTGAACCTGCACTTTACACTACATTTCACTACATTTTAATATACTGTGTAATTTAATATGTGTAATTTTGCGTAATTTAATATACTGTGCTGCCACTGGGCAGCTGCTGCTCCATTGTTGTTTTTATGCAAACTGTTTTATGTTTTTATATTTGAGCCTATTTGTGATTGTTGTCTTTTACTGTAGTACTGCTGAGGGCTGGGGGGAACGATATTTCGTTTTTTTTATGCACGCAAGTGTACAAAGACAACGACAAATAAAGAAATCTTTGAAATCTTTGAATCTTTATCTTTGAATTGGTGGTTGCGCATGGTAGCTTTAACCAAAAACGTAAATATACAACCACATGAATCACAAAAATCAGCTCCTCCACTGAACAGTGCGGAGTCCTCACCTCTTTTCACAGCAGCCAGTGTCGATGTCCATGCTCTGTGAACGGGAAACGGTCTGGGACTGGGTCTCAAGGCTGTTTGAGGGAGAGCTGGACAGAGAGCTGACCCCCTCGCTGCTCTGGCTCCGGTGCACCACCCCTGGAGGGTGAGAAAGTATAAGACAACAGCAACATGACACACCGTGACATGGCACCAATAGCAGGATTGAGACGTCTAGATTTATACAGGAAATGACTGAGCCTCTCTGCTGTAATACTCGACAACAAATCCAAGGTACGTGTGACAGATCATCAATGTTAATCACACAACCTTTTAGAAGTTTACAAATACAGTATTGATAAATATATAAAGGTGAGTTAAAGAAGCTGCTGTGCAAATCATCATCAAAAGAGAAGCGCTGCAGTTCTGGAACCGTAAAAATAACTGTCTTTCTTTAAAAATAGGGAATAAAAATGGTGTTTATTTACATAAAATAAGTGCAAAAATAAGTGAACCTCCAGTTGCCTTAGTTAAATCAAGTAGGTAAGTAACCTGGTCAATTCAGTGTTACCCAGAAAGGTGAATGCAAAACACACCATGCAGAGATCTAAGGAGACCTCAGAGGGCATCAGTAAGAGTAGTGAGTGTGCATCAGTCTGGTGAAGATGGTCAAATAATATACAAATGGAGTTCATTTAACACAGCAGTGACTCAGGGGCCTCCTGCATGGTCTAGTGGTTTCAACGTCCGACGCTGGCCACGGCGACCGGGGTTCGATTCCCCGGCCGCACTAGAGTCGGCTCTGGTTGGGAGTGCCACCAGGGGGCGGCAATTAGCTCTGAGCCCCAGGGAGGGGGGAAGGAAGCCGATAAGACATTTGAACTGAATATAACTGACATTCATGCAGGGGCAGCCAGGAAGAAGCTTCTGCTGTCTGAAAAGAACCAAGCTGCCCGGCTTAGGTTTTCCAGAGACCACCTGGACAAACCTGAAGATTTCTGGAAGTCTGTCTGTTCTCTGGACAGATGAGTCCAGAATCGACCTGTTTGGTCACAATAAAAAATGACATGTCTGGCAAAAACCCAACAGTGCCCACCACCAAAATAACCGTATCCCTACGGTCAAGCATGGTGGTGAGGGGGGTAATGATCTTGGGATGCTTTTCTTCCTCTGGACCTAGACAACTCAACATCGTTAAGGCAACCATGGATTCTGATGGATATCAGAGAATTATTTAATAGAACGTCAGGCCATCAGCATGAGCTAAAACTTGGCTGGAAGTGTGTGTTCCAACAAGACAATGATCCAAAGCATTCAAGCAAATCTACCACAGAATGGCTCAGGAGAAAGAAGTTTTGTGTTTTGGATTGGCCTGACCTAAATCCAATCGAGATGCTGTGGCAGGCCCTGAAGTGGGCAGTTAATTCCAGACAGCCCTCAATCCTCACAGTTGACTGAGTTCTGTAATGAGGAGGAGGTGCAACAAGTTATTTATTGGAGGGGTTCACGTATTTGTACACACAGAGACATTTTAGTTTTTGTTACATAAACCAGTTTTGTTAAATAAACAATAAAGCCATATATTTGTTTCTTATTTTGGAACATCGATAAAGGGTATAGATAAAGATAACGTTTTTGTAGGGTTCTTTTTCTATAATATATGAAAATGATGACTGCCCCCTGTAGGGTTCACAAACTTTCAAGCATCACTGTGTGTATATATATATATATACACACACACACACACTACCGGTCAAAAGATACCCCCATTTTCCAGTTTTTACTGTTGTGACTAAGCACTTGCCTCAATATTATTCATTTACTGATTTTTTTTATTTAAATAACAAACAGTGAACCAGAATTACATTTTAATGTGCATGGAGAAGAGCCTTTATCTTGTTAACATTTTTCATTGTGTACTGCACAATTTAGGAACATTTTTACTGTTACTCTGTAAATTTTACTGGTTTTGAAACTGATGTTCATCTACATGAATTTATTAAACCATGCTGGATTAGTTGATACAGGACACTACTTACCATTCTAATTGCCATGTAGACAAATTTGGGAACATTGTGCCAGTTGGCATATTAATCAAGTCCTGTTTTCATCTGGTATGAATTTGAAAAAAAATCCTAAAAAATGTATTCTGTGACTGAATTGTCATTCAAGACTTTGCAATGCTTTCAATCCTGAATTCTAACAACCAGTCTTATTTAAGCACAGCTTTGAATTACAAACTGGTAAAATGGAATAGGATTTAATATGAAATCTAAGCATCATGGTAATGGCCCAAATATGACAATGTAAAATGGGAGTATTCATCCAAGGGATATTATCATTTGTTATTGTGTTTGTATATATGTATGTGTATGTACATTCCCCGGGGAATCTATAGGTTCCGCGTGTAACCCACCTGTGTTATAATGGTAACAAAGGGGTTTAATCTGCTGGCTATATGGTTGATCTTTTTTTTGTGCGAATTCGCCATTTGCTGCACTGACCAGATTGGCAAAGTATGTTGTTACTAATTCATAGTGGTATGTCGTTCATGAACGATTCGTTCCTTTTGAACGAATCCTTTTGGTGAACGAAACCTCCGTGTCGGATTCGTTCCTTTGGTTAATCTAAATTGCCATTAGTTGTGGTTCTCTGTGGCTCAGTTGGTAGAGCACAGCGTTGGCAACGCTTAGGTTGTGGGTTCAATCCCCACTGGGGCCACAAAAATGTATGCATTCACTACTGTAAGTCGCTTTGGATAAAAGCATCTGCTAAATGGCGTATATATTATAGTATATATATATTAGTTGAAACTGCAGCGTCTCCTCCTACTTAACAATTTCCACCATTGGGCTCTAGTCTGTAGTAGCCATTAGCCAACGACAGCACTGAGGCGCTTGAGCGGAGCGGGCTCTCTGAGCCCCTCCCGTCGGCGTGATGGAAAGCAACAGCAACTCCAGTTCCTGAACTGGAACTGACTGAGGACCGAATCCGTGAAGGACCAAATCCATGAAGGAACTGGAACTGGACATGCTGTTGCTCTCGTTCCTCATTCACGGGTCCGGATCCGGAATGAGACACTAGCCTACGTAGTCGCTGCACCGCTACATCTCTCTCTCCCCATAATGTCTTCATATTGCAGTGACGAACTTGCCTGAAACTATCAAATTAAAAGCAACTGGTTTACACTAGTTACAGAGTCGCAAACTTGGTCTAGTCTCAACTCGAGAAATGAAACAACATCATTATATTCCTTTATTCAAACATAATATGCTAGGCTATATGAATGTATCACAACTTTGTTAATAATTCTAGAGGTCAACATTATTTTAATATTGGTACAGATAGCTCGGTGAACAATGTAGGCTATGATGTAGGAAACCGACAGAATGCAGGTCACACCTTAGATTAGCCTAAATAAATACCTAGGTGGCACCTAGGCTACACTGATTAATGGACGTTTTAGTCATTGTGAATAATCACTTGGTAATACGTAGCCTACATAGAAAGGTTGTCCTTTCAAGCATTTATTTTTTTATTTGGAGATGTTCCTTGTGATCTGAGAAATTAACCGTGAAAGGCATTCCTCAACTATGGTGTCTATGTTCATTGTGCTTGCATTTATGGTACACTATTTTATCGAATTAAAATAATTTATAGAATTATTTAAGCACAAGAATGTAAAGCGTTAGTAACATGCTGTACACAACGTGCAGGGTGGGTATTTTTTACTACGTAATTATCAAGATGGCGAGCTAGAGGATTCCAGAAACAACATTAGGCGATTCCAGACATCACATGAGAGGGACATGAAGCCTGCTACTGTTCTCCAGTACACGGAACAGATAGAGCAGGGGTGTCCAAACTTTTTCCACTGAGGGCCAAATACAGAAAAATATACGAAAGGCTGGGCCACTATTGGGGGGTGCTACGCAAAAATAATTCTTGCGCCCCTCGGATTTTCTGTCGACGGGGGGGGGGGGGAAAGAAGCTGAGACCAGTTCGTTTATTTCACTGAGTTTTTTCATTTCAGATCTCCATTCATTAAAGAGACCAATTAAATTCAAACTTGATGCAACGCTGGTAGATGCAACTGGAACATTATATTTGTTTTGGTACTTTGAGCAAATTCAGTAGACTAAGACTTATCTTATTAAATTTTTTTACAATTGGGTACTTCCTAATGTTTGTGGTCTAAAAACAGCTCTGAATTTCCTTTAAAAAAGAATAGTATTTTTATTAGTATATTCTTGGAAAAAAATAATAAAAAATAATAAAATTGTGAGCTAAATTTTTTTTTTAAAGGGTACAATACTAAACATTTTTGTACCAATACTTTTACAATAATAGCGCCTGATACTGTATTTTCTATGAGTTGAGTGAATGCATGACCGGGGCAGTTTGTGTGTGTGTGTGCATGCTTTGCATTCACTCCCTTTGCATCCATAGTGGATGTGTCATGTGCACAGTGTCAGCAGAACACCACACACCACAAGGCATTCGAGGACAGATAGAGAAGGATGGCTGCCAGTAGAAGTACTGTCGTGGACCATCCCTGGCTTGTAAATAAGATGCACAGAGAAAAATATCAGAATAATATCACAAAAATATCCTAATATTTTAAAAAGTTGTATATCACAACAAATGCCCCGGCCAAGTGGGTGTGCTGTATTTGTGCCTTATATTCTATTCGTTACATTTTTATCAACAATAATTCCTATTGTCTACTTTTTAGTAAACTATTGGATTTAAAATTAATATTTGGCAGTCGCATTGGCAGCCCAAAACGGATCTGAAAATATCCGATTCCATGTGTTTTTTCCTGTTTACATGTTCATAATACATATCCGATGTGTGCCACATCTAAGCAAAAAATTGGAATTGGGTCACTTTTATCAGATTCCAATCTAACAAAGGAAAATGTATGATAGTTTTGGTTTCAAGTTAGAGGTGGAAGGAAACATGGCAGAAAAGTCTGTCTGCCCTATAAAAAAAACATTTGCATACATCGTGACAAGTTTCCAATACCATAAAGAACAAAACATCCTCATAAATGGGAGCCTAAACATCAATGAAAATGATATGTGTTGCAATCTGGCTTCATAGTTCCAGGTATGAGTTCCACCTAACATTCTTCCATAATTATAGCCACTGGCTAATAGTATACTAATTTAGTGACTGTCAACTGCATTACTTTATGTAGAGCACCATTTCTTGTTGCTCAGGTTAGCTAACCATTCATGACAAGCTACGTATGATTGTGTGCTATTATTTTTTAAAAGCTTTAACATTATTGTACTGGCATGGAAGATGATTGAATATGATATCTATCATGACAATTAGTTACCTAAGATATGGTGAGTAAATGCCATCTAATACCCATTGTAGGCATTGTTCTCATAAATTAAGATTACACATCAAAGCATATGATTAATTCACCCAATACAAAACATTTTAGCAAACCGATTTACAGCCCTAATATATATATATTAATATATGTGTGTGTGTGTGTGTATGTGTGTTAAACAAAAAATGTGTGCCTGATACAATATACAAGGATTGACTAATATGCTTTATAATTTATGGAGTGCCATGATTACTGGAAAGGAAATCTGTGTACAGGTACTCCTCACTTAACAACCTACCGGACTTACAACCAGCTCTCCGACCAGTCAGTATTGTATGCTGTATGAGAAACGGCAGTGCGGCGTCTCAGCGTCAAGCATCTCATCTCGCATCACCCTTTCAGTCTCGTTCCCGCAGTCAGTCAGTATTCACTAC
This sequence comes from Aldrovandia affinis, assembly GCA_029706075.1. Taxonomy (NCBI): domain Eukaryota; kingdom Metazoa; phylum Chordata; class Actinopteri; order Notacanthiformes; family Halosauridae; genus Aldrovandia; species Aldrovandia affinis. The sequence goes on along the minus strand of JAINUG010000264.1, from coordinate 1,027,459 downwards.
ACTAGCGTTCGCAATCTCCAAGACTACATATTTCATCTATACATTTTAGCTGATTGTATTTTTATGTTCTGTAATATGTAAGAGTTATGCAAATTAAAACAAAGTTATCAAGTTGTTCCCTTTAGTTCGTTTCCTTTAGACCTTTTCTTTATTCAGAATAAATAAAAACGATTACCTGTATTTACAGTATGCAAACCTAAGTAATGTATATTAGAGCTGATTTCCTCTATTCTGTTTATTACATTATACAGTACACTACTGTATAAACATTTAAAAATATATTTAAAATGTTATAAACGGTGCAAAGGTGACATTAAAACAATATCTAAAGACAGTTGACACAAACCCACTAACAGTTCAGTATGCTTGAAATATCGGTAAGGGGCGGCTCCTCGCTTATCAACCAATTCTCTTAACGACCTAGTCATAGGAACGGAACTCGGTCGTTAAGTGAGAAGTAGCTGTATTATGACTTATATTAAAGCATGAAGATCAGTAGGTCACACACATCGGATGACCTCCCTCGGCTAGACTCTTGCCAACCTATTTTTATTTTTGATGAACAATCCCAACTAAGATTGTATTGGGGCATTTTAAAATCTGATTCGAGCATGAGGACCATAAAGCAGGCACATGACATACTTTAGCAGTGACACTACAACCAGACTGAGCACTTCTTGTGACTAAAATAAGAGTGCAGTGCAGGTTGTCCATACTTGAGGCCCCAATGGGGGAGGTGGCAGGGGTGCCACTGTGGATGTTGAGCCCAAGGTTATAAGTGGGGGCATTGGGCGGTGGGTGCAGCGGTGCTCGGGAGGGCCCAGGTGGAGGGCCTGGAGGGGTCTCTCTCTGCGGGGATGTCAGGGGGGTGCTGAGAGGTGTGGTGGGCTGGGACATCTGCCCACCTGCCAGCCGAGCCAGTCGCCTTCTACGGATCTGCATTAGAGAGAGACAGCAACAACTGAAAAAGTTTAGAGGAATAATAGCATCTTAAGCTGGATGGTTGCTCTGTTGCTGCAAGTTTGGTGATAAAAGACCTTGGTGTTACTATAGATCCTGGTCTCTCATTTGATAGTCACATCAAAAATATTTCCAGAGTAGCCTTTTTTCACCTGAGGAATATTGCCAAAATTAGGGGCTTCCTGTCATTAATAGATGCAGAAAAATTGGTACATGCCTTTGTTACATCTAGATTAGATTATTGCAATGCATTACTGTCTGGCTGTTCCAATACCTCACTCCGGAGCCTACAACTCATACAGAATGCTTCTGCAAGGATCCTGACTAGAACAAAGAAATATGAGCACATTAGTCCTGTGTTAGCGTCACTTCACTGGCTTCCTATAAACTATCGTGTAGACTATAAGGTACTCCTCTTAACTTATAAGGTGTTGCATGGACTTGCACCCTCTTACTTGACGGATCTACTTCATCCGTACAATCCCCCACGTTCGCTTCGCTCACAAGATGCAGGCAACTTGGTAGTCCCTAGAATATCAAAAAATACAGCAGGTGGCAGAGCTTTCTCCTATAGAGCTCCTTTACTGTGGAACAGTCTACCCGTCTCTGTGAAGGAGTCAGACACGGTCTCAATTTTCAAGTCTAGGTTAAAAACACATCTCTTTAGTCTCTCTTATAGTCATTAGGTGCAGATGTGGAGGGGGCGTAGCAATAGAGCCTTCTGGTGCAATGAGCTATCCTTACTGTCACCAATCATAAGTGATGATCCGCCCCTATTAGGACTGCTGATGATGTGGTGGGATGGTCTCTGAGTGCCCTCATGGCTGCATGCTCCCTGTGCCACTCACCTAATTAGTTATGCTGCCCTAGATTACTTCTGCTGGTGCAAAAGTGTTATCACTACTCTTTCCACTTTTCTCCCCGACTTCGTGGCACCTGCCCGGAGCTCACCTGCCCCAGAGTCAACCCCCACCCCTGCCATGTGTTAGCCGGATGCCGCTGGCCCAGACCCTAGCTGCTGGTTCCATCCCCGCCCTGCCCTGGTATCTGGAGGATGAGGTCCACCCCACCCCTACACTTAGAATGCCCTTCCGGTGGTCTGTTAAGCCTCATGAGCCTCAAGGACTATTGGTTTTGTTTTTCTCTGTAACCCACAATTTTCCAGGAGCTCACCTCAACCGCCTTTTAAGGGGTCAGGGAATAATTTTCCAGTCTCCCACATTGGTTCCAATGCTTTTCAGATTCCCTCTGGAAAATGCCAATTGTGAAACGCTGTGTGACAACCTGTTTGTAAATGGCGCTATACAAAAATAAAGATTGATTGATTGATGTTAACAGTGTAGCTACAAAAAAACTTTTTTTATGACTAATTCAGAAAAAAATCTAATGTGTTCCTTTTCACTTTTATTGGTAAAAAAAACTAAATATGTTCATAAAATTGAATGCACATTTGTCATGGATAAATCAAATAAACTGGTCATGCTCTAAGCCCTATTTTCAATGGCAGCTGTAAGTAACATGTAAGCCTGCTTCCTAATGACATTCCAAATGATTTCCTTTTCCATCCTTTCGGGCTGGGCAACCTAGGGTAAATCAGACTGGCCTGGGACCTTTCTGATCAAGGGTCAATCACCAGTTCTGGGAACTGAGCCATGATTGACAGCTGTTCAGAACAGCCATTTAGCACATTTTAAGCTGTGATAAATGGATTGCACAGTTAAAATAGTGCAAGGTCGGGGCCTCCTGGGTGGTCTAGTGGTTACAACATTCGACGCTGGCCACTGCGACTGGGGTTTGATTCCACCGGCCGCGCCAGAGTCAACTCTGGCCGGGAGTGCTACTAGGGGGCAGCAATTGGCTGTCCGCCCCAGGGAGGGGGGAGGGAAGCTGACATTAATCCACTGCATATAGGAGTGGCTCTGGAGTACCGGAGCTATGGTCGACAGGCTTAGAGAGTGTCGTCTCGGAGGAGACGATATTTCGCCTCGATGATACTTTGTTATTGTCAGTCACAGGGCTATGGCAGCAAGCTCGCAATACGAGGGGGGGATTGACATGCAGTGCCTCGGACAGCGTGGTTTAAGCTTAGCGGTATAGCCGGTGCACGCGAGACATTTGGAGCTGTCCGGGACAGCGTGTTAAGACATTAAGCCTGTGAAACCACAACTGCGTGTTTATTTACTGATTGAGCAACAGTTGTCAATTTATTAAGTACGATTGATAATATTGTTGTGGGGAGGCATTGGAGTTGCTTTGTTCGTTTTTTTGTCCGTCTGCTTGTTTTTGTTTTTTGTAGTAGCGTTTCCTAGATTTTGAACATGAAAAATCTTAGCCTTGCAAAGAAAAAATGTGGGGAGGGGGGTGAGAGCTTGCCCGAAAAATGTATGACTGAAGTAAAAACATCTGCTGGTGAGTTTCTTTCTCATCTTATTAGAGAGACCACAGTCTTTACATGTACATTATGAGAAATTAATGGAGATTAAAAATTAAATAATTAAAAATGATGCCTTGCGATTGCAGTGAGAAAGAAAAGAAAAAGATTGGGCATCTAAATCAGATATGGTGTGTGTAAAATGTGATCGTACAGGTCACTCCCAAAGAAAAGAAAAATGGGTGGGGGGGGTCCTCCGGCAGCCAAAGACTAATGCATTAACTGTGGATAGTTTGGAAATTAGGCAAGGAAATGGCTCTAAGAGGAGTTTGGGAGTGGGGGAGAGGAATTCTAATGCAAAGATAACTCACAGAAGATGTAATTAGCTGATATTTCTAAAGATGAGCTCATCAGCCTTCTCAAAAACCTTACAGAGGATAGAATTTTTCGGTCCCCATGGTTCCAGTGGAGGGAGCCAGGCAACCATTTCTATGGGCAGATATAGGGGGGGAAATGTGCAGGATGCTTGTAGATACAGGCGATTCAATGATTCTGATTCAATGTTTAACTAACATTGCTAGTTTGCTCTTACAAAACGACATATCGTTTTACAAGGCCTCGGGGGGGATACAAAAGCTAATAAAACAAAACCTATTTTGATAGATATTGGTGAACTCATTTTTATCATAGCCCCACCAGCACTGACGGGACTATTTTAGGGATGGACATTCTTAAAAAGTTAAATGATCATCTTATTTTGGATAAACAAGCCACACTCACAGTGAGAAAGGTAAAGCATGTTTGCCTTTGGAATATAATGATTCTTCTAATTCTGCTTTTCAGAATCTACTCGGCCCAGAGAAGGTATAGGCTAACGACAAATGGGTCTGTGGCCTACTGGATATGGAGCCTGCCCAATACCCAATTACACCTGAGGCTTTTGAAGCAATAAAGAAAGCCATTGAGATTTTGGAACAAGGCATGATTAGAGAAATCACCCTGTTCCTCACCTCTGCTTCCAGTCCATGGAACTTACAGATTGGTTATTGATTATATATACCAGGTGCTGTCCCTGTCTCTAGCCAGAGTGAGGAGATCCCTCTCCAGGATCAACCCCCGCAAAGCTGGGGGCCCGGACAACATACCTGGTCGGGTGCTGAAGGACTGTGCAGAGGAGCTCACTGATGTCCTCACAGATATCTTTAACACCTCCCTGAGCCAAGCTGTTGTCCCTACATGCTTCAAAGGCACCACCATCATCCCGGTACCGAAGAAGGCTTCTCCATCTGGCTTCAATGACTATCGTCCCGTGGCACTGACTCCCATCATCATGAAGTGCTTGACGGTTAGTCATGCAGCACATCAAATCCCTCCTCCCTCCTTCCTGGACCCCTTCCAGTTTGCATATCGGGCCAACAGGTCCACTGATGACGCAATCTCCACCGCCTTCCACTCAGCTCTCACTCACCTGGAATCCAAGGACTCATACGTGAGGATGCTGTTCATTTACTACAGTTCAGCATTCAACACAATCATCCCCCAACAGCTGATACAGAAACTGGACCGTCTGGGGCTGAACACCTCTCTGTGCAACTGGCTGTTGGACTTCCTGACTGGGAGACCACAGGCAGTTCGGGTCGGCGGCAACACATCCAGCACCATCACACTGAACACGGGGACCCCCAGGGATGTGTGCTTAGCCCCCTGCTCTTCACACTACTGACCCACGACTGCACACCAAAACACAGCTCCAACCTCTTCGTCAAGTTTGCGGACAACACAACTGTGGTGGGACTCATCAACAACAACGATGAGGTTAACTACAGAGACGAGGTGAGCCAACTGACCAGATGGTGCAGTGACAACAACCTCATTCTCAATGTGGAGAAGACAAAGGAGACTGTTGTCGACTTCAGGAGAGCTCACACCCAGCACCCTCCACTGACCATCAACGATGTTGCGTTGGAGAGAGTGAGCAGCACCAAGTTCCTGGTTGTGCACATCACAGAGGACCTCTCCTGGAACATCAACACCGCATCACTGGCCAAGAAAGCTCAGCAGCGCCTGTACTTCCTCCGCAAACTGAAAAGAGCTAGAGCCCCAGCCCCCATCATGCGCTTCTTCTACCGGGGCACCATTGAGAGCATCCTGACCAGCTGCATAACGGTGTGGTACGGAGGGTGTACTGAGGCCAGTCGTAAGTCCCTGCAGCGCATAGTGAGAGCAGCTGAGAAGGCCATTGGAGCCTCCCTCCAGGACATTTACAACACACGCCTGGTCCGCAAGGCACTCTGCGCTGCAGGTGACTCCATCCACCCCTCACACCGCCTCTTCAGTCTCCTGCCGTCCGGGAGGAGAATGAGGAGCCTCCCGGCAAGGACCAGCAGACTGAGAGACAGTTTCATCCATCAGGCTGTCAGGAAGCTGAACTCTCTTCCAACTCTCCTCCCCCTTCCCTCCCTTCCTCCTCTGCCCCCTGCTCCCACAGACTCTGGCCTATGACACCACTACGGTGAACATTCCCCCACCTGCCCCCCCCTGACCTGACCTCCGTTCTCCCCCACATGCACAGACTATTGGCAACAGCCACTTTACCTAGATCATATACTACTTGAATCAATACTGCTATTGCACTGTAACTGTAACTTATATCCATATTTGCACAGTATTCATTTGCACCATGCACATATTTTATATTTATATTTATAACTATTTTTAGATTTTATATTGTGTTTTTGTATTGTGTGTGTGTTGTTTGTTGTTTGCACTCATTTTAAACTGCACTATGGATGAGAGAGAAACGCAATTTCAATCCCTGTATGTCGTGTATGTGATTGACAATAAAGTTGACTTTGATATGGAAGTAAATAAACGTGTAACACCCCTAGTGGCTGACCCTAGTACTGTATTGACTGACATCCCAAAGGAACACAAGGTGTTTAGTGTTTTGGATATGTATTACCAGAATCCCTCATGGGATGATTACATTTACATTTTACATTTTAAGCAATTAGCAGATGCTCTTATCCAGAGCGACTTACAAGATGTGCATTAATATATGGTAGGAGCAATAGTTTGCGCACAAAATCAGTGCAGTAATACAGCAATAGACATCGTTGTAGGCAGCTACATACCATACCTATAGCACTAGGAAGGAAAAGGGTTGGTCTTTTTTTTTTAAATTCTTTTATTTATTAAATGATTAGGCAGGGATACATATACAAGATGTGTTGAACAAGTAGGCAGTGGTGATGACAATTGGGTAGATTTACAGGATTCAGTGGTAGTGGAGTCTGAAAAGGTGGGTTTTGAGTCTCTTTGAGTCTTTCAGGAGTGGCTGCCGGGCACCCGGAGGGATGGGACAGTCGGTTTGCCAGAGGAGGCTGAGCCGAGGGGTCTGGCTGGGGTGTAGGGTGTGATGAGTGTCTGGAGGTATGGGGGAGCAGTTCCTCTAGCCACCTGAAAAGCAAGCACCAGTGATTTGAATCTGATGCATGCTGCGATGAGGACCATGTACCATGTACCATGATGGTTCAAGAAGAAGCTTTGAAAAAGCTTGAGACTTGGCGGCACCCTAGGCTACAGGGTGACACTAATGATCATGTTAAATGTTGTGCAACATGTTTATGTTGTAATCATGGGCCAAATTCCAGCACGTAGACAGCCAAGGGCTATAGCTCCTTTTACTAAAGTTCCTATGTTTAACATATAACACAACATAACATAACATAAGGGGAAGACGAGAACAGGCCATTCAGCCCAACACTGCTCGTCCATTCCTACCACTAATCTGCTCACAATGCTGAGTTTACCCAAAGGCTAGAGTGTCTAACACTGGATCGAGCCTGGCCTTGAACACCCCTAGTGTATCAGCCTCCACTACATGTCCAGGCAAGATATTCCACGCATTGATCACTCTCTGTGTGAAAAAATATTTCCTAGTGTCCGTGTGAAATTTACCCTTTGTCAGTTTCCATTTATGCCCCCTCGTTCTGCTAACTGAACTCAACTTGAATAATTTCCTGAAATTCACTTTGTTAATTCCTTTAATACATTTAAAAGCCTCAATCAAATCTCCCCTAAGTCTCCTTTTACTAAGCTTGAACAGTCCAAGCATCTCTAGCCTTTCCTCATAACACTTGTCTTTTATGCCTGGAATCAGTCTGGTTGCCCGTCTTTGGACCTTTTCCAGCGCATCTATATCTTTTTTGTAATGCAGTCCCCAGAACTGCACACAATATTCCAAGTGTGGCCTAACAAGGGCATTGTATAGGGTGCGTATGATCTCCTTCGATTTGTACTCAATACTCTTGGCTATGTATCCCAGCATCCTGTTGGCTTTTTTAACTGCTACCGCACATTGAGCAGTCCCTGACAAGCTTTGATCAACTAGTACTCCTAGGTCTTTTTCTACGTGTGCACATTCTAGTTTTCTACCTCCCATACAATAATCATGTCCTATGTTTTTATTCCCCACATGTAGAACTTTACATTTAGTTGTATTACATTTCATTTGCCAGGTTTCTGCCCATTTCTGGATTCTATTCAGATCGTCTTGGATTACTTTAGTAGATTCCTGACTATTTGCTAAGCCTCCCAGTTTTGTATCATCTGCAAATTTAACTAATGTACTTTCAATATCCATATCAATGTCATTTATGTAAATGATAAAGAGCAGTGGTCCCAGCACCGATCCCTGCGGGACTCCACTTCCCACTATACCCTCCTCGGATAAGATCCCGCCTATTACTACCCTTTGTGTTCTATCCAGTAACCAGTTCCGAACCCACTCTAAAATGCCACCTGTAATTCCTACTGCTCTCATTTTGATAATGAGTTTGTCATATGGCACCTTATCAAATGCTTTTTGGAAATCTAAGTATATAATATCATACGCCTTTCTCTCATCCAGACAATTGGTTGCTTCCTCAAAAAATGTCAGCAGATTTGTCAGACATGACCTACCCTTGCAAAAACCACGCTGGCTATCCCTAAGGATGTTGTAATTTTCTAGAAATACTTCTAGTTTATCTTTAATAATAGATTCTAATATTTTGCAGATGATGCAAGTTAAACTAATAGGCCTATAGTTTCCTGGATCAGTACGGTCCCCTTTCTTATATATTGGTACCACAATACCCTGTTTCCAGTCATTTGGTACTTCACCAGTCTTTAAAGACAGTCTAAAAATACTTGCCAGTGGTTTAAAAATGATCTCGCTTAACTCCTTTAGTACCCTGGGGTATATGCCATCCGGGCCGGCTGCCTTATTAGTCTTTAATTTATGTAATTTATCCAATACTTCCATATCCCCTATCTCTGTATCCGCTAAGACTTTCTGAGTAATGAATATGCCTTCCGGCCTCTTCTCTGGTAAAGCTCTCTACAAAACAGCCATTTAGAGCATCTGCAATATCCTTATTTTTACAGAGCAGTGCCCCGTCTTTGATTTTAATTCCCTTAATCTCCTCTTTGACTTTTCTTTTCCTACTACAGTATTGAAAGAAACGCTTAGGGTTACTTTTAGCATTTTCTGCAATTTGCCTTTCGTAGATCCTTTTGGCTACCCTTAGTTCTTTTTTGACCTTAGCACGCACACGACAATATTCAGCCTTATTATTCTCGGTACTGTCGTTTTTATATATCTTAAACAGTTTTTCCTTCTCCCTCAAACTCTGTCGAATATCTTTATCTATCCACGGTGGGGACTGCTTTTTCAACTTACTTTTCCGCACCGTAGGAATACATTTACACTGTGCATCAAGTATAACCCTTTTAAACTTGTCCCACTTTTCATTCACTGTCCTACAATCAAGAAGATGTCCCCAGTCTACCATGCTTAATTCTAATCGCATCTGTTTAAAGTTGACACGCCTAAAATTTAAAATCCTTGTGTTAGATGGGGCCCTCTTAGTTTGCCATAATATATCAAATCAGATTGTGGAATGATCGCTTGTCCCAATGGGTTCCATTACCTCTATACTACTGATTCTGTCGGCGTCATTACATAACACCAGATCCAGAATTGAATTTCCTCTTGTAGGTTGTCTAACATACTGTGCCAAAAAAAGATCATTAATAACATAATGATATGTTTTAAGTTAACCTATTGCAAGAATCTCTCTAGTTCTCTCCCTAGGTCCACATGCGTCAATGTCCTTCTTCAGCTGCTCATGAAGATTCTCGGCCATTTCCTCACAGCGCCGTGTAACAGTATTGCGGGATAGTTGAACGTCTTTATGGCATTCACAATGTCCGTTTTATTCTTGAAATCACCGAAGAGTGCATCCGCAGCCTCAATAAACGCCTCTTTTACAACTTTGCCGTCTTTGAAAGATTTATTATGCTTAGCAAGAACATGACTGACGCGATACGATGCTATCGTTGCAGCCTTACCCTTGGTGTTGGGTCTCGTAAAAATCGACTGTTGTGCTGCTAATTGAGACTTCAATTCCTGCACCTTTCTGGTTAAAGTAGAGCTGTCTTCACTGGGAAATCTGTGTCATAGCATTTGTGCAACGTTTTAAAATGCCGCTCCAAATTACCCTTCTTCGGAATAGCCACACTAGCATTGCAGATCAGACAGATTGATTTCGCATTGGAATAAACAAAAAAATAATCGTCCTCCCATTCATTGTAGAAATGATAAGTTTTCGATCTTTTGGCCTCTGCCATTTTTATTCTTTTGTCGTCTCCGAACACTCAAAATAAAATTAGATAGTCGACCTCGTTAGTTACAGCTCTCGTCTCCTCTTCACTTCTCCACTTTGACACTGAACGTAAGGTTACGCCTCCATACGTCAAATCTTGCGAGTGAGATAATTCGACAATAATATATTGATTGACGTTGAATCTGACTAATGCAGGCCTTGCCTCTTAATGGTTAGTCAGATTCGATGTCAGGCAATCAGCCCGCGATCGACTGGTTCGGCACCCCTGTTGTAGAGCCTTCTGTCTGCTTCTATCTGAAATCGCTTTTTCTATTTTCCAAAAATTGGACAATATTTCTCCAGGGAGTGCAGTTAGCGACAGTGGGAGCGCCATGCTGGCTCCGAAAGCTTGACGGACTTAGCAACAGTAACTAAGGGGGGCGTGGTTTAGCTAAGGGTCAATTGTTGTGGCGCGGTTTGACTGCCCCCATTCAAAAAAGGAGGGGTAACCAAACATTTAGAAAATTGGAAAAAAGTAAATAATAGGTATATATTTAAGAATATAATTTTTTTTAGGTCTATAGGTTTGGTGGAAATTTTTGTTCCAATTATAGTTCTAAGTTCCATAAAGGGAAGCGAAGTTGGAACACCAATGGTTGGAACTGAGATGTGTAAAAGGACTAAAGTAAATAATGTAGAAAGGGAAACACTTCCTAGGGAACTTTCATCATTTTATTGTGACCCCATACCAGGGAATGGGCTTTTTATCGTGACCCTAGTGAAGCTAAATTAACTTATGGAGTGATTGTTAAGGAGGCACAACTCCAAATAACTGTTCCATTGAGCAGGCAGGATCCTATTTTCCTCCTGTTGGTAGGGCTTGATAACTCTACATGGAATAATGAGACAGTACCTGTGAAGGGGTGCTGATTAGGAACAATTATTGCTGATAGTTCAATAGAGGGCTCAAAATGTGATAGAAATCCAGAATGCTATATTATGCTTATTATGGTCATCCGCTGATAAAATGCCACTTGGTAGGACCACACGGGATAGATAGTATGAGGTTGAGTTTCAAAACAATTCTACTGATAGTGGAACACAAACATGTCCTGAGGTAACTCCAATTAAAGCTGCAGGTTTAGTTAAACATTCTATTTGGTATACAATGTATCCACTTAGTATTTTACATGGTTATGAGGCAAACCTAGATATGGATCTCACACCTTGGAAGACAATGTGTCAAATGTTCCCAAATTTAGTAGATGAAATTGAAAGTCAATATGATAGAATGATTAATCGATACTCTGTTTGTCCCAAAGGAAGGGATAAACAATCTGCAGAGGGTTGGCTTGGAGTGGGTTTGGGGACATAGAACACATTTGCTCAAGCCATAGCCAATTATAACCACAATTGAGTGGACTCTGAACTGGCAACTGCTGGAGAATGGATGATGGTATGGTAAGTTTGGCCAATATGGCAAGATTGAATTTGGGCATACTTGGTAAACATGTTAGGATCATTAGTAAAAGTGTTGACATTTTTCAGTTTGCTTTTATATCCAAGGCTGAACAGGAACAGCAGTGTTATAGGGCTGGGCAGGCCACCATCTCAGGCCATGGACCTCTCTGACAATGGACCTGAAGGAAGCTATATACTGAGTGGAGTAGCAGAACAACTGCTTGCTTGAATCACACTCCCTTCCCCATGGCACATTGTAGGTGATTTATTACCTGCAAAAAGAATATGCGTTTATGCGAGAAACACTCCGAAGGGAGTTGTTGCATTTCCCCTTTCATTACATTTCACCAGGTTACCCAGTCCAAGGCTGTGTTCGAAACCGCTCCCTATTCCCTATATAGTGCACTATATAGTGTGTACGCCATTTTGTAGTGTTGTTCGAATTCTCAACTGTTAATTTCGTTCACTATATAGTGAACGAAAAAATACCCACAATTCACCGTGATTTGTAGTGAACAGCGAATGTACCCTACAATTTATCCCGTGTACCACAATGCAATGCGGTCGTGTCATACCGAAGGAGAAGAGGTGAAGAAATTATTGAATACGTTACAGCCTTCTTGAACATTAGCCAACTGACCAGAAAGCCAGTAGGGGCCAGTAGTTTACCTTAAAGCTAGCTAACATGTTAGCTAATAGAAGTTGGTCTATTTACCGGTTGACAATGTCAGCGAATCAACAAAAGATGTCTTAGACGCCTAATGCAAGTTTGAGTTCGCCTCCGTTTATGCCTCAAGAACAAAAGTTGAGCCAACAGCAGTAAAACAGAAACAGGAATCATGGTGATGGTAATGTTAGCTAACTGCTTTAGCCACCGATAGCTACCGTTATTACCGCTATGGAAGTTGGTGCTAGTCGTGAGCTCGTGAGTTATCCTAACGTTATTTTCTCCACACGAGCTAGTTAGCTCACGACTTCCATAATGGTAGCTATTGGTGGCTAAAGCAGTGGCTAGCAGACAGCACCACAGTTGACAAAACCACACTTGCACATCATTAGAATTTCAACAATTTATTTGGGATTTAACATTCAAAACTGAACATGCAAACCCGATACCACCTGAGTACATTTCAACCTGCTGCCATGAGTGCTCGGTTTGTTTACATGATATTGGGCGCATCCGCTTGCGTCACCTGAATATCCGGCACTTTTTTTTTAAACACAAATGACGTTCAGTTGTAGTATCCGAAAACAGTTTGTCGTTCACTACATAGGAACACTATATAGTGAACACTATATAGGGAATAGGGAACGAGTGAACGAGTGAGCGGTTTCGAACACAGCCCAACATGTAACTGCTTTCCCGTTTCCTTGTGGAGATTAACATAACCACTGGTGTAGGTGTATGACTCAAACCTACATGGATGAGTATGGTAATTTATATGATCAGAAGCATTGTCAGCAAGTAGGCTTAAATGTAGGCTTACTCAGTGGTGTGGTACAGGAGAAGTCAGAATTGATCATAATGTATGTTCTAACGGTCCCATTTGTGTCTCCCCCAACCTCCTTAATCTGTATGGGAACCTCTTCTGCAGACACTGCATATACCCAATTTAGGCCTGCCACCCCATGAATGAAAAGTGGACCAGGACCATGGAATGCATGAAACGCTGGCTGTCTTAACTGGCACTATTAATAAACATGTTGTAAAAGTTGGTCAAGTTTTGGATAAAGCTGAAGTTGAAATTCGAGTGGCTGAAGAAAAAGATCACATGTCTAAAGACTTTCCTAAAACAGCTCAGAAGCATTTTGCCATTATTAATGTTAATTTAGCAGGAAGGAGTATTATGGGAGATGGCATTCCATGGGGTTGGATATGTGTGGTCTTTGTTCAGGTTGTTTGTGGTTTGTCTATTATTACCTTCTTTATGGAGATCTGCAGGTGCAGGTACTCCTCACTTAACGACCGAGTTCTATTCCTACGACTAGGTCGTTAAGCGAATTGGTCGATAAGCAAGGAGCCGCCGCTTACCAATATTTCAAGCATACTGAACTGTTAGTGGTTAGTGTAGTGAATACTGACCGACTGTGGGAACGAGACTGAGACTGAGACTGAGAAAGGGTGATGCGAGATGAGATGCTTGACGCTGAGACGCCGCGCTGGTTTCCACGACCAAAGTTCTCGTACAGCGTACAATACCGACTGATCGGAGAGCTGGTCGTAAGTCTACACGGTCGTTAAACAGGTAGGTCGTTAAGTGAGGAGTACCTGTATTGCAAGATGAAAAGGTTCATTGCTAAACAGACACAAGCTGAAGTAAGAAGATATATGTATATTGTAGTGTGATATGAATATAATGAAGAAAGGGTCTATACATTTTGATTTTTTTAAATAAATAAATATACATGGTATAGCGGATATAATGAAAGGAATTATACTGGTGTGTAATAATCACTTGACAAGTATATTTAGAGTTCCCACGTAATAGCCATTTGAAGAATGCCTCAAGAAAACATCCAAATCCCTGTCCTGGGAACTTGAGGGGTATTTTATCCATTTCATCTGAGGAAGTTGGAATACTTTCCACCTGATTGGTATCAGGCAAAGATTCCAGCAGACCTTTTACCCCTTCCCAAGATATGAAAATACCGTATTGCTTCACTGATTCCATTTTTTGTGAAGAGGGTGTTTTCCTTTTCCCTAGCTCTGAATATGTTATGACAAAAGCTACACCTTCTTAACCCTCTGAGGTCCGTGCTAAGCTTAGAGGAGGTTTGTGATTTTGGCATGGTCTGATATCTAAATTTCATCAACTTAACACACACTTACTCCGAAGTGTTTGATATTTTTATTTGAAGGACAATCACAGCTACATGTATATGCCATCAATAGTTTGGTCAGTATCATATGCAGCTTGTAAATAGATCTACAAACACACAAGTTATAAAGAGTACATTTTTCTGCAGTCACAAAAGTTGTGAAAGCACACACTAAACTATAGTGACGAATTGTTTTGCCAATATGCATTTGTTCATCAAGGTCTTGGTTATGTAAGGGTGTGAAAATAGTTTAGCACATCTGAGATCTAAATAGCTAAAAACCAGTTTTTATCAGAAATGGTCACATTTATTTCAGGCTGTGGGAGGGCTATATGCTAATTTCATGAATATTCATGATCCACACCTGAGGCTTGTCCACACCTGTAAGATCTGTCAGATGGGCCATCTCTCTCTCAAAGGACGTCAGACAAAGAGAAAAGCCATCAGAGTAAGCAATAGTCAGTGAGCCATGCAGAAAGTTTTTTTTTCATTTGGGAAGATTAATTGAAAACAAACTATATACAAAAAATACCAAATTAAAACATGGTGAGACAATCTGTTCTTTCACAGTCTTTGGTGCCACTTCTCAAAACAGTTTCTGGTCAACTGTAGACACAAGGGAACGTCACAAACCGCTGTTTCCCCGACATCTTGCAGAGTACGCATTTCTTGCAACCAACAGAAGCCAATTTGCCAACATCCAGTCTGTTTGGCAATGGACACAGGCACATGATCAAAAGTAGCCCGTTTTCTGGGTTTAAGATATTTATCGTAACGTCTGTCGGAAAACGAAAGCAAAATCGGTGTCTGCGAAGACACAGAAAGACAAACAAAACAAAACCAACGATCAGGAACAAAGCAAAGTAAACAGGTAAATCCACGTATCCAAAAACTTGGTATAAACTAAACGCTGGGAATCTAAACAACAACAAGCACACGAACAAACAAGTTCTCGAGAGGCAAGAAACATTAATCACAATAGGTACTATCAAGCTAAGCTAGATAATGTCCAAGCGCCGAAACAGAGAATGCCAGCTGGTTAAATATCCTCCTGTTAATTATTCGCAGTAGTTCGCAATGATTCCGTATAGCGTCACAAGACGCGGAATTCATATATTTGGAAATAAAATAAATATCAGTATACACCGTCTGTTGCTGGCAGATCGCAACCGTAAACACAGACAAGATGCGATATAATGTCGGGGCATTGTTTATGCTGCAATTTCACACATGTCCCCACACCCCTCCCCGAGACTAGCACCTAGTTACCATGTCAATAGAAGGGGGACGGCACTTCCAGGTAAAAAAGTGAGTAAAAGGCAAGGTTTACTTTTGGTCTAATTAACCTAATTTAAAAAATCTCATATTATTTGCCAGTGCTCAAATCTGAAAGTCATGATTCTAAGGTTTCTGTCAATGTTTTTGCAGCGTGTGTATGATAAAATCTCGCGACGTTAGAAATAGTAATATACTTTTATTGCTGCTGGGAGCGTCGGCGCTTCCGTCAACCTCAGGGGGTTAATGAAACACTTCTCCCATTTTATCTTAATTTGGTGGCCAATTGTACCCTCTACTGCTGAATTTTCCTTCATCCCCCATCCTCCTAGGAGAAGTAATTCGCCTAGCCATCGCCTGTGATTACGATACACACCCACAGTTATGATTTCTGTGCTCCCCTGGGGTGGACAGCCAATCGCCACCCCTGAGCGGGACTCACCAGCCAGGATCAAACCCCTGCCGTAGTGGGCATCCTGCACTCCGAGCAAGTGCCTTTACCGGTTGCGGTATCATTTAAAATGGCGTGAAGACCACAGTCGATCCTTCGTTGTTTACAGAATCTCTGAGTTTAATGTACTGTCAGTACAATAGACTTTAAAACCTTTGAAATAAAGGAAGTACGCCTGTCATGAAAGCAGCTTGTGTGCGAGCAACTCACCTTTATAGCATTAAAATAATAGAGTAAATTCACGTTTAACAAAGGAACCAGCAGACGATTCTTGAAAATAATGTTAATGTATTAAGGGAAATGAAGGATGGTCTTTTTGTCTTTTCACAGAATTAAAAAAATCGCTGCTTTTATCTTTCTCCCCTAATCTGGATGTCACTCTGGATAAAAGCGTCTTGTAAATGCTTAAAATGTAAAATGTAAAAAAATGATGTACTAGCTCGATGAACTATGACCATGACAGCTCCAGCTCCATTCGCTAACCAACCAATCAATGCTGTGTAACATCTATGCGACATGTTGCGAGTTTCATTTTTGTGCTAGGTACGCGAAATCCTCTGCAACACCCTCTGCAACAGGATGTTGCGTCGCAGTCGTGTTGCAGTCAAGCAAGCATGTATAGGCCTTTAGCAATGTCACTTATAGATATAGGTGGTTCTGTGTGAATCAGAATCAGTAGGTAGAGCATGGCGTTGGCAACACTACGATTGTGGGCTTGTTTCTCATTGGGACTATACTGAAAATGTATGCATTCTGTAAATCGCTTTCAAGATTCAAGATTCAAGATTTTTATTTGTCACATACACACACGGGGTGTGCAGTGAAATGAAAAGTGGCAATGCTCAACGAAAAAGTACAAAGGGCAAGGGTACACAGTATTTACAGTAAAAGACAATAGAATTGAATGAATTATTACAATAATTACAATAATTACAGCAACACAATAATATATATATAATAATTACAATAAGAGCTCTTATATATTTGGTTAAAAGCGTCTGCTAAATGTAATACATTATCTATTATAGTATAGGTGCAATGGTTGCAATACACCCGACGATCAATTTGTCATCTGTAGGATGCTTTATATCTAGCCAGTAGGAGTGGGCGCTATACCGGTATGAAAGTGACTACTGGTATTATGCTGCGCCACGATATGGATTTTGCTATACCGTGGATACCGTTATATATTCATAAATTCTAATTTGGCATCAAGTCATCATTCGCTGCCGGTGCTCGCTATAACTCTTTCTGGTTATATAAGGTTAAAATACATATTTTGCCTTAACTAATGTCATTTAACTAAGAAGGGCTATTAAAATGTGATTCAGATTTTTTTTCTCATATATCGTGATATCATATTGATATCGTCTGGACAGTGTAAAATATCGTGATGTGAATTTGAGCTCATATTACCCACCCCTACTAGCCAGCCACCTAGACAGCTGATGGCGAATGTGATCTCTTGTTTTCTCCTTTCTTGTGCAATATTCTCTGTAAATCATGTTGCGTGTGTTATTGTTTAGCCTTTTTGTGTGTTAGCTGGCTGGTCGCGGTGAGTTAAATGTTAGAGCCACCGCGACCGGTGTGTATGTACTGTTCAGTGTAGTCCCCTGTAGTTCTGTGGCAAAAGTGTTCATCGTTGAATGGTATCTGGGGTCGTGTGGTGTATGGGACACAGATACCGTTGTCGCCTTTTATTAAAGTGGCTATGCACCCAACCACGCATGCTCACTACAATATATATATAGGTATGTTACAAAATTTTGAGATGTTATAAATCTAGCCTGAAACTTATCCCACCAGTAGAAAATGAAGGAAGTTATGGTAATTGTTACACTCGGAAATTTGCATATTGACCCCTATTGTTTTTCAATGATCTTGAAACAAAAGCTGTTATTCAATAACATAAATGCCCATAACTTTCTATAAAATAAAGATAATTGCATGACATTTTCAGTAATTACAGATTGAAGCATTCTAAAAAAGATATGATATATCTTAATTTGAATGATCTGAAATTACATTACACAATCAATTAATCACATAATTAGGCTACATGTTGCGCACACGCCGCGACAAGGCAAAAACCACGGCAGGCAGTGAGCATTTGGGCAAAGATATCTCACATTCCGGGTCAAAAATATCGCATTTCGCATGGACAGATTTCAATTAAATTTCACCAGAAACAAGATCAAATGTTAAATTAACGTCCTGGATACCTTTTATTTAGTCGATTTATTGCGATATATCATTTTGAAAGCACTAAACACAAGTCTGACTCTTACGTGTAGCGTATGACCAAACCGAGCAATGTTTAATCAAATTTCGGAAAGAAGATGGAGGATCGAGTTTTCAACTACGTTATATCGCAGACATATGGTGGGGGAAAAAACGACAGCCCTTGAAAAGCCTGCATTTTTGGGGTACAGCCATAGTCTCTCGTAATCGCTCGCACAGGGACACATCTAGACCGCCGCTGCGCACGGGAATTGTAACATACCTAATATATATATATACAATTAAAACACAAAAGGTATCGTTCGATAAGGTAAGTAGCAGGCTATCGAATTTATAGTGATGATGACGATCACATTGATACGAGTTAATGTTAGTCATTATTTACTCATTTTAATACATTTGCCCAGTTCGTATTGGATAGGTAGCATAGCTGATACAATTACGGTTACGGAAATCGGCGATTGTACCGATTGTAACTATCTAAATAACAATGTATCTTAACGGGCAAACTTGCCAGCAAACTAGTTCGGTTGAACATGTTCTACAAATGGCTCGCTAGTTAACACTTATTAACTTTAAGCGTCGACCAAGCAATATCTACTCAGTTAGCCAAAACAACAAGCGTTCTTCACAAGATTCGTGTCTTAGACACATAAATCATGATCTATTGGACAAAGGCAAATGTGAGAAAAAGCCAGGTATGGTACAAACAAGTGCAGATGTTTCCCTTTTCAGAGATTAAACAATAGCTTGCTAGCTAGCGAACTACTTTATTAGGCATCATTTAGCAATGAGTTGGTTGGTTATGAACAACGCCTGAATAGACGTTACTGCGATTTATTAAAAACATCAAACACGACAAGTAAACATCATCGGATGATGACCAAACTGTTATCTAAAGTTAGCTTGCTAGCTATCGTCACTGTACCTCATTTGCGTTAGCTAGGCAAGCCAGCTATAACGAGTCTGTTGGCCATCACAGCTACTGAACATAGAACATCTTACTAGAGACTAACCACGAACTAAATATTCACATTAAAAAATTAAATTCCCACTCTTACCTCATCGGCACTAAGCTCCTCCATCACATTTTTATTTGAATCGCAATCTTGTCGGCAGCTATCTTCCAATTGATCTAACCAGCAATCTAATATGACCAAAAGTGCAGTTTTACACATATAACATATTAATTAATGCATTGCTTTTCTTTATATGTGTGCCCTTAAAAGTAAACGAAATATAAGCGTATAATTATCCGGTTTTATGTTTTTTATTCGATTCTATGAAGAATTAAACAAACGAAATACATTATTCCTCAAAACAACAACGTGGCCATTTTGGAATTTGAGTCACGTGACCGGGGTCTGGGATATTGCGAGTTATGAAGTCTGCAGAGCCAATCACAGAATGACTGCGCACATAGCAACAGACTTATGTTGTTATTTCGAGTGTAACCGGAGGGGTTTTGTCTGAACGCCATTGTGTGCATGGGGGAGGGTGTTGAAGAGACTTGGAGACTTGGGCCTTTAGCTCAGTCGTAGCTACGATACAATTCTGTGATTGGCTCTGCAGACTTGATAACTTGTTACCGATTGTAACTATCTAAATAACGATGTATCTTAACCCTTGTGTTATATTAGTTTTTCTATGTGAACCAGGAATATCACATTGGCATGTTTAATTATCCAAAAATGTCAGAAACCCCCAAATCCTGATAAACATTGTTTGTACCTCTTATTACTATCAATTCAATCAATATTTGGTGCAATTGTGTTATTCCCCTCTCACAGATCATGGTTACATTAGGATAATTCACTCGTTTTTCACAAAAAATACACATTCAAACACATTTTTCTGTACATTGGAAAAACCTAGATATAAAATACATTAGTTTTGCATAACATAAAACATTTTAAATTATGTTTTACATTTTTAAACTTTGTTTTCTACCATCGGGTGATGTTGATAAAAAGGGATGAGACACTTCTTTTGTTCAGGGTCAAATTGACCCGTTCACTTAAAATCAAGCCAAATGAGTCATAAGGATTTTTATTGAAAGTAAACTTTTATTCATGCTGTTTATGAAAATGTGAAAATAGTTTAGCGCATCTGAGATCTAAATACCTAAAAACCTATTTTTATCAGAACTGGTCACATTTATTTCAGGCTGTGGGAGGGCTATATGCTAATTTCATGAATATTCATGATCCACACCTGAGGCTTGTCCACACCTGTAAGATCTGTCAGATGGGCCATCTCTCTCTCAAAGGCCATCAGACAAAGAGAAAAGCCATCAGAGTAAGCAATAGTCAGTGAGCCATGCAGAAAGTTTTTTTTTCATTTGGGAAGATTAATTGAAAACAAACTATATACAAAAAATTCCAAATTAAAACATGGTGAGACAATCTGGTCTTTCACAGTCTTTGGTGCCACTTCTCAAAACAGTTTCTGGTCAACTGTAGACACAAGGGAACATCACAAACCGCTGTTTCCCCGACATCTTGCAGAGTGCGCATTTCTTGCAACCAACAGAAGCCAATTTGCCAACATCCAGTCTGTTTGGCAATGGACACAGGCACATGATCAAAAGTAGCCCGTTTTCTGGGTTTAAGATATTTATCGTTAAACGTCTGTCGGAAAACGAAAGCAAAATCCGTGTCTGCGAAGACACGGAAAGACAAACAAAACAAAACCAACGATCAGGAACAAAGCAAAGTAAACAGGTAAATCCACGTATCCAAAAACTTGGTATAAACTAAACACTGGGAATCTAAACAACAACAAGCACACGAACAAACAAGTTCTCGAGAGGCAAGACACATTAATCACAATAGGTACTATCAAGCTAAGCTAGATAATGTCCAAGCGCCGAAACAGAGAATGCCAGCTGGTTAAATATCCTCCTGTTAATTATTCGCAGTAGTTCGCAATGATTCCGTATAGCATCACAAGACGCGGAATTCATATATTTAGAAATAAAATAAATATCAGTATACACCATCTGTTGCTGGCAGATCGCAACCGTAAACACAGACAAGATGCGATATAATGTCGGGACATTGTTTACGCTGCGATTTCACACATGTCCCCACACCCCTCCCCGAGACTAGCACCTAGTTACCATGTCAATAGAAGGGGGACGGCACTTCCAGGTAAAAAAGTGAGTAAAAGGCAAGGTTTACTTTTGGTCTAATTAACCTAATTTAAAAAATCTCATATTATTTGCCAGTGCTCAAATCTGAAAGTCACGATTCTAAGGTTTCTGTCAATGTTTTTGCAGCGTGTGTATGATAAAATGTCACGACGTTAGAAATAGTAATATACTTTTATTGCTGCTGGGAGCGTCGGCGCTTCCGTCGACCTCAGGGGGTTAATGAAACACTTCTCCCATTTTATCTTAATTTGGTGGCCAATTGTACCCTCTACTGCTGAATTTTCCTTCATCCCCCATCCTCCGAGGAGAAGTAATTCGCCTAGCCATCGCCTGTGATTACGATACACACCCACAGTTATGATTTCTGTGCTCGCCTGGGGTGGACAGCCAATCGCCACCCCTGAGCGGGACTCACCAGCCAGGATCAAACCCCTGCCGTAGTGGGCATCCTGCACTCTGAGCAAGTGCCTTTACCGGTTGCGGTATCATTTAAAATGGCGTGAAGACCACAGTCGATCCTTCGTTGTTTACAGAATCTCTGAGTTTAATGTACTGTCAGTACAATAGACTTTAAAACCTTTGAAATAAAGGAAGTACGCCTGTCATGAAAGCAGCTTGTGTGCGAGCAACTCACCTTTATAGCATTAAAATAATAGAGTAAATTCACGTTTAACAAAGGAACCAGCAGACGACTCTTGAAAATAATGTTAATGTATTAAGGGAAATGAAGGATGGTCTTTTTGTCTTTTCACAGAATTAAAAAAATCGCTGCTTTTATCTTTCTCCCCTAATCTGGATGTCACTCTGGATAAAAGCGTCTTGTAAATGCTTAAAATGTAAAATGTAAAAAAATTATGTACTAGCTCGATGAACTATGACCATGACAGCTCCATCTCCATTCGCTAACCAACCAATCAATGCTGTGTAACATCTACACGACATGTTGCGAGTTTCATTTTTGTGCTAGGTACGCGAAATCCTCTGCAACACCCTCTGCAACAGGATGTTGCGTCGCAGTCGTGTTGCAGTCAAGCAAGCATGTATAGGCCTTTAGCAATGTCACTAATAGATATAGGTGGTTCTGTGTGAATCAGAATCAGTAGGTAGAGCATGGCGTTGGCAACGCTACGATTGTGGGCTTGTTTCTCATTGGGACTATACTGAAAATGTATGCATTCTGTAAATCGCTTTGGTTAAAAGCGTCTGCTAAATGTAATACATTATCTATTATAGTATAGGTGCAGTCATTGCAATACACCCGACGATCAATTTGTCATCTGTAGGATGCTTTATATCTAGCCAGTAGGAGTGGGCGCTATACCGGTATGAAAGTGACTACTGGTATTATGCTGCGCCACGATATGGATTTTGCTATACCGTGGATACCGTTATATATTCATAAATTCTAATTTGGCATCAAGTCATCATTCGCTGCCGGTGCTCGCTATAACTCTTTCTGGTTATATAAGGTTAAAATACATATTTTGCCTTAACTAATGTCATTTAACTAAGAAGGGCTATTAAAATGTGATTCAGATTTTTTTTCTCATATATCGTGATATCATATTGATATCGTCTGGACAGTGTAAAATATCGTGATGTGAATTTGAGCTCATATTACCCACCCCTACTAGCCAGCCACCTAGACAGCTGATGGCGAATGTGATCTCTTGTTTTCTCCTTTCTTGTGCAATATTCTCTGTAAATCATGTTGCGTGTGTTATTGTTTAGCCTTTTTGTGTGTTAGCTGGCTGGTCGCGGTGAGTTAAATGTTAGAGCCACCGCGACCGGTGTGTATGTACTGTTCAGTGTAGTCCCCTGTAGTTCTGTGGCAAAAGTGTTCATCGTTGAATGGTATCTGGGGTCGTGTGGTGTATGGGACACAGATACCATTGTCGCCTTTTATTAAAGTGGCTATGCACCCAACCACGCATGCTCGCTACAATATATATATAGGTATGTTACAAAAATTTGAGATGTTATAAATCTAGCCTGAAACTTATCCCACCAGATAGAACATGAAGGAAGTTATGGTAATTGTTACACTCGGAAATTTGCATATTGACCCCTATTGTTTTTCAATGATCTTGAAACAAAAGCTGTGATTCAATAACATAAATGCCCATAACTTTCTATAAAATAAAGATAATTGCATGAAATTTTCAGTAATTACAGATTGAAGCATTCTAAAAAAGATATGATATATCTTAATTTGAATGATCTGAAATTACATTACACAATCAATTAATCACATAATTAGGCTACATGTTGCGCACACGCCGCGACAAGGCAAAAACCACGGCAGGCAGTGAGCATTTGGGCAAAGATATCTCACATTCCGGGTCAAAAATATCGCATTTCGCATGGACAGATTTCAATTAAATTTCACCAGAAACAAGATCAAATGTTAAATTAACGTCCTGGATACCTTTTATTTAGTCGATTTATTGCGATATATCATTTTGAAAGCACTAAACACGAGTCTGACTCTTACGTGTAGCGTATGACCAAACCGAGCAATGTTTAATCAAATTTCGGAAAGAAGATGGAGGATCGAGTTTTCAACTACGTTATATCGCAGACATATGGTGGGGGGAAAAACGACAGCCCTTGAAAAGACTGCATTTTTGGGGTACGGCCATAGTCTCTCGTAATCGCTCGCACAGGGACACATCTAGACCGCTGCTGCGCACGGGAATTGTAACATACCTAATATATATATATACAATTAAAACACAAAAGGTATCGTTCGATAATTATTTACTCATTTTAATACATTTGCCCAGTTCGTATTGGATAGGTAGCATAGCTGATACAATTACGGTTACGGAAATGGGCGATTGTACCGATTGTAACTATCTAAATAACGATGTATCTTAACGGGCAAACTTGCCAGCAAACTAGTTCGGTTGAACATGTTCTACAAATGGCTCGCTAGTTAACACTTATTAACTTTAAGCGTCGACCAAGCAATATCTACTCAGTTAGCCAAAACAACAAGCGTTCTTCACAAGATTCGTGTCTTAGACACATAAATCATGATCTATTGGACAAAGGCAAATGTGAGAAAAAGCCAGGTATGGTACAAACAAGTGCAGATGTTTCCCTTTTCAGAGATTAAACAATAGCTTGCTAGCTAGCGAACTACTTTATTAGGCATCATTTAGCAATGAGTTGGTTGGTTATGAACAACGCCTGAATAGACGTTACTGCGATTTATTAAAAACATCAAACACGACAAGTAAACATCATCGGATGATGACCAAACTGTTATCTAAAGTTAGCTTGCTAGCTATCGTCACTGTACCTCATTTGCGTTAGCTAGGCAAGCCAGCTATAACGAGTCTGTTGGCCATCACAGCTACTGAACATAGAACATCTTACTAGAGACTAACCACGAACTAAATATCACATTAAAAAATTAAATTCCCACTCTTACCTCATCGGCACTAAGCTCCTCCATCACCTTTATTTTTATTTGAATCGCAATCTTGTCGGCAGCTATCTTCCAATTGATCTAACCAGCAATCTAATATGACCAAAAGTGCAGTTTTACACATATAACAGATTAATTAATGCATTGCTTTTCTTTATATGTGTGCCCTTAAAAGTAAACGAAATATAAGCGTATAATTATCCGGTTTATGTTTTTTTTATTCGATTCTATGAAGAATTAAACAAACGAAATACATTATTCCTCAAAACAACAACGTGGCCATTTTGGAATTTGAGTCACGTGACCGGGGTCTGGGATATTGCGAGTTATGAAGTCTGCAGAGCCAATCACAGAATGACTGCGCACATAGCAACAGACTTATGTTGTTATTTCGAGTGTAACCGGAGGGTTTTGTCTGAACGCCATTGTGTGCATGGGGGAGGGTGTTGAAGAGACTTGGAGACTTGGGCCTTTAGCTCAGTCGTAGCTACGATACAATTCTGTGATTGGCTCTGCAGACTTGATAACTTGTTACCGATTGTAACTATCTAAATAACGATGTATCTTAACCCTTGTGTTATATTAGTTTTTCTATGTGAACCAGGAATATCACATTGGCATGTTTAATTATCCAAAAATGGTCAGAAACCCCCAAATCCTGATAAACATTGTTTGTACCTCTTATTACTATCAATGCAATCAATATTTAGTGCAATTGTGTTATTCACCTCTCACAGATCATGGTTCCATTAGGATAATTCACTCGTTTTTCACAAAAAATACACATTCAAACACATTTTTCTGTACATTGGAAAAACCTAGATATAAAATACATTAGTTTTGCATAACATAAAACATTTTAAATTATGTTTTACATTTTTAAACTTTGTTTTCTACCATCAGGTGATGTTGATAAAAAGGGATGAGACACTTACTTTGTTCAGGGTCAAATTGACCCGTTCACTTAAAATCAAGCCAAATGAGTCATAAGGATTTTTATTGAAAGTAAACTTTTATTCATGCTGTTTAGAAACAGAAATTAACAAAAATGAACCAGAGATCAGTAAGAATGAGGTGTGTGTGTGTGTGTGTGTGTGTGTGTGTGTGTGTGTGTGTGTGTGTGTGTGTGTGTGTGTGTGTGTGTGTGTCTACACAGCACAGGAGGGACATGTTGTTACTGTGTGCTTTGTGCAAATGTATTTTGAACATGATGTACATGTCGTGCTGGTCTTGGTGTCATCAGACGGCTTGCACACCTGGCACCTCTTCCTCTTCCTTTTTCCCCCAGCAGCAACCTAGAAAGATGAGGATAATGATTACTTTACTGTCTTTTTGCTGATGTTAGTGCATAGTAAGAACCACTAACATGGAGATGTAGGAACAATCTTTATTCATTGCTACCAAGACAGGGACTGCTCTCAAACATTATTTACACAGGCTATATACATTTATTGTGCTTTGATCTGTGATGTCATGTTCCTTTGATGTGGATCAAAGTAGCCGATCCCCTGACATGCACTTGCAAGCACACAGACACACACACTTACCTCAGGCACAGGAGTATTTGGTGTAGCCCTCTCCTGGATCTCCCTCACTGTGGCTGCAGAGGCTGGGGTCCTTGGCATGTGCTGCCTTCTTTCAATGTGAGGGACGATGAATGACCAGCTCAAAAGCAGACTTGATGTTTGTGACACGAGTCCCTGCCATCCTGGTGGGCCCTGGCACTGCCTTTATTATGTTTGCTGCTGACAGTGTTGCCTGGCGTCTATTGGGGGATAAGGACCACTGTATTTCACCATTTTTTTACATGAATGTCTTATTTGGAGAAATAGCAGTTTCCTCATCTGATGGTTCATAATCAGAATTTTCATCATTAGAATTTACCTCAAGGTGGTCTTTGTCTTCAGACACATTCTCCTCTATTTCACTGTCGTGATCATGCTCAAGGATGTGTTCCAGATATCCAAGGGCTGTCCTCTCTTCACTTATGTTGCTCATTTTGTCAAGCTCTAACAGTGAGTATACTACACCTGCAGTGTTATATTTTACTGTTCGCCCCTCCCCTGCTGAGTGTGGGAGGAGTTTTCCCGCAGGAAAATAAAAGACCAATCACAGACCAATATGTATCACATTTGAACTTCAGACCCTGCACTGACCCGGCAGTCAATACAATCTCTGTGATATAAACATGCAGGGGGGAGTTTGCAAATACATGACATGAACCATAATAAATAAAATATAAAAGGTTATATCACATTACAGACCAATATATATCACATTTGAACTTCTGACCCTGCACTGACCGGACAGTCAATACAATCTCTGTGATATAAACATGAAGGGGGGGAGTTTGCAAATACATGACATGAACCATAATAAATAACAAATAAAAGGTTGTATCACATTTGCACTTCTGACCCCTTTTAGCCTCCACTTTCACTCCCGGGTCAGATTGACCCGGATACATATCTCTGTGATATAAACATGCAGGGGGGGGTTGCAAATACATGACATGAACCATTTTCATTTGACATGTTTATTGCATTAATTAAGGCAAGCAGAAGAAGTTTCGTACAAAAAAAATACTTTTAAGTACTTTTCCTCGATTATCAAACTTTTAAAAGGATCAATTTGACCCTGAATGTAACAGGTTAACGGGCAAACTTGCCAGCAAACTACTCTACTCAGTTAGCCAAAACAACAAACGTTCTTCACAAGATTCGTGTCTTAGACACATAAGTCATGATCTATTGGACAAAGGCAAATGTGAAAAAAAGCCAGGTATGGTACAAACGAGTGCAGATGTTTCCCTTTTCAGAGATTAAACAATAGCTTGCTAGCTAGCGAACTACTTTATTAGGCATCATTTAGCAATGAGTTGGTTGGTTATGAACAACGCCTGGATAGACGTTACTGCGATTTATTAAAAACATCAAACACGACAAGTAAACATAATCGGAAGATGACCAAACTGTTATCTAAATTTAGCTTGCTAGCTATCGTCACTGTACCTCTTTTGCGTTAGCTAGGCAAGCCAGCTATAACAAGTCTGTTGGCCATCACAGCTACTGAACATAGAACACCTTACTAGAGACTAACCACGAATGAAATATTACCATAAAAAAATAAAATTCCCACTCTTACCTCATCGGCACTAAGCTCCTCCATCACCTTTATTTTTATTTGTAGCTCCATCGTGTCTTCTGTTGCGTCGGGATGAACGGTTCGAAACCTGCTACAGGGAGAAGGAAATGTCACACAGGTAATTTGGTTATTTGCTGCAATGTCCTCATCTTCAGGGTTTCGCCAGAATATTAACTCTGATGGCTGCTTAGGTCACATTCTTACATTTTCAAAGCATCTGTCACCCCTGCAAAGCGGTAATTTTAATTCAAATTCAACTATCCCTTTGATTGATCCATCTGTCTCCAAGGCAACACAAATATAATGGAGACAATTGTGTACAATATATGGTTGAATTGCCCAAGCTTCAAAGAAAACAGTTAGTCAAGAAGGAAGTACCTGCTGATATTTAACATTTGACTCAAATAATTTAGATGGAAAAAATGATACACAACAAAATACAAATTCAGTAACAATATAGCCATTTAACATAACAGCCAGAACCATTTTAGTATTCGTATGTGTGTTTCCACCGCAGGAACTTTTCCCAGGAACTAGGAACCTTTATGGTAATTATCTTCTGTTACGTCCGTTTACTTTGTATTAGCATTACTTTGTGTTTTCTTTTGGATTTGCCATGAGTTCCCTTTACGACATTGTTAATTACAGCTTGGTGATTGCGTTACTCTGATTATCCTCCTAGTTGCTAATTAATAAATATTGCTATTCGTAATACCATTTTGGGAACTCCGAAGAGAAGACCTCCCCTATCATCTTCGAGGGTCTGGAACCGGTAGCTGGCTGCCCAGTGAGACCTTGCAACTTGCTTTTGTCTTTTAAAGGACTTTCATGTTATAAATAGAGAGAACAATCATCATATGTATTCATATTAATAAATATATGTCTAACTTTTCTATACCACTGTTTCACTGGTACTCCTTACAGGTTGTGGTTATTGATTAAGTGGCTTAGTGTTACGTCCGATATTGTACGCCTGGTTATTACAACGCAGGTTGATTTCTTTCTGTAACATCTTCATATCAGGAAACGGAAGTAGCAGCATGTAAATGTCGCTCTGGGGACTTATTTACCCCCTAAAATGTTCCTAGTCAAGGGGTAGTACTTTTTGATGTACAGGAACTTTTGGAGGTGGGGCTGTTCGTGGCTTTGTGTTGCATGTTTTGGTTTGCTTTGTTTTTCGTACTAAATGCCTTTCTGGGAGGCAGGTTTTTAGAAACACGGCCGAATTAAATAAAATGTAAAAATTAGCGATCTTTTAATTTTTTATTAATTAAATTTAATTAAATTAATTAAATTATTAAATTAATTAAGACCACCCTAGTTAAATCGCCTAAGGCGTACTGAATCTAAAAATGTATTTTGTGATTTTTTAAAATAAAGATTTAGTGAAATATAGGCAATTTTTGGTTGGAAACATGACCAAAACCAGCACGACTTGAATGTCCTCCATGTTCTAGGGCTGTGTTTGAAACCGCTCACTCGTTCACTTGTTCCCTATTCCCTATATAGTGTTCACTATATAGTGTTCCTATGTAGTGAACGATTAAACTGTTTTCAGATACTACAACTAAACGTCATTTGTGTTAAAAAAAAGTGCCGGATATTCAGGTGACACAAGTGGATGCGCCCAGTATCACATAAACAAACCAAGCACTCATGACAACAGATTGAAATGTACTCAGGTGGTATCGGGTTTGCATGTTCAGTTTTGAATGTTAAATCCCAAATAAATTGTTGAAATTCTAATGATGTGCAAGTGTGGTTTTGTCAACTGTGGTGCTGTCTGCTAGCCACTGCTTTAGCCACCAATAGCTACCGTTATGGAAGTCGTGAGCTAACTAGCTCGTGCGCTAACGTTAGGATAACTCACGAGCTCACGACTAGCACCAACTCCCATAGCGATAATAACAGTAGCTATCGGTGGCCAAAGCAGTTAGCTAACGTTGCCACCATGATTCCTGTTTCTGTTTTACTGTTGTTGGCTCAACTTTTGTTGAGGCATAAATGGAGGTGTATGTATGACGGTATGACACGACCGCATTGCATTGTGGTACACGGGATAAATTGTAGGGTACATTCGCTGTTCACTACAAATCGCTGTGAATTGTGGGTATTTTTTCATTCACTATATAGTGAACGAAATTAACAGTTGAGAATTTGAACAACACTACAAAATGGCGTACACACTATATAGTGCACTATATAGGGAATAGGGAGCGGTTTCGAACACAGCCTAGGTTGTTGCAGTGACGCACAAATATGACGTCAGTCCGTCGCGTTGTTTGGCATCAGCGGACTAATTTGCATAATCTTCACGGTTCTTTAGACCCCTGTGGAAAACGCAGATGTAATGGATTGAAAGAACATTTTAATTCCTTGAAAAAAGTTCCTGCGACTACAAGTTCACGGCAATTTTTGGTGGAAACGCGCCTCATGATGCATACACTGGAATGTGATTTTTCTTGGTGATAAAAAGAGTTCTGAACCATATTTTTTTTGATGAATAACCCTCCCATTTTCCTTATATTATGCCAGAAAGAAATTGAAAGAGCTCATTATGTGTTTGGGGAAACACTGCATGTTATCAGATTTTTATTTTGCCATTGCACCATACTGTCACTTCAGTATAACTCCAGCAACAGCCACAAGCTGATCTTCATTATGGAATTATTTCCATGTAAACATATCAGTTACAAATAGACTTGTAAATTATGTCATGGGACACAGTGTAATTTAAATGATGTGTGAAATGACGACAAAGGAATGATGCAGAGAGATAAATAATAATAATAATAACCCCTCATTTATATAGCACTTTTCATCGCAAAGCGGTCTCAAAGTGCTTAACAGAAAAGTAAAAGAAAAACTGAAAACAAAGCTAAACTAAAATTTATTAGAATTAATATAATTTTAAAAACTGTATATGTATGTATGTGTGTGCGTGCGCATAACATTTAATGAATAAGTATGTTTTGAGTCTGGATTTAAAAACATTAATGGAATCAGCCTCCCTAATAGAAATGGGGAGGCTATTCCATAGAAAATGAGCTCTAAAGGAGCTCTAAAATAAAAAGCCCTACCTCCAGATAGATGCATACATACATGCATAGGCTACATAGAACATATTTTAGCTCAGGTCTGAGCTAAAATACTCTGCATTGCATCAGTGTTCAAATTAGTTCACAACTTTGTGAGTAAATTATGTTGAAAACTGGAAGAATACCTATGACATTTGTTGTTAGCATTACACTTGATTCACAACATAATTTATACTTAGATATTATTATGGAAGCATTGAGCAAATGAAGGTCCTCAGCCAGAGAATTCTGTTAAATAAGTATTTTGCCTTCAATATCCATTGCTGTGGTTTATGTTGTGTGTAATGTGTGTATGCCGTAATGCCTCCCCCACATCCTAGGTAATGAATAAGGATCAATAAACAATTATTGAGGGATATCATCAGTGAGGAGCACAGAGAATGAGTGAAAAGACAGGGTTTTAAAGTATGCTGATAACGCTCATGTTCGTGGAAAAAATGAGATGAAAATGCAATCAGTCCGCACACTAGAATCAAATAAATTAATAATGACATTCAGCAGAACAGGATCCTCCAAAATAATCCAGACCCTTGATAAACATGAGCAAAGAAGGCTATATATGTCAGAAGCACTTGCGTTCTCTACGAGGCAGGTTTTCCCACTGTCCCAGTGGTTTTAAACTTAATTATTGTGTTAAGTGGTATCTTTCGGTTTTTTGTTGTTGTTGTTTGTAACCATCTACTGACATGTGAAGGCCAACAATCCATAGTTTTGTTTCTTTGGAGAGTTTTTCCCCATGGTGATATATTTATTTATTTTAATTGTTTAAATGGAAAGTGAGCAAATAAATAAATTGCCCCAGAGTTAGAAAAACTGCTCAATTTAATCTGTAGTCCCTGGACAGGTGATAAGGATACATCACAGTTCAAGTAGCAATACTTGGAGATGATTGTTGCTCCAGTCCAGGTTAATCAAGGATAAAAAAATATTTACTCTTGTCTAATTCATTGAGAATGTTTTTTAAATGTTCGTAAAATGTACTGTTTGATGAGGGAGGTCTGTAGACACCCACAACCACGAAGGCCATCTGAGTTGAGGCTGATATTAATGTCAATGTATTCAATATCAATATCAGGTGGCAATTCAATTTAATTGTATTTCACATCCTTCCTTATACACGATTAATCCCTCACCCATTCCAACTTTTCTGTCCTTCCTAAAAACATTGTAGCCCCTCATGCTAAAGGCAGAATCAGGTGGCCCTTCATTTAGCCAGGTTTCTGATAGGCATAAAACATTTAAATTAGAGTCAGTTAAAAGTTTTTCAACTTAATCAGATTTCAAAGCAATACTGCTAATGTTCAGACTAATAGGTTTTTCACGAGAATTCCACAGTAAACTTGCACTAGGCTATTTATTTACTGCCAACATCCAACCTTCACAACAGTTGTTTGTAGTTTGCTTCACTAACCTAATATAACTCAATGTTATATTAAAAATAGTATAGTATACATCATTGATTGGACAATTAGGACTTATGACGCATTTTAAAGCCCACTGAGTCAAGCATTGCTTCGCCTAGTCTTTCGAATGGTGCGCAATCTTTGCGCGTTCATGGCATGAAGATGATTGACACCCATCTAAACCATTGAAGCTGGCCTGCCATCCATCAGTTCTGACAGCTTCGGAGAGACATATTGAGGTAAGGAACTGTATACAATACCTTTTTAATGCTGGTAATATATTTACCTTTAGGATAGTTTTATTGTTTTGATAAAATGTCTGGGAGATTAACTTTTGATGCCTTTGGAGCAAGCTGAGTTACTTCAGACAATGAGGTTTGAAGGCAAAGCCAGACCTAGCTTTTCCCTGAGGTGAAAATTATATAGATTCTGTTTAATCTTTAACTGTATTAATGTGATTGACATATTTCAAGAATATGAATGGATTTTTGTAGTGAATCAGAAATGTAGAAAAATCCTCCTCAGACAATGTTACATAAGTAGCTTGCTTTAGCTAACATTAGCTGGCTAGCAAACAGTTGCATTCAAGGTCCACTTGATGAAAAGGCACTCCACGTCACCTAAAAAGAAGTTCTGCAATTTATTTGATATCATATTTGATAACTGATAAGAATACTTGTTATTGGGTATCAGAGGTAAAACCAACTAAACAGCTAGCTGTGGATTAGCTGTTAGATAGATAGGCTAGCTAGCTGTGGCAGCTACAGGGAAAAAACTAGGGTTGTAATGTTAACCAAAAGAGCAATCCATCTGTAAATGCATCCTACTAGTTAGCTACATTTAGGTGTCTGTATATATATAGTATGTTTTTTAAAAAACATTTTTTAAGGGGCCTCCCATGTGGCCCAGTGGTTACAACGTCCAACGCTGGCCACGGAGACCGGGGGGGTTAAATTCTCCGTCTCGCCAGAGTCAGCTCTGGCCGGGAGCGCCACCAGGGGCAGCGATTGGCTGTCTGCCCCAGGGAGGGGGGTGGGAAGCCGACATGAGATTCGCTGCGCATAAGAGTGGCCCTGCAGTATACCGGGTTACAGTTGATACTTGGGCAAGTGCCATCTCGGAAGAGGCATCAGGTCGTGTGTCGCTACTGGTTGCAGGACTACGGCAGCGAACTCACATTACTGAGGGAGATTGACTTAAATAGCGGGTCTAATTAGCTACAAAATTGAGAGAAAATGGGAGAAAAATCTGAAACTAAAATTATTAAAAAAAATTAAAAAAACATTTTTAATATGATTTTTGATAACTGATATGCACTTATCAATATCTGTATTTAGAATCAGAAGTAAAACGAAGTACACAGCCAGCTATTTAGATCAGCTGGTTAGATAGATAGGTTAGCTAGCTGAGGCAGCTAGAGGGAAAAACTTGGATTGCTCTTTTGGCTAACATTACAACCTCTCTGTAAATGAATCCTACTAGATAGTGTAGGGACTGCACATTCTACATAAAATTATATATTTGAAATGCCATTTCAGATAATATAATTTAGAGTGCTGTAGGAGCTTGTCTTAGCTAAGAATAATCACAACTTGTAGTAACGTTAACAAGGTTTAATTAAAACAACCGTGAACATTACAGCAGCTATCTTGCCGTCAGCTGAACTATCTCTGAACCCGCCTAACAGTCTCAGTCCGGATATTAACGTTACTTCCTGTTAACGAACAATGGTAATTGTAGTCCTATAACTAAACTATGAACTATGTACTATGTAGTCACTTCAGGTCCTACAAGTGCTTAATGTTCCTCCACCACGCATCCAAATTCCTGACACACGGAATCCTGATGATGTCATTCAGCCCCGCCTCCTAGTAACACATTTCCACGTAAAGTCACGATTCTGTAAAAGCAGAAATGCGTACCTCAACACAACATATTAAATCAGAGAACATTTGCTCTGTCCCTCTCTCTATCCTTCGGGTTTTTCCTGCTCTGTTCTGTCCTTCCATCACCAGGACCTCGTGTCGCTCTCCCTCACCAGTGCCTAACAAGAGGCCTGTGAAACACATTCTCTGAACAGCAGTGGAATCCACAGAGCGCCGATTCCATGAATTTAGCTGCAAGCAACACTAATTCGTGAAGAACAGTGAAATAATACAGCTAACAATATCTGACATTTGAGTGAACACAGAGGCCACGTCCCTTCGTTGAAAACTCATCTCTGATAATCAACTTCGCGCCCTGGAAAACTAACCAGAAACTTCACTTCAACCATGAACATTTGTGAGACACATCACAAAGACATCGGACCCGAAGACGTCACAACCAGATTCCCATGTCTCCTCCAAACCCAAAACACATGGAACCCCACCGACCACCGAGCAAACGAAACAATAGTAAGGCTGTAATAATCTGGGCATAGCACGATTAGCAACGAACTGTTTGTTCTGTACTGACTGTACAAACTGTTGGTACTGTACTGCTGTACAATGTATCATAGTTCACGACTGTGTACAATAGATTTTACCATTGTTTTTGTAGCTATCATAGCTGCTCACTGACTGCCTGTGTTAGTGATAAAATACACCACACATAGACCCAGGTCTTGCATGTATTGTTATCTACTAACCCGGCATTCTGATCTCAAAATCCGCAATAACGGCACAGTTATTCTGGTGTGCGCAGTAAGCGCCATCTTTTATTTCACCTCGGTTCCAACCTAGGTTCAAACTTCCCTCCATCTTGTTTCTCCATCTTGTTTTTTTGTTCTCGATGCCCACGTGGTTAAAGTGTGTACGCACATGTGCACGACCCACGCACACACTAGAGAACACACACACACATGCAGGCACGGTCACGTGCCTCATCAAGATTGCGCACAGACGCGCCACACACACCTACAGATACATACACGCATTCACATATACAGTTGTTGTTCCTTAATGTATTGGATTGTGCTTTGCTATTTTTATACGTTATGTGCAATAAATGTCTACTTTCTTTTTTCTACAAGGTTGTCCGTCGTAATGTTGAACTTGTATTGAATTGAGCCGACCTGTTCTAATAAATAACTCCTTGATGCCTTCAACCCCTTGGTTAGGTCATCAATATTATAGATTTGGTATTAACTAAATATATAATGTTGTGATCTGATTAAGATAATTTAATTGTAATGATTAATTTATTCCAATTTGATAGTTAAGTATATTTTTATGAGACTGATATACAAAACCTAATATTATAAGAATACTTGTATTTTTGGCTGCTACCATATTGGGAATTAACAAGCCTTACGTTATGCCATCAACTATATTAGAATTCTAATGGTTCTAATGGAATTCTAGTGGGATAGCACCATACAATAGCTACATTTAGGTGTCCGTTTATATATTATATGTGTTCTTTTTTACGTTTTCTAATATCGTTTTTCATAACTGATCTGCACTTTTATCAATATCTGTAACTGGTAAGAGATAAAAATGAACTCTAAACAGCTAGCTATTTCGATTAACTTGTTAGATAGATAGGCTAACTCTCTATCTGTGGCAGCTAGCATCTTTTAGCTAACATTACAACCTGTCTGCCACTGCATCCTACTAGCTAGCTACATTTGGGCATCTATTTATATATTATATATTTTCTAGAAATGGTAAGACTTTTGCAAGGGAATAATTTTGGCAAGAATAATTATGGATGCAATTGCAAACATCGTCGACTGCATCCTACAGGAATCATTTCACACCTTCTCCTATGAGGAAAAACTAAGAGTGAAGACTACTTTACCAAGAAAAACTACCAACTACCAAGATTTTGTAGGAAGATTTTGTATGAGTGCTTGTATCTTATTCTGATTTTGTATTTCTTGATGAGAATGACTTTATTTGAAACTCATTGCAGTTATATATAACTATAATTACCTGACTTTTGATGAGTGCAGTAAGCTAAAATAAGACTGAAACATTTTCTTATAGGTGTGTTTCAGGTCGGTTGACATGCTTTCTTTAGTGTACAGCACACATGGCATAGTTATTACTGTATTGATGGTATTTTTTCAGTATTTTGCATTTTGTAGTAAGACATCAGTGAGAAAGGATGACAACAGGACATGAGACAGCATCAGGAGTGGAAAGAGAATTGCACAGGGAAGGAAGAAAGTGTGTGTTGGATTTGTTCTGCTATTTGGAGCAGAGTCAAGTCCAGCTCAGCCCTCCTGTAGTCCCCTTCCATTGCTCTCAGCATTATCCTGTCAGAGAACCAACAGCTCTTACCATTGGTATTACCACCAAGTATTATTGTTTCAGATTTATTTTATTATGCTTCAAACCTATCTAACTTGAATATTTGTTCACCTGAAGTAATGTATGTTCTATATCTCCATTTGCAGCACATTCCTGCTTCCCCACTCTAAGTACCAGAAGACCAGCAGACCTGCCCCTCTGCCCTCCTCCCTGTCAGATAATTCTATGCTGTCAGAAGTCCAAGTAATTCCATGTCCGTTAACCCAAAATGTCTGTGTTTGGTTTTTTAAGTATAGCATCAAATAGAAATGCCTGCAGCAAAGAAGAGGTTGTTATGTCAAATGCTTTTGCAACAAAATGCAATAAAATAAAAAAATATGAACAAAAATAGAATAATTATTTGATCTGAAAAGCATGCAACTAGCACACAAAGTGAGTTTAACATTTAGCTAAATGCTTTCAACCTACAAGCAACCATGTGTGTTTGGTGTCATTTGATGCTGGTACCCAATCTTTAGGTAGCTATTTTAGGAACCATCATTCATAATGATTGAACTATAATAATGAGCACATATAAAGCTTTATAAGGACCGATGTATATTAATATGTATCACAGAATCCATATGACCACAAACCTAGACCATATCCTACATACCATGGAATCATGTGTTAAATTCTTATTTATGTATTTATAGATGATTAATAGCACCTTATAAACATATAAACTAAAAGGGTCTTAATTATATTTAATTATATAAAGTATTAATGAAAGGACAATTTTAAAAACAGTATTAACAGCTGACATTCCCTGACCTTGTGATACCTGCCACTGTTTGGATGCAATGAACATTTTCCCTAACTTTGACTTACAAATGAATCCAAGTCTGGCGAGTTGATTTTGGTGATTGCTGAACTAATACTTAGATTTGTTTGTAAGTCAAAATTAAGGACAAAGTTGAATATTGAATCCAGGCCTCAGTGGTGCATAGATATGGTTATAAGGGAGAGGCCATGATGGATGGATGCTGTTTCTTTAGCCAAAAGAACCTGCTGTATTGAGTCTTGGATGATTTCAGTGACCGCATGTTTTCCTCTTGGAAAATATAGAAAGCAGAAACAATGCAAAAGTTAAACATTTATACTGAAAAGCAGTTTGTGACAACTACATTTATGCATCTTGTCATGCCATCGCTGTACATTAGGGCTAATACGCTGCTATTTGTAATGCTGGTGGTGACTCCTGGTAAAGTGTAAATTAATATACCAAGTGGAGTTTGTCTCCCTCCATCCAGTGGATCCAGCCTCTGGTTTCCTTCTCTCCCCTCTGCACACACACACTAGTCTGGTATTGTCTCATCACTGTCTAAAGGCAGAGAACTGCTGCACTACAAAAGTATATTTTGTACCCACCAACTCTTACATCAGAGAAACAGCCTTTATAATCTCCTGATCAAATCAGTTGAGTTGGGGTCATGTATCTTTTCCCCAAGCCTGATTGATTCAGCTAATTCATATGTGTCTGGTTTTTCCTCTCCTGGGTTGAGTTTTCTCCCATTGACACAAACCATTATATTGACTAGCTACTGCTTTCCAATTGATTGAGATGGAAAATGTAAATGGTACAGCTAAACAGGAAGAGAACTGCCAGCATGATAATATGTTGTAAAATGTGTAGGGCATTGACCTCTTAATGGACCTTCGACCTCAGCCTCTGTTGTGTTTAATCAGTTTAGGGCATTGGTTATTGTAAGCCGGTCTGAGCTGCTTATGAATGTATCTTACTTCAACTTTAATATTAGTTTTCTTATCTGAGATTCTGTGACAAACAAGGCTGTCTGATTTACAAGGTGGCTATTTATTTGTACAACTAAATTATAAATCACAAATTATAAATCACCTTCAATGACAAAGTAGGGATAAGTCTATTTATTGGATTGCAAAATAGTAGTTGCTTATCAACTCAGTTTTTTTATTCTTGGTCCTTTATCCCACTTTCACCAGATTTCAATTCTAGTCAGATCATTGAATCAGCTTAACTACATTTGGTTGTATACTGCTTCATAATGCTGTGCACTTTCCCTCTACTGTCCTTAAAATGAGCAGCAAAAGCTGCCATCGTCATAGGTGATGTTAAATTCATCTGCCAGTAAATAAAGGTAACTTTTTAATGTGCCATTTTCATTACTTTTTACCTAGAAATCACTCAGAAAGGACATTATGTTTGTTATTTTTTGTGTTGTGATGCTGCTATCAGATACAAATATTACACATAAGTAATAATGTAGACATTTTTGTTATTTTTGCATTGAATGACCTTTCTATATAATATTAAATGATAGCAAAACTATTAAAGACAAATAAGTTAATATTTGCACCTCTTATTTATTAAAAATAGGGAAAAATTGTGGCATTTTACAGTGTAGTGTCACTTTGCTAGTTCAAGCAAGTGATCACCACTTTTGTAGGATCGTGAGAGAACGTTCACCCACGTAAAAAAGGTTACAACTTTCAGTACCTCAAAGAAAAAACATGTAATATGTTACTTCACAAATGATCTTTGGTGATACTGTTTTGTACCATTGCCTCTCAAAAAGATATGCTACACAAAATATGTAGATAGATATTTGTACCACCCATAAGGAACAATATACACATTCAGCAGGGTGAAAGTAACAGCTGCAAAATGTGTTTATATTGCAATATGTGTTAGCTGAGCATTTAAACTGCATCCCACATGCAAGATAATTTCATTGCTAGGTACATTGAATATATGATGTCTATGTTTAAAAGTTTGTTCCAAAGGCTACTGATACAGTATGTACCTTGTTTTGGGCTTACATTTCAAGTCAGGTGCATTTCTTCTCTTGATTTGGGGAAAGATTCACTCGATCTTCACTAAAAGAGACAAAGGCCTGGTGAAATTGGATTATTTCTATTTCTGCAGCTTTACACAGCTGTACACAGCTTTAGCAATCCAATATCCAATATCATTCAAATGATAGGCAAGTGTCATAAAGGTGTTTAGGCTACTATTTTACTGATTGGTCAAAGGTTTGGGCAGGAAATTGACATCTGGACAGGAGCGCACAGAGAGTTATTCTAGGGAGATTGCAAAATTTCCCATCCTGCAATATCTCACTGTCTCATGTACAGAAAACAAAGTTACATTTTTACATTTTTTGTTTTTTGGTTTTACATTTTAAGCATTTAGCAGACGCTCTTATCCAGAGCGACTTACAAGATGTGCATTAATACAT
This sequence comes from Aldrovandia affinis, assembly GCA_029706075.1. Lineage (NCBI taxonomy): Eukaryota > Metazoa > Chordata > Actinopteri > Notacanthiformes > Halosauridae > Aldrovandia > Aldrovandia affinis. Next base: position 987,500 of record JAINUG010000264.1, on the reverse strand, counting down.
GGTAGGGTCAATCATAGTTAGCGCATGAGATCAGTGCAGTAATACAGCAATAGACATAATTGCAGGCATCTGTGTACCATAACTGTAACACTGGGAAGGAAAAGGTTAGTTTACATTATTATAATTTTTTTTGGAGTATAGTGTAGAACAAGTAAACAGTGGTGAAGACAATTTAGCTAGATGAACAGAGTTAATTGGTAGTGGAGTCTGAAGAGGTGGGCTTTGAGTCTCTTGCGGAAGATTGCAAGTGATTCCGCGGTCCTGACCGATTGCAGAAGGTCATTCCACCAGCGAAGGATCAGTACACAGAAGAGGCGAGACCGCGAGGAGCGGCTGCCAGGCCCAGTTCCAGCAGTTCCAGCTGCCAGTTCCCCATAGACGCATTAGCAGTTTGAAATTATTAACAAATACATGACAATCATTATTATTATACACATGCTACTGATTTCTAAGCTTATGATTGGTGTAGTATATTTTGCTATAGCAATCTTTGTGTTTGAGACTAGTTCTGCCTTTGTACTCTTCCACTGCTCTCCCCTCCCAACTGAATTAATGTTGCTGTACACTTGCGTTTCTAGCTTCAATCACATTCTTTAATATATTCTTATTATTGCTATAAAATAGTTAAAGCCATCATTCCTCTCAGGGAGAAGACCAATAGTTCCTCAGATGTACTAAAAGCCTGCATTTTTTATTTTATTATTTTATTTATAGGCATGAAAGAAGGACCATATTTTTTAAATAATATTTCACATCACTGAGTGTTGGGATGCACGGTGTGAGTAAAGCAGTGTATCTGCGAGGGTGTTATGAACTGCAAAGCCGCTCTGTCTGCAATTGCCAGGCAACTGATCAAATAGGACATAACAAAAAGTACCACCAGTTAAGGATATACAAATTACATAGAGTTTATTTACAACACTTAATTTAAAAAAACATACTTACAGACAATGAAGGAAATAATGAAACCAAAATCAAACAAAAAAACTTCACACAAAAGGCATCTGTGTCACTCTGCAGGCAGGCCATGCTCATACACTCACACAGAAACGAATGCATAGCTTTATCTCTTTGAGACTTTAAAGTAAGCTAGCTAACAAAGTAAGCTAGCTAACAATAGAGAGGACAGCTCGGCTCTACTCCAACAGTAACTACTATTCAATAAACTGTTTATTTCATCGCATTACCTCTATCTTTTTCCCATTTTTCCTCCTCTTCTCTTCTTTTTCTTCCCTGGGCACCAGAGAACTTTGGTCTTTTTGACATGATATTAAATGTGATAGTGTATAAGTGATATTAAATGTGCCACTTTTATTCACTTAGTGACTGTCAGTGTCATTAGTTAAGATAACTTGCCCATCCCCCCAGACTCAGGTAATGCTAACTAGTAGTGGTATGGTACGGCACGGCAAGTGGGACTCCATGCTCCCACGTTTTGTCAATTTTTCAACTGCCAAGCGACCCATAACGAACCTAAGTACCCTGTGCTGAATTTAGCTACTGCTCTGTTTAGGTACTACTGAGCTGAACAGGGACCTAAAGGTGGAGCTAGCAATACTGCAGAACATTGATTGGTCAAGTGCAATCATCACAGAATTGTCACACTAAATCTCAGACCATCATGTCTTTTTTTGCTTCACTTCGATTAGCTACATGCAAAAAAAAATTAATGCGAGTGTCGATTTATGAATTCGCAAGATTGTTCAAACACTTTGTACACATATTGACACTCTGCAGTTCAGATCATTCAGATCAAATCAAACAATTTAGTAGGTTAACTAGGCCAACTATTTGATCATGGCCAAATCACTGATGAGGAGGTTCCAAGACCTACTACCATTGGTGATCAGCCACAACCAAATCAGTAGTGTTCCAGGGAGGTCCATTAATGACAATCTGCTCCTCATGAGGGATATTATAATCCACTCCAGGGAGCACAGTTAAGGTCCACTTAAGATCCACTTAAGGTCCCCCTTAAACCTTCTCAGCATAGATCAAGAGAAAGCCAAAGAGTTAGCCATTAGAGGGTGCTGGAGAGGTTCAACTTTCCAAGCCCTCTCTTGCACTGGTGTGTTTGGGGGACATCACGGTTGTTAACAAGCACCTCTCTGCCCTATTTGCCATCAGGTCTGGCATCAGGCAGGGATGCCCTGTAGCACCCCTCCTGTACGTCATCTTCCTTGAGCCTTTTCTCCAGCTCATCCGGTGGAAAAATAACATCCGGGGTTACCAACTCCAGGTGGCTATGGGGAGCAGCTCAGGGTGATGGCGTACATAGACGACATCACCATCACAGGCACAGATAGTCGCTCCATCACCACTGCTACCAAGGTGGTGGAGGACTTCTGTGTGGCCACAGGCACCCTGGCCAATCGGGGCAAGAGTGAACTGTTCCTGTCACCATCATGGAGTGAGTCACTAACCTGTTCTTTCCCTGTACGCACAGAGAACATAAAGCTTCTTGGGGTCACCTTCCAGAATTACAGGACAGAGAACCTGAGCTGGGAGGAGGCCCTCCGCCACTCCGTAAAACAAGTGAGAGCTGAAGCACACGTCCCCTGTCTATGATGAGTAAGTAGCTGAGTGTTTCCCCCAGACAGGGCCACTAACAAGTTTATTGCTAGGATGGCCTTCCGCTTTGTCTGGGGGAGCAACATGGAGAGGCTGGGGAGGACAACCCTGATGAAGGAGGAGGAGAAAGGGGGCAGAGGGGTCCCAGACATAACAACTATAATTTTGGCACAGGGTCTGGCCGCACTGAACCAGTATACCCAGAGGGGGGAGTCGCCACTGGTTTGCCAGCCAGATATGATGCCGCTCCCTTCCTCAGGTCTATGGGCTTGTGTGGGCTGGACCTTACTGTGCCATACAGCTGGGACATATACCCCCCATACGTTTATAGAGCCCTGAGGGATTTCACCTTCAGGACAGGATTAATCAGGGCCGTACAAAAATATGAGGTCGTTTTTGAATTCGGGAGAGACTATGACGCTCCCGAGGGGCAACTCGACCCTGAGCCCGCAGGTAATATGGAAAAACGTAAATCATAAAACATTAACAAACAAACAAAAATACATTACTTGGATGTCCGCTAATGGTTGTCTCCCCACCAGGTCATTTATGTTTAGATACTTAGCACTTAGCCCTGCCCTGCCCCCACGAATGCACTGATTCAGAACATGTACATCATCTGTTCTGGGAGTGCTATGTGGCCAGATGGGTCTGGGGCTTTGTGGTGTCCTCTGTCTCCCAGAACAGGCTCCTGCCGAGATCCTCCCTGATGGCTGAGAGGGTCCTGATGTAGGACCCTGGAGCTGCAGTGCCAGTGGAGGATCATTAATACTGTAAAGCAGGTCCTGTGGGAGACAAGGGACATCAAGGTCTACCAACAGCAAACAGTGGACCTGGTCACTCTCTGGAGGAGGATTCAAAACCTTTTTGAAGGATGAGAGAGGGGTGAGGAGGAAATGGGGGGTGAGCCACTGGAAATAACTTGTTATGTGTTTTGTATTGTGCCCCTGTCTTTTGAGATGTATTGTGGAGCCTATTGTTTGCCTAGACACTTCTTTTAATTTGTTTTGTATTTGGAAATGCCAACTTTTAAAGGAAATGTTTTGAGAAAAAAACAAATAAAGATACGTTTGTTATAATAAAGCTGGTAGTGGCTTAAAGGCTAATAGTGTTGAACTTGTTTTTGAAGAAGATGTTTCTTATTTGTCTCGCAAGAGTTAGCATCACTAGGAAGAGGCAAGGTAGTGGCCTTGAAATAATATATTGATTCATTGTAGCTATGATATCTTGCTTTTATAGAATGCGTTTAGGATAAGTATGGTATTTAGGAATTCCACAGTATCTAGTTTGCTACCTTTTTGGCAGATTGAATAATGAATAATCCAGAAAGGATTAGGTTAAAGAAAGAATAAATTGGGTACATCTGTTAATTTGTCATTCGTTAGCTCAGTCTCCAAAGCACTGGTGGGCAGATTAATTCCTCGAGGGCCGGTGTGTATGGAGGCAAATTTTGTTAATTAGCCTAGTTCAATTAGCTAATTGGCTGTATACACCAATGCCGGTTAAATTATAGATTAGACCACAGTAAAAGCATTCCATATAGGGTACAGTTTGAAGCTTTTATCGTTGGCTGCTTTGCCTACGTTACATACACAACATTGGTGACGAGGATGGCTTTACTCGGGACTTTCACCACCTCCTGCCTTTTTACAGACTCTGGGTGAGCCCATAATGCCTTTTAAATCATGACTCCGCATGTTTGATAACTACATACTGGCCATTACAGACGAGGAGACCGAGATTGCCGAAAAGAGGAAACGTGCTCTCATTCATTGCATGGGATCCGAGGCTCAGCGAATATTTTACAATCTTACCATTGCTGATGATTCATATGCCGCTGCACTTAAGGCATTGGAGGATTTTTTTGTGCCTAAAGTGAACGTTGTAGCCGAGAGGAATACATTTCGCCAGCGTGCACAGAGGCCCGGCGAAACAACAGTGCAGTATGTGGCTGCACTGCGCGAGTTCCTTGCTAACTCTGATTTCGGATTGCTCGCTGACGACATGATCAGGGATTAGCTCGTTGAGAAAACGACTACTGCTAGCATACGGGAATGGTTGCTTTTGGAAACGGACCTTAATCTGCAGAAAGCTATAGTTATTGTGGGTCAAATCGAACCTGCAGTAGCTGAAGCTAAAGGCATGACAAGTGGGACTAAATCTGTTGTTAATGTCATCTCCCGGGGCGGTGGGAGATACCGCAAACCGAAACCAAAACCTTACTACGATCAACGTGAAAGGAGGCACACAGACGCAGAGATTGCACAAACAGCCCAGGGTAAAACATGCTACCGCTGTGGCTCTGCAACACATCTGGCAAATTACTCCAAATGCCCAGCTAAAACAGCTCAGTGTAGACAGTGTGGTAAAAGTGGGCATTTTGCCAAAGTTTGTCGTGTTGCGTCCACATGCAATGTTAAAGAAGTGACTGTACCAGATGTAACAGTGTTACACATGATCAATGTTATTGCAACTGTGCAACAGAGAAAGAATCTCGCATGCAATTGTTGTGGTTGGAATCAGCTCTCAGCCAGGGCCAGATAGACTGAGTGATCCGAAGCCACATTTAATACTTCTTAAAAACAACACATTTCGAGTCAGATGTAATCGGGTTTTATTGTATGCAATGCGAAAAAAAATGTAAATGAAATCACCTACAAGAAAACCAGGCTGTTCGCGAAAGCAGCTCTGGCCTCCTTTCCGTGCATCAACCTTTTAACATGTAATAGCTCCTCCTGCCTTGGAGCTTGACGTCATTACCACTCCCACTTAGCTCAATCCCTCCCCTCAATCTCATGGCATGTTCTCTATACACCATTGTTTTCCTTCTGCTCTTATCCATTAACATTTTTATGTTTCCACCACATGTTGTCTATTCACCATTGTTTCTTCCCCGGCCCCTATCTATTTATATCTTTATGTTCTCCCCCCTCTTTTTCCCCCATTATTCCTCTGCCCTTCACTCTTCAACACAAAGAATAAACAGTCACTTAAACTGGCCTGCCTACATACTATACATATAAAACATGCGTTAATAATGCTATTTGCTAAATGGCTATACCAGTAATTCAATAAAATACACCATTAGATAATGTCTACTCACTAGGATACATCATTAAATAATGTTTGTAAGGACAGAGTATGGACAGACCACAGACTTGGGTCTATTCTGGTGGCTCCTAAGCCTGTCATGTGTGTGTGCCCCTCAGGCAAATTCTGCCCAGGACTTCACACACAGACCTGTTGTGAGAGTATCATGAATGAACCATTGACCACAACCTTTTAGTGTTTATCCTTCCATAATAGCTTGTAAGTGCATCATGAGGGTAACATGAGGACAAACTCCCCTTGTCTACTCTACCACATGACCCAAGAATGCTTGGCGGCAACCTTTGCAGAATCCCTGATACAAAGGTAAAGGGCTAAAGCATGGATTCACTTGTTTAATTGTTTGTGGGTCTGGTGCGGGCCCTCAGGATATGAAGTCCAGCTCTCTCCCCCACTTGTGACCATTGCTTCCTCGGACAGGAATAGTTTATTGCTGCACTAATGGACACTTGGATCACCAATTCAGATTTGCGTTGGGTCCCATCTCTGTGTCCATTGTATTGCGGTGTGTGATCTGCGTAGCCTGCTCTATTTTAAGTCCTAAGTGTGGCACTCTAAACCTTGCATGTAGGCCATACTTCTGTTTTGCTTGACACTCTGATAATATACTGGTAGTGGTTATATTTATGTATAATGCGGGCTGTTGCTGTCCCGGTTAGCAAACCATGCAGGAATTTGGCCACGTGCAGACACTAGGCCACACAAATTGACCCACCAGAAACACAGGGACAGGGTATGGGCTCAAACTTATCAAAACATCTCCCACACAATGATTTACTGCACGCTGCTGGAAGACAAAATGTGCAGACTGACCTGGTTGTGGACACTGGATCAGCAGTTTCCATTCCATCTACAATGAACATTTGACAAATGTACCCCTTTCAAAGCCTAAAGTGCGTTTGGTGACTTACCTGCAGGAAGATATCCCAGTGTTAGGATGCCTTGCCCTAACTGTCACACATGACAAGCATGTCACACAGACTGACTTCTACATTGTGCCATCTGGAACACCCCTGCTTGGAATGGATCTCTTCACTGCACTCCAGTTGGAGATCAGAAATGGTCACATCGTGTCTACTGTAATGCAAAGTGAGTCTGTACATCAGAATGCAGTGGACAATGTGAATGAAACTGAAACTTTTGGTGTGGCTGATGGTTTTGTGCATAAGGTCAAGCTCCGGCCTGAGGTGCTACCAACTCAACAAAAGCTATGCCGTTTGCCTTTCGCTGTTCGAGATACTGTCTCTCAGGAACTTAAGAGACTTGAAGCAGAGGGCATCATTGAGAGGGTAGACTCATCACCATGGGTGTCACCCATAGTGGTGGTACAGAAGCAGACGGGAGGAATAAGACTTTGTGTGGATCTGCGTGAGCCGAACAAGGCCGTGGTGATCGACAGCCAACCCCTACCACACATAGAATAAGTCTTTACAGAGCTCAGGGGAGCTAAGATGTTGCTATCGACCTACAGAACGCCTACCACCAAGTGTCATTGCACCATGACAGCAGGGACCTCACCGCGTTCATAACTCACGAGGGCCTGTTCCATTTCACGAGGGTCCCGTATGGTCTTGCATTTGCACCTAGTGCATTCCAGAAGATGATGTCAGACACAGATGGCCAGAGATAGCCTTTACTTCTGAAGTGACCTCTGCCACGGTCATTAAGTTCTTGTCTACTGTGTTCAGCCACGAAGGTAACCCTCAGGAACTGGTAACAGACAATGGACCCCAGTTCACTTCCACGGAATTTGAGACATTCCTGGCTGATTGAGACATAAAGCACTGCCGCAGCTCTGTCTACTACCCACAAGAAAATGGGGAGATAGAACAGTTCAACAGAGTTCTGAAGGACTGCTTATAGACCGTGGACATCGAAGGACAGCCCTGGAAGTCCTTTGCAACTGACTTTCGCCATACTTACCGTGCAACACCACATGCTGTAACTCAGATGTCACCGGCTGAACTCTTGCATGGTCGTTCCATCAATCAATCAATCAATCAAACAAATTTTATTTATATAGCACATTTAACATGACGCTCGTCAACCAAAGTGCTTTACAATACAGGTAGACTAAGGGTAAAAATAAATAAACAGAAAATAAACAACCAACAGACATAGAAAGGAACAGAACAACACGTCAAAACAAACAAGGCAGGAGTCAGTGTGAGTTGGGGAACGCTAAGGAATATAAGTGAGTTTTGAGCTTAGATTTAAAGGACTCGATGGAGGGCAAATCTGATGGACATGGGGATGCTGTTCCAGAGGTCAGGGGCTGCAACAGCAAAAGCACGCCCCCCCCTAGACTTGAGGTTGGACTTACGGGTGGTTAGGAGACCCTTATCAGCAGATCTGAGGGCCCTGACGTTGGTATAGGGGTGAGGAGGTCTGCTAGGTAGGAGGGGGCCTTACCATTTAGAGCTTTGTAGACAAATAAAAGAACTTTAAAATCTATCCTATAGCGTACTGGGAGCCAATGAAGGGAGGCAAGGACAGGGGTGATATGAGCTCTCTTCCGAGTACCTGTGAGCAATCTAGCAGCAGCGTTGTGGGGTAGCTGTAGGCGGGCCATGGTCGACTTATTAAGCCCCAGGTACAGAGAGTTACAATAATCAAGTCGTGATGATATGAAGGCATGAATGACTCTCTCAAGGTCTGAGGGGGAGAGAATGGCCTTAATCTTAGCTATGGTCCGGAGCTGGAAGAAACATCCCTTCACCACCGAGTTCACCTGCCTGTCAAAGTGAAATTCAGGGTCGAAGTGAACACCAAGTTGCACATTCGTGGTCTCCTTCCCGCAGCTCCTTCAAAGCAAACCAAGGACCTGAGACAGCTGGTCCAACAGAAACAAGAAGAGTCCAAAGAGTACACAGACAGATGTCGTGGCGCAAAACCTTCTACATTCCAATGTGGAACCTTTGTGCACATCAGAAAGCCTGGAATAGTCAAAAAAGGGCATTCCAAGTATAGCCAGCCCTACCAGATTGTTGCTCGGAGAGGACCCTGCAACCTACCAGCTCTCAGATGGGAAGCTGTGGAACGCCATACACTTTGCTTCTGCTGCACCTGTCACAACGAACACACCTACTACAGCACTGCCAGAGGATGCTTTTGTGCCAAATCTCCCTGCTCGAGCACTGCCAGCCCGAGTCCTCACTCCTTCATCGGCGAGGGTACAGAGAGAGGGTAGAGTGCGCAAGGCCCCTGTGTGGTCTAAGTTGTGGTCTATGTTGCTTAAAAAAAAAAGAAAGAAAAAGAGATGACATAGTGACTGAAATGTGCAAATGTTTTCAAACTGTGCTAATGTTTTACAGGCATAGCAATATTGTTTGTTCATCTTATATGCGTTTATTTCATAATATGCATTTGTTCATTTCATTCTGAAAATGATTGTTGATTGATTGTTAAGTTACATTCCAGATATGTAGGTATTTACCTTTTCCTAAAAAAGAGGATATGTGGTATATTGCTATCCTAGACATACACACCAGTAGGTGTCACTATTCTTATATATTAGACTTACCTGCTATGCACCTAGATACAGGAGAGGAAGTACGGTTAGTGGTTGAGTTGAAGCAGACTTGAGTATTAAAAAACCTGTTGAGCATTACCATCGTTGGCTGCTTTACTTACATTACATACACAACAGACTGCCTAGAGGCATTGCTGATGATGAGTATAATGGGTTGTAAAATTGTTGTAAATGTCATGATTTAAACATATATAGTTTTTAGTATTTAGAACTTTAATACATTTAATAAAAACTGAAGGCAAAATCCATAATGCATCTGTACCAAGTCTGGTATGTTGACTCATGCCATGGACCTGCACACAGGGCCAGATCTAGGCATAGCAAACCAGGTATGTTCCTAGTGTCTAATTACCACAGGGGGCCCAGACAGAGGTTTTAATTATTTCTTTAAATATTCTATATTTTTTTAAATATTCTATATATTTTTAAATATTCTATATTTTTTTAAAATATTCTATATTTTTTTAAATGTAAATATTTTAAAATATGTTCATATAAAAACTACAATCTAAAACTTTATTTCAATGTATTATTTTTGAAACTTATACACAATGTAAGCACCTTGCAATGTGAGAAAAAAGTATTTCCGGGTCAGTGCAGATCAGTTCATGCTTGCTATGTTAGCAGTGTTCTTTCAGCAATGCTTTTAGGTGCAGGAAAACACACAAAAAAGAGAAATGAAGAGGAAGAAAGAAAACCACAGGGAGTGGCTTTGCAAAAGTTCCTGGGTCTGGCCCTGCCCCGTCTTCAAAATAGATAGTCTCTGCTGATGGCTGCTGGTCTCTGCAGAGAAATCATTAGCAGAGGGGCATAGTGATGTTAGCCCTGCAGTTTCCTTACAAAAGTTAATTCAATGGACATCCGAAAAGTTAGTGCAGCCACAGAATATCTGAAAGAAATATACCCACATGATCTTGAGAATTAATTTACAGAGGAGTTTTGAACAATCAGTGATGGGCATGTATAAGAATCTCAGAGAACTATACCTGGGCAATGCATTCCCCAATGTGGAAATATGCCTTTGCATGTATATGGAAGCTCCGGAGAAAGGTTTCTTTCTTTATTGAAACGTGTTAAAATGTACCTGAGATCAACAGTGAAGGAAAATAAACTGAATGTGTTTGCATTGTTGGCAAATGAGAATGAATTTACCACTTCCCTGGATTATGATGAGATCATTGTTGATTTGTCATCACTTCACTTCACCGAAAGCCAGGAGTAAGCATCTGTAAATGTGAGTACACTTTCCATTTAAATACCAAACTATAAATAAGTAAAGACAAATAATAAAATCAAATGTAAAATTCAAAAAATGTATGAAATGTAATGGCCCATACCCCTATAAACACATGAGTATCAAATTGCATATAAATACCAAAATATAAATAAACCACAAAAAATGTATATATATATCTACCTAAAATAATAATAATAATAATAATAATATGTGACAGATAAAAGGTTGTTGGGTTGGTTTACAAAGTAATGAGATGTGCGCGTTTGTCGGGGAGAGGGGCGGGGTGAGGGGGGGGGGCGAAAAACATGGTTTGCCTAGTGTAGTCTGTCCATTTAATCCGGCCCTGCCTGCACATGCATGTCAAGTTCCATTTAAATTCAGACATTGCTTAGTTATAATGCCACCTAGACACCAGTATGGGAACTGATTGTTTCACAGAAGCCATGTTTATGAACATCACAACCCTATTTTATTTTGTAGTACTATTTGTAGTATTAACTTCAAATTTATATTGCTTATTGTCTATTGCTTTGCGCTTGGATATTGCACTGGATGCCACTTATTGTTTATCGTTTTGTTTTGTCCACAATTTGCACTGCACCAACTTAAATTCCTTCTATGTGTATATGCACTTAGTGACAATAACTCAGATTCTGATTCTGATTCTTTTCTTCACTTGTACCAAGTTTCATGTCATTATGAGCTACGTTTTATGAGAAAATCATTATTCATTATCAATTAACTTTCAATTGGTTGTCATCCTTGTTTTTTTTATATGATCATGTTCAAATGAGAAACTACTACTAATTCATACGCCAGTATTTGTGCACAGAAGTTGGGAGAAATGTATTCAACGGTAAAGGAGATTGGCCAAACGCATCTCCCCTCCTCACCTTTGTAGGAATTTCTTTAACCCTGTACACATTTTATATTAGGATTGTGGTATACTGTCAGTGGCCTCACAAACAGTCCAATTTGCTTACATACAGAGTTTGAAAATGTCCATAACATAGATGCATCTGAGTATTGTGTGTTGATATGTGTTATCTGTGAGAGATCACACCAGGGCACAGGGTAGTTTAGTCAACTTTATTTTCAACCGCCGGGACCACTTACCGAGCATCCTTATATCAAGGATAGCGGATTGATATCATGACATCTTTTCAATAACATGACAATGTAAGGACAAAGTAACTTTCAATAGGGACCAAAACAAAGAAATAAACAAAGTCTCTCTTTTCTTTGTGCAACAAGACTTTCAGCAGAGGCTTGGACCCTTGGATACTCCTTCTGTTTTCTTTGTCTTTCTTCCAACAGTTGCTTCACCGGGCCTTGGGCTTCAACAGCTGTGGAGGAGTTGGAAGTCTTGTTCTTGCTTGTCTACCCAGCAGTAGTTGAGCTGGTGATACTCCAAGGTTGTCAATTGGAGTGTTTCTCAGGTTCAGCAGCGAGATATATGGATCTCTTCCATCCTCTTTTGCCTTTTTCAGCATGAGCTTCACAGTCTGTATTCCTCTCTCTGCCATTCCGTTGGATTGTGGATAATGGGGGCTCGACGTTGAGTGGGCTTGGAACTCGCTTGAGCTGAACTGTGGTGCCTTATCACTGATGACAATGTCCGGTATACCATACCTGGCTAACTGCGACTTGAGGTGAGTAATGATTGTTACACTTCATGTGTCCTTCAGCAGCCATTCAATTTCCATGAACTTGGAGTGATAATCCACAATGAGTAAGTATTCTTGCCTGTCAAATGTGAATAAATCCACACCAATCTTTTCCCAGGGCCTCTCTGGAGCACTATGTGGCTGCAGTGGCTCTTTTGTTTGGAAACGTCTGTATGTATTACACACAGCACAGCCGTTCACCATAACTGTGATGTCTTGAGACATACCTGGCCAAAAGAATAACTCTCTCGCCCTTCGTCTGCAGCTCTCAATTCCAGAGTGGCTCTCCTGAATGCGGTTCAGCATTTATTTTCTCATTTCCTCCAGAACTATGTCCCTTTTCCCCTTTAAAGATGATTCCATCACTGACTGAGATCTCCTCCCTGAAATTCTAGTAATCCTGAAGCTCATTTGAAACTTGGCTCCTTTTCTTAGGCCAGCCGCCCAGCACTGTTTCCTGTAACTTTGTCAGTGTCACATCATTTCTTGTTTTTCTTTTCATGTCTTAGAATTTGTCACTAGAGACAGGGAAGTTCATCATAAGCATGTTCACTTGTGCTTCGATCTTTTTTTCAAGTTCATCTACATCAACACTAGAGACAGGTACGTTTGTCGTCAACATGTGCACTTGTATGTCATTTTACTTTTCAGGTTGTCCTCTGGCTGGCAAGTAAGCATGCGACAATGCGTCTGCAACATACTGTACATGAATTTGCCTGGTTTGTATGTAACCTTGAGCTGGTACTTTTGTAGGCACATTAACAGTCTCTGAATTCTAGCCAGAGCACTGCTCAACAGCTTTTTCATGATTACCTCCAGGGGCTTGTGGTCAGTTTCCACGTCAACCTCTTTACCGCAAATGTACTGATGAAATCACCCCGAACAGAATTGCTAACATCTCTTTTTCTATTTGGGCGTAACGCTGTTCAGTCACCATCATTGTTCTTGAAGCGTAAGCTACTGGTCTGTCCTCCTGTAACAAAAAAGGACCAAGTCCACTTTTTGACGCATCGACTGACAGTGTGACTGGTAAGCTAACGTCATAGTACTTTAGCAACGGTGCTTCAGTTAACATGGTCTTTACCTTGTCCAGCGCACGCTGATGTTTCTCCTGCCACTGCCATATGACATCATCTCTGGTCAGACGAATTTAGCTAAAAACGTCACCATTCCCAGGAAGCGTTCAATATTCTGGGGTAGGCATTTCCATGTTTCAGTGGTTTCCTGGTTTCAGTCCACTTTTGGATAGCATGTGACCTAGGTACTTTATTTCCTCCAAACTTATTTTATGCTTTTCTTTGTTTAGTTTGAAGTTCTTTGCTGTAGCTTGCTCTAGCACCTGCCCTAACCTTTGATCGTACTGTTCCTTTGTCTCTTCCCATATTAGAATGTCATCGATGTAGGTTTCTACACCTTCGATACCCTCAAATAGTTGTCTCACTGTCCTGTGAAACATCTCAGGAGCCACATTTATCCCGAAAGGGAGCCTCAGAAACCTATAGCGGCCAAAAGGTGTATTAAAGGTGCACAAATGAGAGCTTTCATCGTCTATCTGAAGCTGCCAAAAGTCAGAGCTTGCATCGAGGCCCAAAAAGTACCTTGCTTTCACAAGCCTGTGAGTGATCTCATCCACTGTAGGTAGCTGGTAATGTTCCCTCATTATCGCTGTATTTAAATCACGTGGATCTAAACACACATGTAAGCTGCCGGTTTTCAATAATAACCAAAGGATTCACCCACTGGGTCGGTTTTTCGATTTTCTCGATAACATTTAATTTCTCCATCCTGTTTAGTTCTGTTTTTAGTGTCTCTCTTAGCGTGACTGGACCTTTTCTAGGCAGATGGACTTTTGGTGCAACTTCTTTGTTCACCTGAATGGTGTGCCTACCTTCCAGGCACCCCAACCCCTCAAACACGTCAACATATTCAGTGAAAACATTGTTTTTTTTCGTTTGCGTTGCCTGTCATCACTCTCTGAATTAAATTTTCTCACATGTTTGAATTCCGAGTATTGGTTTGGCTTCCTTTTTAACCACTATGAATTTTACCACATCGGTTTTCTTCTTGTGTTTCACCTCAAGGTGGCACATCCCTTTAACTGGTATTTTCTCCCCATTGTAGGTTGATAGCTTTACATCTGTGTTTTGAGGCAAGCTCTTTTTTCCTAATCTCCCTAGGAGTTTGTCTGGAATTATATTAGCCTGTGCCCCAGTATCCAATTTAAAGCTAACCATTTTATTTCCTATTTTTAGGTCAGTTTTCCACTCATTTTTACGTGCCTGTGCTTGTACTGCACCTACGAACAGATTGGAGTGTTGATCTGTGATATTTTCATCAACTGTGTACACTTTCTTTGTTGCTCTGCACATTTTGGGGAAATGGTTCATTCTTTCACAGTTCCTACATTGTTTGTCATATGCAGGACAATTGCATGGTGTATGCTCAGTTCCACAATGTTTGCAATTGAATGTGTTTGCTTTTTCATTTGCACATTTCTGATCATTTCTGTGCATTTGCTTTTGTTTGTTGTGAACAGCTGCCAGTCTGAATGCTCTACAACCAGAGCCGACCCTGACCAATTTGGTGCCCTAGGCAAGATTTTAGCTGGTGCCCCTTGCATCACAGCCAATTCCACCACCAATCATTGTGTTCAAACATGCACACAGAAACTACTACATAGCTTTATGTCTTTGAGACTTTATTTTTATTTTAGAAACTAAAAAATCACAGAATTACAACAATATTAAAGAAACCAGTGCTAAATACACTAAACATAACAATAATTATAAATATAATATAAATAAGGGTATTGCACAAAATACATACCAAATTGAAAATATTTATGGTTTGTGCAGCACACTTAATAAAAGGTTTATTTCTCAAAATGATGTTGTAGGTTATTCCCCAAACACCTGACTAGTCTTTCCCACTTTCTCTATGTAAATGCAAGTAGGAAGTAACTGACGTTAACTCTAGCTATTTATTAAATTAGCCAATGTTACTATTGTCCAAAGTAAGCTAGCTAATAAAGAGGACAGCTCGGCTCTGCTCCAGTGATAACTACTATGCAATAAACTGTTTATTTCATCACTCTGTCTTTTTCCCATTTTCCTCCTCTTCTTCTTTTTTTCCCCTGGGCACCAGAGGGCTTTGGTCTTTTTGACATATTAAATGTGATAGTGTATTAGTGATATTAAATGTGCCATGTTCATTCACTTAGTTACTGTCAGTGTCATTAGTTAAGATAACTTGCCCATCCCCCCAGACTCAGGTAATGCTAACTAGTATCGTTTTTCCACCGGAGGGTACTGTATGGCAAGCACGGTTACCAATCCATGCTCCACGTTTTGTTGCTTTTTCCACAGCCAATCGACCCGTACCGAACCTAAGTACCCCATGCTGAATTTAGCTACTGCTCTATTGAGGTATTACAGAGCCGAACAGGGACCTAAGGGTGGAGCTAACAATACTGCAGACCATTGATTGGTCCAGCGCAATCATCACAGAATCGTCGCACTAAATTGAGGTGAATAATAAAACAAAAAAATCCAGGAAAATGCTGTTCCGTTTCTACAGCCCTGTATGTGCAACAGGTGACCACTTATGAATTCTGAGATTTTTGGCAAGGAGCTATAATGGTAATTTAAACCTCCGCATACATTTGCATTTTAAGCATTTAGCTGACGCTCTTATCCAGAGTGACTTACACAGTTTAAATTTCTTTACATAAAATCTATTTATACAGCTGGATATTTTACTGAAGCAAGGTTAAGTAACTTGCTCAAGGGTACAACAGCAGTGACTCACCTGGGAATTGAACCAGCAACCTCTGAGTTACAAGCCCAGCTCCCTAACCATTACACTGCACTGCTGCATCTCTGTGCCTTGCCTTCTTCAATAGGTATGTCGTTGTAGCTGTATACCAATCAGATTTCACGAAAGGCGAACTGTGCCACTTTCTTAATTTGATTGCACTATGACAGCTAGTCCTGTTCTGTCAGTCTGCATGCCCCAATTGAGGACGCATCTGCCCTTCCACTCTTAAATGTTCTGCATAGTTAGATAAGGTAAGCGGTTTAAAGAAGCAAACCCTTTGAATACGATGGCTTTACATATAATGATGGGCACATGGTCATACTATTTATAAATGCACATTTTGTAAGCCGCTTTGTATAATAGCATCTGCTAAATGCTTAAAATGTAATGGAAAAGGCACATTCCCAATTATGTGGCAGTGTAAACGGATAACTTTGCAAACTGGCTACAGTGATCCAAATTGTATTGCCGTGCATGTTTACTATATATCTTCTAGCAGTCAGCTAGCTATATGTCCTAACCTGGAGGCTGGTTGTAGCTACCTAGCAGTCTACTTTCTAAATTATCTTGACGGCCGCATTTTATGAACCCTGAATGTATTTTTAACACCGCAAGTGATTATGTGGGTAACGTTACAGTGATTGAAGAGGTGCCAACAATGCAGGCAGCCATGTCTGTTGAGGAGGTTCCAGGTATTCAAATCACTTGTAAACCCCCTAGCATACCAAATTTGGCGAGGCTATCTTGCAACTGTTAGCTATCTGTTATTGACCTTACTACCAACTACCTTACAGTCTTGCCAACATTACTGTGTGGTGAAGCAGAGTGGCTTGTCATCACCCTCTGCTTTCTTGCCTACCCCCACGATTTATGTCGGTATTTCACCTCCGGTACGCATTACGTTAATTTCTTGAGGACGTGCACAAAGGATACTCCCAGCGACTGCAGGATACACGTGGCAGCCATCTTGCATATGTGTCCGTGTACTATATTTAAGCATTTACACTAGTGCGTGTATGAATGTGGTGTACATTTCCTATGCAGCGTTATAAAATCAAGTTAGCTCAGTGTGGGAGATTTTTTGAGAAGTTTGAGCCCATGCTCTGTCCCTGTGTTTCTGGTGGGTCAATTTGTGTGGCCTGGCACATGGCCAAATTCCTGCACGGTTTGCTAACCGGGGCCAGCCGCAGCCCACGTTACACATAAACATAACCACTATCAGTATATTGTTGGAGTGTCAGGCAAAACATAAATATTGCCTACATACGAGGCTTAGAGTGCCACGCTGAGGACTTGAAATAGAGCAGGCTGTGCAGATCACACACCTCAATACAATGGACACAGAGATGGGACCAAACGTACATCTGAATTGGTGATCCAAGGGTCCATTAGCCCAGCAATAAACTATTCCTGTCCAACGAAGTAATGGTCATGTGTAGTAGGGATAGGGGGGGAAATCGATTCAGTTACGAATCGCGATTCTTGTGTGACGATTTTTAAATCGCCACGCTGCCTCCCAAATCGATTTTGTCTGTACTTTAAGGCATTTTTAATTGTAATTATTATTTTATTCGAGGCGGAAAAAACGTTGCCGCTTATAATCCTACAGATGGCGCAATGCAATCTATTCAAACAAATACGTTCATGATTTCCTTCCGGCTAGAAGCGCAGCTTCACGTGTAGTAGCCTAGCTTGGTAGGAATACAAAGGCTATATTCAGAAACGGCAAACATGTCAGACGACACTCGCGAGATTCATGCTGCACCTCAACAATTTAAATCGCAAGTCTGGAACAACTTTGGCTTTCATAATTTACTAGGTAAAAATGAGTTAGACATGAGCAATGCTGTCTGCAAACTATGCCACGGAAAAATAAAGTATTGTGGTAATACGACAAACATACGGGCCCATATCACTCGACACCATCCTGAGTTATCAGACAAGGCGGCAGAGAAAGCCAAACATGTTGCAAGCAGCAAACAACGAACGCTGGATACATGTTTTAGTAAGCTCCCCAGCAGTTCGGAAAAGGCTAAACGCATCACAGAATCAATTTCTCATTTTATATGCAAAGACCTTCGCCCTTATAGTGTGGTCGAAAATATAGGATGTGAAATGTCAATGTGGATGTTAAAATCACCAGTTATGGCAAAACAATCATAATCAGTGGAGACTACTGAGATGAGTTCACTAAAATCATCTATAAATTTGGGAGAGTATCTTGGAGGTCTGTAGATGGTTAAAAATAGTGTTCGAGGAGAACCTTGTAGCACAATACTGAGGTATTCAAAAGAAGCAAAAACATCAAAGGATACTTGCTTGCATTGAAATATGTCTTTGAAAATGGAAGCCACTCCTCCGCCTTTTCTGTCAACACGAAGAGCGTTCATGTACTTGAAGTACGGGGGAGCTGACTCTATCAGTACTGTTTCACTGCTGCCTTCTTCCAGCCATGTTTCTGTTAAAAACATAAAATCTAATTTATTGGCCGTTATAAAATCATTAATTAAAAAAGACTTATTATTTAGGGATCTAACATTTAAAAGAGCCAGCTTAATAATACAATTGGATGTGGGAATTGAGACAGTTGGGACTAAATGTGGGATGGCTGAAAGGTTAGCTAACTTCCTACCATGTCTGAGATAGGATCTTCTGGTTCTATTGCTTGAAATTACAGGGATTATGGAAGTCTCACAGGGTCCCAGTGTGCTATCATAATAGTTATGTGTAGTTCCACTGGGTAGACCGGGACCCGATCTGTCTCACTTAGGGCATGGGGGGAGCACTGCCTGAGATGAGGATCGAAGGGCCCTGGAGGAGGGGAGAGGTGGAGCGGGTGCGCGTGCTTTTTTGCGCTGGCTAGGGTGGCTGAGTGGAAGGATAGGGGAAAGTGAACGGGGTAGACATGATGTTTTGGGTAGGGGATTTTTAAGCTGGGAATAGGGGGTGGGGTGGGGTTTAAGGCGTCTGGGGGGCGGGGTGGGGGTTAGGGCATCTGGGGGTTGTTTGGGGAGAGAGAGGGGTGGACGGGGTGTGGAGGCGGCATGCACTGGGGGTAAATTTGGTGACGGGGAGAGGTGCGGAGTCACTGTGGGGGTTTGAGGAAGGTTCTGCTTCATCCCTGATAGGATGGCTTGCTGTTTGAACAGTGGGCTGGCTGCACAGGTAAGTCCAGCAAGTACACGTTCCTCAAGTCTATTGGAGAAAGGAATATTATCAGCAGGAGGAGAGGAAAAAGAAGAGAGGAATATAGAAGGAGCATCAGGGGAGGTGGGAGGGAGTACAGGAGAAGATGAATTGAGGGAGGAGGTGAGGCAGGGGGAGGAGAGGTGGGCGGTGTGGGATTAGGAGAGGAAGAGGGAGGAATTGATGAAGGGGGAGGAGGGAGGTGAGAAGAGATGGAAGAGATTTTGGGAGCGGGAGAAGAGCAGATGACGGAGGAGGTGAGGCAAGGAGGGGGCGGTGGGAGGTGGGCGATTAGGAGGAGAAGAAGAGGGGGAGTGATGAAGGGTGGGAGGGAGGGGGAGGAAGGGAGGTGAGAGAAGGCGATGTCCTTTGGCACGGAGTGGTCCTCAAGGTGAGTGCTGGAATCAGCAGGTGTCATCAGTGCATTATTTCTGTGTTCATGATAATATGACTGAGGCATAATTGGTATCTGGCGTAGATGGTGCAGGATGTGATCAGCGAAGGTTTGAGCACCGGCTCTATTTAAGATAAATCCAGTGTGGTTGAATAGTTTTGTTTGTTTCAAAACAAGTCAAAATTGTTAATGAATGGAATGTTCTTTTTGATGCAATTTGTTTGCAACCATGTGTTGAAAGACAGTGTGCGGGAGAAGAGTTCACATTTTCCATTTGGAAATGGTCGCTGATGATAAATTGTGTTTTTAGCGTGCACAGGGTCTTAAAAAGTGCCTTACAGTCCTTCATTAATTTCACTGATTGGTGTTTGGGAAAATAATTCATGCCAGCATGTAACACAATACGATGAATTCCTTGATGATTAGAGAGGAATGTCGGGAGAAGGTCATCTATGTCAGAAATTGTTGCATCCGGTATACAGCGGGTTGTAGTATGGAAAACCTTCACTGACGCAATGGATGCGTCACCGAGAAGGAGGGTGTGGATATCCCTGTGGGTCCGTCGTGCAGGCTTCTGGTTGGTTGGGAGGGATTTGCGATGCAGCTTGGGGGTTGCAGTGTTTGTTTTCCAGGGCCTAGTGATGTCGCAAGGCTGGGGTGCGCCTTCACAAGCATTCATATCGCTTTCAGCACAGTTGTGCAGCGGCAAAAATGTATTACTTAATGAAATGGATGGAATGCATGGAATGTATGGCTGAGAGCGAGCGGCGAGAGGTTTAGCAGTTTGTTTGGCATTAGCATTGACGGCTAACTGAGTAGCTGGGAGACCACTGACAGCCACAGACTCTGGAGCTCTACGCCACCGTTCGGACCGGCTTCCAGTACGACTCGGACATCCGTCTACAGTTCCCATTGCCCATGCTCGGGAAGTCATCATGACTGTCTAGACAGTAAGTGGCCTTGGCTAGCTTGTTATCTCTCATCAGGTTGGGCAGGCTTCGGCTGAGATGTAGCCTAGTATTGGCATCATGTTGGTTCTTACCAGAATGTTCAGTTTGTCCATTCAGTATGTGTCCGCCGAGTCCGCTGAATCCAGGTGGATGAAATGGAAGTTTTGAGAGAAGGCAGGACTCGAGCTGAAGTATTTTCTCTTGTAGTGAAAAACATTTCTGACAAGAAGAGGGATCAGTAAAAGTTGCTACCTTGTTAGCTGCTAAGCTGAGCATGGCAGGCTAGCTGGCTGGTTAAAAGTTTCACCGCACGCAAAATCTGCCGTATTAAAACCGATCCACAACTAAGCTAAACATAAAACAACAACTCGGATAAAACACGTAGATAAAACTGTGAAAGAAAGTAGAAAATTGATATAGACTAAATAAAAAAGCTGCGGAAAGCTGCAGGAGCTCACAGAGACACGTCCTCAGCTGTTTAGGGGGAGGATTTTCCCGCTTCAGAATAGCTACCAAGCTAAATAAGGAGGCAGGTGAGATCCAAGTAAATTCATTGATATATGCAATAGGGAAGGATGCCGAGGCTATATTAAATTTGTTTACCTTCGTGGAGAATTGACCCTTCGCTAAGGCCCGCCCCCCTTAGTTACTGTTGCTAAGCCCTTCAAGCTTTCGGAGCCAGCATGACGCTCGCACTGTCGCTAACTGCACTCCCTGGAAAAATATTGACACATTTTTTTAAAAACTAAAAAGCGATTTCAGACAGAAGCAGACAGAAGGGTCTACAATATGCATTTGAAGGATATATTCAGGATGTCAAACTGACTCAGCAACGAAATCACGTTAAAAAAATAAAGATAGAAGCTAAAGCCTACAGATCACAGAGTGAAAGTGAACCACCGCATCACCTGGTGATTGAGACAGAGGACAACGACATTAAGGAGCAACACTGTTCCTGTAAAGCTGGGTAGGTCTCTATTCACTATTACAATCATTAAAAAGCAAAAGCAGTAGGCCTATATAACGTTACATTCAGTAGTAAGTTAGCTAGCATTAGCTAACTAATGTAACATTAGTAGCCTATAGTGTGCTGTAACGACATTACTCTGGTTAGCTCCACAGGTTTCTGCGCCCATCTCATCGGACTTATCCATACCCTGGACCTCTGTAAAGCAAAAAATATCAGCACTGTGTCAGCCCAGTCCTCCACAAGCTTGCCACAACAGTGGCATAAGCCAAGGGATGTAAAAATAATACCACAGCCCATAACAGCTGTTGTGGTGGCAAAGGCCAAGAGGAACCGACGTTAGTAAAACCTTACGCTAATTTAGGTTAACCAGCATAACATTATTTTACGGTTGATAAGAGTAATTACTTACTTTGGAGCAGACAAAGCTGTGCTTGTTGATCTTTGAGGTGTTCAACTGGGTATGAGGACGTCCACATAGCTTTATCCACAGCCTACACTTTTCAGGGTTTGATTTTGGTTTTGGAAAGGGAAAAAAATGTATATCTCCTTCCAACCTCTCCGGGTAACGAGTGTCACTGTTACAAGTGCCCCAGGCACAACATTTAACCATATCTAGCTAAAAGTCCACAAAACCAGCTCGAAAATGAAGAAAATCTGAAACTTTTCCATTGGAGTCAACGGAATGCCGCCATGAACTGTCGGACCTCTGTCGGAGCCTGTCCTATGCTGCGCTGTGATTGGCCAGTCTGCGTTTCGGGGGCGTGGCTTAGCTAAGGGTCAATTCACATGCCAACATTTACGACACTGTAGTCTGCAAATTTAATGAACATTTTGTGCCACAGAGAAATGTAATTCACGAACACGCATGCTTTCACCAGCGCTCACAGAGAGTGGGGGAAACCATCAAAGCATTTATAAGGAGCTTCGACGGGCTAGCGGAACATTGCGAGTTTGGGGCTTTAAAGGAAGAGCAGATTTGCGATAAGAGTCATAATTGGAATTGCAGACCGAGATGTCTCGCAAAAATTACAAATGCAAGATAAGTTGACGGTAGAAATAGCAGTGCAAATAGCCCGTCAGTCGGAGATAGTCAAAAATCAAAACACAGTAAGGAATGGCGACAGAGCTAGACGAAGTTAGCAAGCACAGAGGCGCTAGTGCAAAATGGTACAGCAGCAAGCCCTTCAAACAGGGGCATGACAACAAGCGGGAACAGGGAGATGCCTGCTCATGGTACAATCGCACACATAGCCAGCAGCAAGAGTGTCTTGCACGCAACAGACGGTGCAGAAAATGCGATAAGCTCAGGCACTTTGCGGTTGCATGCAAGACCAGGGACATTAAAGAGGTTGTGTATCATGATGAAACGGACAGTGAAGGCCATGATCCTTATTTCCTTGGGAGTCTAGAGGGGCCAGATTCTGGCAAAATTCGTTTTTTTGTATTTGAGGGTCCCTATGCCAACAATCTGCTGAGCCACAGCCTTGCGTGTGACATGGACTTAGTTTTCAGAGCAGATCAGATTAGTGAAGATGTTTTCTCAATCGTCTTAACCAGGCCGTTAAGCACGAGCAGTTCATGCTCCCCACACTCGAGGACATTGCACCAAAGCTGGTGGGCGCGAGATTGTTCAGAACGCTTGACACGTCATCAGGGTTCTGGTAAATTCAGCATCTGAAATTTTCCAGAGGGAGATGTGCATCCTGCTGAGAGGGCACCAGGGCACTGTGGCTGTCATGGACGACATCCTCGTGTACGGTAAGGACCAGGACGAGCATGACAGAAACCTGGAGGCCGTGCTGCAGACTATCAAAGCATCCGGGCTGAAGCTCAACAGAGACAAATGTCACTTCAGCAAAGGTGAGCTGGATTACTTTGGGCACGTCATCAGCAAAGACGGCATCAAACCAGATGAGGGCACGGTAAAGGCAATCACAGACATGCCAAGCCCTACAAACATCACAGCGCTGAGGCAGGCACTAGATATGGTGAATTACCTGGGGAAGTTCCTGCCTGGCCTATCTTCCGAACTGCACCAGAGCTGCTGAAAAAGGACACGGAGTGGCTGTGGGACGAGCCTCAGCATTTTAATTGTGTTTTAATCATCATTCAAATGCAATCAATAAACAGTATGCTTGGGTAACCAGACCCAAAGACATAAAAGACTGTAACGGGGGTCAGCTAGCCCAGCTATGGGAATGCTAGCTGACCTCCATTGTATAAATTAGCATGCTAGGTGGCTAATAGTAACCTAGGAAACTGTAACATGTCTCAGAGGCCCTTGTGGCCAGTTAAGCGTAAGATTAAGATTTTTTTTTAAAGACATACGATATGTCTAGCCTACGCATACATAACAATTCATTATATTCAGGCTTGTTAGCGATTTACCATCAATTCAAATATGCTAAAGCTCGGTCTGTCATGTTGCCCACTATCCCCTTGTAGTGGGGGGCGGTAGGGCATAAAATGGGCTGTTTGGTTCAGATTCTTCCAAAAGCACCAAATTTGGCCCAGATGCTGTCCATACCATACTTTATCAATTTTTGCTGGACGCCAAGACGGGCGCCCCATGGGGCGGCCATATTGTCAAAATCTAATATGGCTGCCACCAAAAAAAAAAGAAGGGGTATAATCATAAATTATACCACTTTTTTAGGGGTTTTCGGGGTCGGGTAATCTGATGCTGATGTTATTTCAATGATTTGAGGTCAAGTTTACCCCTCAAAGTTACAATAAAGGTCATTTTTATAAATATTCGCTTATCCGAAGGCTCATGTCACATGATATCACATTCAAATATCTTATTTACTGCCAGATACAGAGGAGGCAAGAGATGATCTGTGTCTACTGACAACGGTTACTCCTTTTCTTGTTAACCCCCTGAGGTCGACGGGATCGCCGATGATCCCAGAAAGCAATAAAAGTATATTACTATTTCTAACGTCGCAAGATTTTATCATATTTTATCATACACACGCAACAGCAACCTTAGAATCGTGACTTTCAGATTTGAGCACTGGCAAATAATGAGATTTTTTAAATTAGGTTAATTAGTTTACCTGGAAGTTTTTACCTGGAAGTTCCGTCCCCCTTCTATTGACATGGTAACTAGGTGCTAATCTCGGGGAAGGGCGTGGGGCCATGTGTGAAATCGCAGCGTAAACAATGTCCCGACATTATATCGCATCTTGTCTGTGTTTACGTTTGCGATCTGCCAGCAGCAGACGGTGTATGCTGATATTTATTTTATTTACCATGTTTTCAAATACTCATGAAAATATATGAATTCCGCGTCTTGTGACGCTATACGGAAACAATCTGAATCACTGCGGACTGCTGTGAATAATTAACGGGAGGATATTTAACCAGCTGGCATTCTGTTTCAGCGCTTGGACATTATCTAGCTTAGCTTGATAATACCTATTGTGATTAACGTTTCTTGCCTCTCGAGAACTTGTTTGTGTGCTTATTGTGGTTTAGATTCCCAGCGTTTAGTTTATTCCGAGATTTTGGATACGTTTTGTTTGTTCCTGATCGTTGGTTATTTTGTTTTGTCTTGTTTATGTCTTTCCGTGTCTTCGTAGACACGGATTTTGCTTTCGTTTTCCTACAGATGTTTAAAGATAAATATCTTTAACCCAGAAAACGGGCTACTTTTTATCATGTGCCTGTGCCCACTGCCAAACAGACTTTGGATGTTGGCAAACTGGCTTCTGTTGGTCGTAAGAAATGCGTAGGCTACTCTGCAAGATGTCTTTGTCTGATGTCCTTTGAGAGAGAGATGGCCCATCTGACAGATCTTTCAGGTGTGGATCATGAATATTCAGTAAATTAGCATATAGCCCTCCCACAGCCTGAAATAAATGTGACCAGTTCTGATAAAAAACAGGTTTTTAGCTATGTAGATCTCATATGTGCTAAACTATTTTCACACCCTTACATAACCAAGACCTTGATGAACAAACGCACATTGGCAAAACAATTCGTCACTATAGTTTAGTGTGTACTTTCACAACTTTTGTGACGGCAGAAAAATGTACTCTTTATAACTTGTGTGTTTGTAGATCTATTTACAAGCTGCATATGATACTGACCAAACTATTGATGGCATATACATGTAGCTGTGATTGTCCTTCAAATAAAAAGATCAAACACTTTGGAGTAAGTGTGTGTTAAGTTGATGAAATTGAGATAAATATCAGACCACGCCAAAATCACAAACCTCCTCTAAGCTTAGCACGGACCTCAGGGGGTTAAGGTAAGCGTTTCCTCTATTGCCTGCACCGCACAACACACATATTTTGTAATTTTTGTCCATGCCAACACATTTTGTACCTTGTAGATATCATGCCACCTCCACCAAAAAAAGATAAGGAACATCTTTTTCACCTCCCAGACTACTAGCGTATGTAATAGTAAACTAACTAGCCATGTTACAAGAGTAATTACTTACTTTGGAGCAGACAAAGCTGTGCTTGTTGATCTTTAATAATAATAATAATACATTTTATTTGTTATGCGCCTTTCAAGAAACCCAAGGTCGCAGTACAGTGGGAGGAGTAGATAAAAGTAACATAAAACATACATTTAAGCAGATACAAGCACAACAGAACAGAGACAACACAGGAACCACAGAAACCAAACAAAGGTTTTAGAAAACAGATGAGTTTTGAGGGCGGCTTTGAAACTGTCAGGGTTGGGGCTTGGCGAATCTCTATGGGGAGAGAGTTCCAGAGGGTGGGTGCTGCCACACTGTAGGCTCTGTCCCCAAAGGTTCGTCGTCTGGTGCGGGGGGTGGAAAGCAGACCTGTGTCCGAGGACCGCAATCTCCGAGATGGAGTTCGATGGTGGAGAAGGTCAGACAGGTACTGGGGGGCGAGGGCATGGAGGGATTTGTAGGTGAGGAGGAGGAGTTTGTATGAAATGCGAGACTTGACCGGAAGCCAGTGGAGTCGGATGAGAGTGGGGGTGATGTGCTGCCAGGGCTTGGTGCGGGTGAGAACCCGGGCAGCTGAGTTCTGCACGTACTGGAGCCTGTCCAGGGCTTTGCTGGGTACCCCGAACAGGCCTCCATTGCAATAGTCCAGACGGGAGGTAATGAAGGCATGGATGAGGGTCTCCGTGACGGAGTCTGAAAGTGACGGCCGGAGTCTGGAGATGTTCTTAAGGTGGAAGAAGGCAGATTTGGTCATGGATTTGATGTGTGACTGAAAAGAGAGGGTGGAGTCCAGAATGACACCCAGGTTGCGGACTTCGGGAGATGGTGAGATGGAGCAGCCGTCAACCTGGAGAAGGAAATCTCCAACCTTCCGGAGCAGTGCCTTGGGTGCCACAACCATGAGCTCCGTTTTTTTGCTGTTGAGTTTGAGTAGGTTGGATGACATCCATATTTTTATATCATGTAGGCAGTTGATAAGAGACTGTGGGGGGAGCTGAGTGGATGGTGAAGTGCTGAGATACAGTTGAGTGTCATCAGCGTAGCAGTGGAAGTTGAGACCATGGTGGCGGATGATCTGACCGAGGGGAGCATGTAAATGGTGAAGAGGAGGGGTCCAAGCACCGAGCCTTGAGGAACACCATGGTTGACTTGGGCCGGGAGGAACTGGAGCCATTGATGGTGACAAACTGTTTCCTGTTGGAGAGATATGACTGGAACCAGGAGAGGGCTGTACTGGTGAGGCCTAGGTGGTCAGATAGGCGGTTGAGGAGGATAGAGTGGGAGACTGTGTCAAAGGCTGCTGAGAGGTCCAGGAGGATGAGTAAACTGATGTGGCCAGAGTCAGCAGCAATGAGGAGATCGTTGGTGATCTTAATGAGGGCGGTCTCCGTGCTGTGGTGTGTTCTGAAGCCAGATTGGAGGGTCTCATAGAGCTCATGGTTGGACATATGCTGATGGAGTTGGGCGGCAACTGCTCTTTCCAGGATTTTGCTGAGGAAAGGAAGGTTGGAGATTGACCGGTAGTTGTTGAGGTCATCAGGGTCCAAACCAGGCTTTTGAGGATAGGGGTAACTGAGGCCGTTTTGAAGCTGGTGGGGACTGTGCCAGATTGTAGTGAGGAGTTGATGATGTCCACCATGAGGGGGCAGAGGGTCGGTAGGCAGGCCTTGACGAGAGCTGTGGGCATGGGGTCCAGAGAACAGGTGGAGGCCTTAGCCTTGGTGGTCAACTCGGCGACTTGGAGAGCATCCACCAGGGGAGAAGGAGGAGAGGCAGCATTGAGGCCGGTGTGCCGCTGGGGGCGCTACCCTGCGGCTGAGCTGTGTGTGGGGGGGGAGGAGCAGGCGCCAGAAGCTGCTGATGGATGGAGTCCACTTTCGTCTGGAAGAAGTCCAGGAACTTGGAGCAGAGGTCAGTGGCACCTGCGGGGTGAGGGGCGTTAGGGGGGCGGAGTAAGCGGTTGATGGTGCTGAACAATGTTCTAGGATGATTTTGCTGGGAGTCAATGAGAGTGGAGTAATATTGGGTCTTGGTCTGAGAGAGAGCTTCCTTGTAGGACCTCACATGATCTTTGAAGGCCAGAAGGTGGACCGTGAGGCCAGTTCTTTTATAGAGCCTCTCAGCTGGCGTCCAGAGGCCTTCATGGTGCGGAGTTCGGTGGTGAACCAGGGGGCAGGATGGGCGAAGGAGACAGACCGGGTTTTAAGAGGGGCGAGAAAGTCAAGGCTGAGGGATAGGGCAGTGTTGTAGTGGGCCACCAGGCCGTCCGCCAAGGAGTCGGTGGGAACCGAGGTCATGTGGGTCGCTATCAGGTCGGATAGAGCTGGTGCACTCACTGACTTGATGTTTCTGAACGTGATGGTACGTTGGGGCGCTGCCTGGGCATGGAGACAGGAACGGAGAAGAGAATGGCATGGTGGTCGGACACAGCTAGATCCAGGCACTGTAGATGGGGGGGTATGCCAGTGGAGGATACCAGATCCAGCGTATGACCTTTGTTGTGGGTGGGACCTTGGACATGTTGCGTGATGTTGAAGCAGTCCAGCAGCGACAGGAATTCAGCAGCAAACTTGCAGCTGCTGGAGTCCACATGGATATTGAAGTCGCCGAGCAGAATTGTTGATGGAGACATGAAGCAGACAGAGGTGAGTAGCTCAGATAGCTCCGACATGAAGGTAGCGGAGGCTTTAGGAGGGCGGTAGATGAGGACAACCTGGAGCGAAGCAGACCCAGCCAGTGTGAAAGCAACACACTCAAATGTGGTGGTATTGGGTACTGGGAACTCTTTTACCAGGATGTCAGCTCGATGTATAACCGCCAGCCCACCACCATGACCCACGGAGCGAGGCTTCTGGATGTAGACATAGCCTGGGGGTGTGGCTTGATTGAGCGTCAGAAAGTCCTGCTGGTTCTGCCATGTCTCAGTTAGGCATAAGATGTCAATTTTTCTGTCGGTGATGATGTCATAGATGAAAAGTGCTTTATTGTTTAGAGAGCGAGTATTCTGCAGCATGAATACTGGAGTGTTGTTCAGAGATGCAGGAGGAACAACACTGTCAACACAGACCAAGGACCTCAGATTGCAAGTGCGCACGTGGGTTTTGTTGTGATGACGTCGTAGCTGTGCATCAGGCGCCTGTCCGACAGTATGGAGGAATAGCTGTATCGGAGTAAACAAACTTGCGCGAGAGGCACGGTGTATATAGCGGTCGACGCAAGAGTCCAAGGGATGCTATAACAGCGAGGCAGTTAGAAGTGGTGCAGTTGAAGAGGTTAATGAGTTCCCAGGCGGAGTATTTCAGGAACACCATCGTTGAAGAGGCGAGCCAGCACCGCGAGCAGGGACAGAGACGCCTCTGACCACGACAACGGTGATGGAGTGAAACCAGGGCACGATGAAGGGTCCAGAAGGGAGGATAGTCCTGGATAATCCTGGTGTCGTGTTCCTAGTAGCGTGGTATTCGGTAGTAACCAAGGCAGAGCCGATTGAAACTGCCCGGCGGGTCAGTGTTGCTAACGCTAGCTAGGTTCGTAGGTTGCCGGTGGAGAATAGCTGGACGACGGCTAGCAGCTAGCAACTACACAGCGGAGATGGTAAGTACATAAACATGAGGTTTGTAAACATAAACATTCTTCCAGTCGACAAACGGTGTTAGTAGCTTTAGATCAGAAGAGTAGAGTCAGCGAACAGCGAAAAAACATGAAAAAGACACGAAAAAGACACAAAAAAGCACCGATTGAGAAGCGGCGAAAAGCACGCCAGCGTCCTCTCAAACCGGAACCAAGAGGTTCATCTTTGAGGTGTTCAACTGGGTATGAGGACGTCCACATAGCTTTATCCACAGCCTACACTTTTCAGGGTTTGATTTTGGTTT
The DNA here is from genome assembly GCA_029706075.1 of Aldrovandia affinis. Lineage (NCBI taxonomy): Eukaryota > Metazoa > Chordata > Actinopteri > Notacanthiformes > Halosauridae > Aldrovandia > Aldrovandia affinis. The sequence continues at coordinate 957,756 of JAINUG010000264.1, read as the reverse complement.
TGGAAAGGGAAAAAAATGTATATCTCCTTCCAACCTCTCCGGGTAACAAGTGTCACTGTTACAAGTGCCCCAGGCACAACATTTAACCATATCTAGCTAAAAGTCCACAAAACCAGCTCGAAAATGAAGAAAATCTGAAACTTTTCAGATGCTAGGTGGCTAATAGTAACCTAGGAAACTGTAACATGTCTCAGAGGCCCTTGAGAGGGATCTCAAAGGCTTCAATTCTATCAATGCCAATGATCTTCCTTGTGGTATCAACGTCACGATTAGTCAGTTAAATGATGGTTCAGGCATTGCAGCAACTCTTACATCGCATAAGGCTATGTATCACAAAATTTGCAGGAGTTATTGTAGTAGTTCTCGAGTTAAATGGGCGAGAGAGAAGCAAAACAAAGAAGCTGGCCCTCACAATACTCCCAAAAAACTCAGGTCATCCGGGGATTTTCAGTGTTTGGGCAATGTCAAGTGTTGTATAAACAATTTGAACCTTTTCAAGAGCTTCTATATCTTTCTTGTAGTGCGGTGTGCAGAACTGCACACAGAATTCTAAGTGAGGTCTGACAAAGGTATTATATAACATTAATATAACCTCCTTTGATTTATACTCAATACTTTGTGCTATGTATCCCAGCATCCTTTTTTCACTGCTGTAGCACACTGCTTTGATGCAGATAGGCTTTGGTCAACTACAATTCCTAAGTCTTTTTCAAATTGAACACCTACTAACTTTTCTCCTCCCATAAAATACCCATCTTGAGCATGGCGAGCACACACCGCACGTGCAATACCTCTCTTAACTTCCATGACGCGTTTTGTACGATACTGAGATACCATGTGTATGGTCAATCCCAATCTGTTTTTTGTTCCGTCCTTGTCCATGCAGCTTAAGACCATGATACAGGGGGAAGGGGGTTTCTCGCTCCTTGTTGTGGTGTACTGCATCCGTCTTGACTGCATGGTGCGTACCCTTACTAGTGTTGTAGATAAGCAGTTGTGAGATGTTGCATGCAATTCTCTCCCTCGCATCCAGATTGCCGTCTTCACTGATCTTCTCACATCCACGAAGAACTGATGGGCCCAGGAGCAAAATTTCCCAAAACAATGGTTAACGAAATGTGAACATTTGTACAGTTTTTGATTCATTATATTAGTGACCATTTACAGCCACATTCAGTAAGATACATCATATTAGAAAATAATGATGCCTACATTTGTAGTTTAATCACATTCACACTCATCACTCATTCTGCGTTTTTCAGTTCTTTTTTCTTGTTCAGTGAGAGAAATCTAGTCTCTGTTGGTCTTTAACAAGTGCATCAAAGTCAGGTTGAATGTCTGAGGTGGAGATGCGAAGCACAGCTGACAGATGATCATCAGTGAGAGAGGATCTGTACCTGGACTTGTTAAACTTCATCACTGAGAATGTTTGTTCACATATGTAGGTAGAGCCAAAGAAAACAAACATCTTCTGAGCATGTCTCCTCATGTTTGGAAATTTCTCTTGCTTAAGAGAAGGGTAGAATTTCAGCAGTGGTCGTGACTTGAAGTGCTCTGCCAGTACTGCATCAGACTGCAGGTCAATGAGTTCCAGCTGGACATCACTAGGTGCATCATCCACATTGCAGGTAAATGGAGAGGAAATCAAGTGCATTTCACTCTCCATTGTTCTGAGATCTTCAAATCGCCTTGAAAACTCACCATGCAGTGCTCCTAACATAGATGAGTACCTGCGGAGATTATCATCTGATGGGGTGACTTCTTTCAGTGTTTGCATGTGAGTGAGATTGTTGCTCTCCAGTTGCCTTGAAAGAAACTGTAACTTCGTCATGAAAGCCTTCACCAGGTTGTGCATTTCATGGACGAAAAGGCCCTTGCCTTGCAGTTTGGTGTTCAGTGCAGTCATCAGTGCAGTCACATCAACAGCAAATGCAAAATCTGCCATCCACTTCTCATCTGAGAGCTCTGGGATGTCTTTGCCTTTCTTCTCACAAAACTCTCGGATCTCTGCTTTCAGATCCCAGACTCTTTTTAGCACTTTGCCCAGGCTGAGCCATCGGACAGCTGTGTGATAGCTGATGTCACTATGTTCAGTCTCGTGCTCCTCTAAAAGTGCAACAAACTGCCTGTGATTCAATGCTCGTGCTCTGATGAAGTTTACTATTTTAGTTACAACATCAATCACATCATCAATTTTAAGCACTGACTTGCACAACACATGCTGATGTAAAATACAATGCAAAAATACCACTTTCTGATCTGCGTTGATTTCAGTCACTTTATCTTGCATACGTTTCAACAGCCCAACATTTTTCCCTGTTAGATTTGGACAACCGTCCGTTGTGACACCCGTCAGTCTGTCCCATTTCAGTCCCAGTGTCTCCATGCATGCATTTACCTCCGTGAACAGATCGCTCCCCGTCGTTGTCCCTTTCATTGAGCGCATTGCTGCCAGCTCCTCCGTAATCTTGAAGTCCGTTATCCCATGGACAAACACAAGTAACTGGGCTGTGTCACGGACATCACAGCTCTCGTCCAAAGCCAAGGAGAAAAAGTCCAAATTTGCCACTTCACGTTGCAGCTGAAGCTCCAAATTTCCCGCAATGTCCTCGATCCTTCTCGTCACGGTGCGCCTGGTCAGCGGGACTTGCTCAAATGCTTCTTTTTTTTCAGGACATATTAGTGCTGCAGAGTCCACCAAGCACTCTTTTACAAACTCTCCATCTGTGAATGGCTTACTGTTTTTAGCAATTTTGTGGGATATTACAAATCTGGTCTTGGTTGCTGCATCCCTGGATGTCCGCGCCATTTCAGCATCATTCAAGTTTTTACATTTCTCCGAGTGTTTCGTCTTGTAATGTCGACTCAAATTGTAATCCTTGAACACGGCACTCTGGTCTCCGCAAACCAAACACACCGCTTTACCTCTGACTTCAGTAAATAAATACTTAGCAGTCCATCTCTTCTTGAAAACCCTGCATTCAGCATCTACCTTTCTTTTTTTAGTCGACATTTTGGGGGTGAAAGTCGTCTTGGCACCTGTAACCTGCTTGCGACAACGTCAATTCAGTAACACGCATCACTTACGTACCTTACGTACCTATGCGCGACGTAAGAAAACACAACTTCAAAATAAAAGAAATGCACATTCAATCCACGCATGAGGTAAAATAAGAAAATACGTTTATTTTGTCATTTCTTATTAACCTTACGCGGGCCGGTCAGAGTCAACTAAAGGATCGCATGCGGCCCGCGGGCCGTAAAATGCCCAGGTCTGGCCTATATTGTAATTGATAAGTGTGTGTATGTGTGTGTGTGTGTGTTGGGCGGACGATATTATAATAAATGGAGAAATCCACACTTTACCTGGCTTCCGAAACAACAAATGTAATATCACTTTCAGTCACTTGGTCATGCAGTGGTTTGACAACTAGCTAACGTTATGTTTCGTTATCATCATGGCGATATCTGTCGGTTATTCAACGTCAGCTTTAAGTGACAGTGAAATAGTGAAATAACCGTTTGTGAAAAGTTATCCCACGAGCCTTGCTTCTTTAGCCTAGGCTAATAGGCTAATCAGTGCTTGAATTGGGCCTCGCCACTTCTTAATTTTCAAGGCCTGCATCACGGGACTTAATTGTGCATCCCGTTACTTAATTATGATGAATGGTATTCACTTAAATGAAGTAAATTTCCAACTTTTCTTTGACATTTGAGAGGTGAAATAACTATTCCATTGATAATTAGAATATGAATTAATATCCAGGTCATAAAAGACTACTCTACACCCAATAATCATATTTCCATAAAAATGTGGAAGATGCATGTCCACGAGGTCTGCATTGGATAACAACTCCCAGATTACAACTCACATGTGACATGTATGCTAGCTAACATATCACACGTAGGCTAGTACTAGCAGCGCGTTGTGGCTATGGATATAGCAGGATGTTCAAAATAGTTGACATTAAATATTTTATATTGATAATAGCCTAATCTAAAATGTTAGTATGGCTAAATAATGCGCCAAGCAAAAGAAAGAGAAATTATCAGGACAATCCACCACTGGCTAGCTCAGATGCAAACTGAGCATTATAACAAGCAATGGAGTCCTCTCAGTCCGTCAATCGCCCGCCACAGCAGCAGACCTGGAAAAGTGAGCCCCTGCACTTATTTTAACCCAATCCAAGCACGGAGGCTAATTCCTCTTCCTATTGTGTTCACAGCAAGGTTCTGTGGAAAATCCTTGAGGAAACTCAACAATTGTGAAATTTGAAAATCAAGTTACCTGCCTGTTAAGCAGAAATTACCCACGTTTATAACAATTGTCACGAAAATGTGTTGAAAATTAAGCGAGTTACAGTAGATTTTATCAGAGGAAATCTGTATCTTTCAATACACATACATCTGTTTTAACGCGGATCTTGTCCACCCTAATATGGCAGCCTTGCAGACGTATCTAAACAGGGTGTATGAGCCGTTTAGATATAAATAGTATTTATATCTATGTACTCCCTGGCTCCCTTCACAAGCGACCAGCGGAAGCTATGCATCCGATGCTGGAAAAAAAGACTTGGGGCTATATATATGGTCTGTGCTTACAATTACTTTAAAAAAAATATTTTAAGCATTTATCAGATGCTCTTATCCAGAGCAACTTACAAGATGTGCATAAATACATGGTAGGGACAATCATAGTTTGCGCAAGAGATCACAGTTTACATTTTAAGCATTTTGCAGACACTCTTATCCAGAGCAACTTACAAGATGTGCATAAATACATGGTAGTAACAATCATAGAGAGATCAGTGCAGTAGTACAGCAATAGACATCATTGCAGGCAGCTGCGTACCATACTTGTAACACTGGGTAGGAAAAGGTTAGTAATTTTTCTTATTTTATTAAATGGAGTAAGCAGGGGTATATAGTGTTGCACAAGTAGGCAGTGGTGATGGAAATTAGCTAGATGTACAGAATTCAGTGGTAGTGGAGTCTGAAAAGATCCGGAAGATCGCAAGTGATTCCGCGGTCCTGACCGATTGCGGAAGGTCGTTCCACCAGCGAGGGGTCAGAACAGAGAAGAGACGAGACTGCGAGGAGCGGCTGCCAGGCGCCCGGAGGGATGGGGCAGTCAGTTTGCCAGAGGAGGCGGAGTGCAGTGGTCTGCCTGGGGTGTAGGGAGTGTCAGCCAGGCAGTAATACAGCGATACACATCATTGCAAGCAGCTGCGCACCATACACTGGGAAGGAAAAGGTTAGTACATTTCTTTTTTTATTGCTTGGGGGGGTAATCTTGATATTAACCTATTACTCCCCATTTATTAACTTTACCAAACAAGTTTACACGTAAGCAGTGAATATACATGATTATCTGACCTTCAAATAATTGAATTATGATCATGTTACTCATCTTCATATACTTTTATTTTCACAAACTTCTTAACATCTTCGTGCTCTTATTGTTAGCCATTATGTGCTATTTTATATTACTAAGGGGGGTAAGCACAAAAATAAAGAAATATTTCTTTATTTTTAATGTATGGGACGGAACGGAAAAAATACACACAAACTGAAATCCCTTGACTGGTACAGTGTGCATTTTACTGTGTAGATAATTGTCTCGTTGAGTGCTAGTAACTCGGCGTTAGATTTCCTGTTTAGTTGCGGTGTTCTGTACCTTTTCACTGGGTCTAGTTAATGCTGCATAGTCATCATAATTATTAACCTGTTTGTTTGGTGTTCCAGTGTCTTAGTGCTTAATCGCTGTTTAGAAATTTTTATGTAATCGGCTCTGGCCAGGAGTGCCACCGGGGCGGCAATTGGCTGTCCGCCCCAGGGAGGGGGGAGGGAAGCTGCGCACAGGAGTGGTTCTGGGGTGCCGGAATTATGGTCGCAGCACGATGAGTGCTATCTCGGAGGAGGCAGCACTTCGCCATTGTCATTACCGGGCACAGGGCCATGGCAGCTAATTACGAGGGAAGGGATTGGACTAAGCACAGCGGGAGTAATTGGCTACCAAATTGGGGTAAAATCTGAAAAATACATTTAAAGTAAGTTTTTATGTCAGAAGTTTATTAGCAGCTAGTTGCTTAGAATCTGTTTAATTGATTCAGGTGTAACGTCTGTCTCTGTAGTCGAGCGTTCCCTGAGCAGTGGGTGGTACCTGTTGGCCAGGTAATTTGTGTCTATTGTAATCAGGTGGGATTTAAGCGTGCTTTCACCGATATCTCAGCAGTGTGCATTTTACTGTGTAGGTAATCATCTCGTTGTGTGCTAGGAACTGTAAGTAACTTGGCATTAGATGTCCTGTTTAGTTCCTGTGTTCTGTACCTTTTCACTGGGTATAGTGTTAGTTAATGCTGCATAGTCATCATAATTATCAACCTGTTTAGTGTTCTAGTGTCTTAGTGCTGAAATTTTCATGTCAGAAGCTGATTAGCAGTTAGCTGTTAATTATAACCACCATAATGCTGCCCTCCAAAGACTGAGCCTCCTCCAGGCCTGAGGTCTGGAGGTTAGTACGGAAGTGGCCCAGACTAGACAGCATCTCTCCGCCCTCTGTCAGGAGGAGCGGAGGAAATACATCTTCCGCTCCAAACTCCAGGGTCTCGAGGAGGACGAGAGATGCACTCGCTACTTCTTCCGCAAGGCAAACTAACATCCGCTCCCTTTATAACAACGCAGGGGTAGTGGTGTCTGGTGGAGGCAGAGTTCCGGGAGATGGTCAGGGAGTTCTACCTGGGTCTGTATGCCAATAGGCCCATGGACGGGGCTCTCATGGACACCTTCCTGGACGGCCTGGACAAACGCCTGGAGGGACAGAGCATGGAGGGGGAGCTGAGCGCCGAAGAACTCACCCAGGCCGTGCGCTCCCCTAACTTACATAAAGCTCCTGGTCCTGACGGAATCCCAGCTGAGTTTTATCAGGCCTTCTGGGATCTCCTGAGGGACGACGTAGCGGATGTTTTCAAAGCGGCTTTCAGGGAGGGACGGCTAGGTGACTCACTGCCCTTGTCCCAAATAAGGGGGGACCTGAAGGACCTCTGGAACTGGCAGCTAATCAACCTAATCAGTTGATTATAAGATCATGGCCAAATCACTGATGACGAGGTTCAAAGACCTGTTACCAGCGGTGATCGGCCGCAACCAAACATGCAGTGTTCCTGAGAGGTCCTTATATGACAATAAGCTCCTCGTGAGGGATATCATTATCCACTCTGGGGAGCGCAGGTCCCCCTTAGACCTTCTCAGTCTAGATCAGGAGAAGGCCTTTTAGTCCATGAGCCAAGACCAGAAAATTCACCCACGGGGCTCATCTGGGTGGGCAAATTCTAGTTGTGTTTTTTTACTTACTATACATCTCTAGTTCACAGTTTAGCATGATAACCATTGCGGACTGGTAGCTTAGTGGTAGTTATCATGCGTTGAATATGTGGACCCCTATATTGTTACACGCAAATTGTCGCGACAAATATATCAATAACTTTTTAACCTTATATTGTACAGAGACCTATGAACCCACTTTTCTGTATAATTCAAGGATGGGGAATTGATTGGAATGGTTATTTTAATGATTCAAAACTTCCATATAAGCTTAAATTGCCTTTTATTGCAAGATTTTGCAAAAAAAGCTCAACAAAAACAAAAACGTCTAGTAAATATCCCCAATTTGTAAGTATGTGCTGAAAAACAACATGCTTCTAATGGCTATAGAAAACTGCCCAACATTCTAAGCTTTAATTTGAGTGGTAATATATGGTTGTAGCTCTAAAGATAAAGTCAGGAATGTCATTAACCCTTTGAGGAGTACGTTTTTTGAGAGTTCTAGTTCCAATTCATAGTGTTCTATTCTGGAATAGTCCATTTTGCATTGATAAGCCTTTATGATGTCATTAATTAGAATTCTAGATTGCATTTTAGAATGATCACACATTTGTGACCGTATGCCTCAAAGGGTTAAGGCTACGTCTATGATGCAGGTAAAAATTGGAGATAACTCTTACAGTCAGACAGACTGAGGTGTGAATTGGTGGATACTATAGTACCAGTCAGACAGACTGAGGTGGTGGTGTGTATTGATAGAGACCACACCAGGAACTTAAAGGAATAACAAAGATACAGTATATTTAATAAATATTTAATATAAAATAATGGACCAATACAAACTAAGCAAACAAAATGCATGTGCTTAGGGAGAGGGATCTTCCGGAACAATGGAGATTGGAGTCTTTGTTAGCGAGGGTCACACAAGTGTGAGGGGTCCCTCCTTAAGATCAGTCCTCTGTTTCAGATTCAGTCAGGTCTGCCTCCGTGATCATCATGCCAAGGCCCTCCTCTTGGGGTTGATTGTCACATGTTTGCAACTTGCACAGGTTTGTACATTTCAAGCCGCTGCTCATGCACTGGCATTCCGGGAGCTTGCATCTACGGCTGCAGTTGCAGGACAGCAGCTGCACCACTGCCTCTGGGGCTGGAGATCCCCGCATCCATTCCACGGTGAGCTGGCCATCGTCATTTCTGGCCCAGCCATGCTCGACTGGGCTTGGGACATGCGGATGTTGCTGAAGACTCGCATGGTGGCAGCTGGCTAGACTCGAGCTCCCCACACTGTGCGCAGAAAAGCTGGTGGTGGGCTGTGTTGATGTCCTCTGTTGTCGTGGACGCTGTGTACAGTTTACATGCGAATGCTTGCAGCTTCTTGAATAGGTCCATGGATAGTTCCCGGACTGTCCCAGCTAAGTAAACACTTCTTGGAAATGCTCTGATCTCATGATGAGCTTCAAGGCTCTGAGCTTCCCATGACCTAAAGCACTCAACGTGTCACATCCAGTGTATGCGTACATGCCAATCACAGCATTACAGACACAGTCTCCCAGGGCCTGGCATAGCTTAGTGATGTCAAGATACCTTACCCGGTTCTTAGTTCCGCAGTTCTGGAACAAGGGACAGGAGATATTGGCAGAGAACGCCAGGCAGAGCAACAACATATCGGTGTCATCAGCTGTTACTACAACAGCACTGTAGCCTTCCTCTGCGGCATGAGCTGCATGCAAAATCATTCTAGTGTCAGCCTCTTCTTGGTTCGACTGTAGGCTTGCAACCTCAGCCTACTGATCCTTTGTGATGTGCAAGCAGCTTTCCTCACTGGCGACGTAGAGCTGCTTGTCGTTCAGCCTGTCCCTCAGCTTAGGTGTTTTCCACTCACCCACCAGGAACCTTATGAGGTTGGCCTTGTTAGCTGAACTGCTGAGAAACCTTCTCCATTGCTGGATCCGGTGACCTGGTGCAATGTTTCGGAACTGTATTCCTGTGGTGCACCCCTGTTCGCTCTTGGCATTCTTGATCGAGTCCTCCTGATATACATCGAAAACCACATAGATTCTCTGGCTCCTGGCTCCTTCATGTAGGATTTGAGTCTGTGCTGAGGCTGCACGTTGAGAGAATGTCTGGTCATTGCCCTTCATCTTCTGAACCAGACTCATCCCATCAATGATGGTAGCAGACGGCCCAGGGATGGTCTCTGCTGGTAAGACCTGCTTCTCCAGCTCCCTGGCCAGAACAGCTTTGTTTGTCTTTCTCAGTGTCCCGTCTCCATTGGAGAGTGCCCATGGCAATGGCCCTAGTGGGTGGGAAAGGACATCACTCATCTGGAGATGGCGGCTCTCTGCCACCAGGACCATGTGGGCGAAGAGCTTCCTGTCAGCCTGCAGAATGACCTTGTTTGGGTTGCTTGCAGAAGGTTTCTTTCGTATATCTGAAAACATCTTCAGTCTCTTCTTCGTCATCTTATCATGGAACTGGGTCTTTGGTTTTTCGTCTTCAAGCCAGTCCCGCTTGAATCCCTCGTATGCTTCCATGCCAATTTTGTGGGTATCAAGAAGGTCCCTTGCTACATCTGGAGGGGGAAAGGTACCTGTCGAAATGCTGACAAACTCACTTTCGTTGGGTCGAAAGGGTTTGTCCAGTCACCTTCAAGAAGCTTCACAATGGACTGTACACTGCTTCATCCCTGGTGATTCTAGGCATCTGCAGGTCTGGGTGGCTGAGGTGGGACATTCCGCGTCCCACCATCCTTCTGAGCTGCTTGAGGTAGTTGCTGCAGTACCTCTCCACAGCAGCCCATTTCAGGCTGAATCCCTTTGTGCCTCCTGCTGTCTGGGTATCTCGGTTGACTGTTTCCTCAATGGTTTGATCCACAGGGATCCGGCCGAAGGGATTCTGGCTACCAAGCTGGACACTGAAGCCACCCTGCATGAACTGCTGGTGCACCTCTGGGTGATCAATGGGCAGACGTGACATTGTGGCATAGTAGTGTGGCAGGAAGCGTGCATAATTCAGCTTGTCATAAGCTAATATTAGCTAGCGTTAGCTGTTACGTTACACATATATTTTGCGGGAGTGGGAGAAAGCTCGCTCTGCTGTTGATGTCCAGCGTGATGATGGAGACTCCGGGGCATCCATGGCACTGGCCGTGGTATAATTCATGCCCTGAAAGAGAAATCCACAATTGACCCTTCGCTAAACCACGCCCCGAAACGGCATAGGACAGGCTCCGACAGAGGTCCGACAGTTTATGGCAGCACTCTGTTGACTCTGATGGAAAAGTTTGAGATTTTCTTCATTTTCGAGCTGGTTTTGTGGACTTTTAGCTAGTTATGGTTAAACGTTGTGCCTGGGGCACTTGTAACAGTGACACTCGTTACCCGGAGAGGTTGGAAGGAGATAGAAGATTTTTCCCTTTCCAAAACCAAAATCAAATCCTGAAAAGTGTTATCCAACTAAGCTAATGTGGCTACGGTCTGGATATACAGCTCCGGGTTGCAACATTGGTGAAGTTACACTAAATGTTAGCTTTGTTATTCGTGATCCAGCCAGCTTGCTAACATTAAGATGTTACAGTCAAGCTCTAGAAAACCAAGTGGGTAATGTTACCTTGATGTCAAAATGTAATACTATTTTTTCATGACTATTTCAGCACTTTGTCAATGGGAAGCCCAGTCCTGAGTACCCAAATCTTGTGGAGGACTGGGCTGACGGGAGAGGGAACCGGAGCTGGGGGGGGGAGTCGGCCCCTGGTACATTTGCTAAGTACTATGCCATTCCCTTCCTCAGATCTATGGGCCTGTGTGGGCTGGATCTTACTGTGCCACAGAGCTAGGACCCCCCATATGTATACAGGGCCCTGAGGGATTTTGCCTTTAGGACGGGATTGGTCTGGGCTGGGTTGCCCTCATGGACATTCAAAAATATAATGTCCTTTTTGATATTGGGAGAGACCATGATGCTCCCGAGGCGCAACCTGAACCTTAACCCCGAAATTATATGGAAAAATGCGAACTATACACTATAACATTAAACAATAAACAAAAAGACATAACATGGATGTCTGCTCATGACTGTCTCCCCACCAGGCCATTCCTGTTTAGATGGCACTTAGCCCTGACCGAGAACTGCCCCCACGGATGCACTGACTCGGATCATGTACACCATCTGTTCTGGGAGTGCTCCGTGGCCAGACGGGTCTGGGGCCTTGTTGTGCCCTCTGTCTCCCAGAACAGGCTCCTGCCGAGATCCTCCCGGATTCTGATAGTTATTCAATGACTCACTGATATCAACCAGTCATTGTGTTTTTCTGCAGAGAGCTAAATCTTTTGATTGCTTCAAACAAGTCGATGATTGATAGCTCACTCACTGTGGCTCCACCCTTTATGGGGTTCTGAAATCTCACTCTTCCGTCACTAGGAGCAATATCACATAAACGTTCAAGTTTAATAGGATGGAAAAACTACACAAATCGTAACACAAATTGGTCCCTGCTCCATAATCAGTCACCAACACTACACCTCAGACAGAGACAGACTCTAGGCAAGGACAGGCACTTCCCGCTCCTCTCTCTCTTCTGTGGCATCACAACTGTCCTGCCCTCCCGCTGTCTCAGGTACGGCCATGCCAGCTGGTCCTTCTGCAAGATTCTCAGTCAGTAACTCTCACCTCACCCACATCCAACCCGCTGATCCTGGCAGTCAACGTGGAGAGACAGGCCAGTTCTACCAAAACAGGGGGACACACCCACCCACAGCAACATTCTGTGTGTAAGCAACACCTGTGCAGTTGCCAGTCCCCACCAGATTTAATTTAGGGTTACCTGCTCAGTTTACAGGTGTAATACATGGTTACCTGCTCAGAGTACGTACAGGTGTAATGCACGATTGGAATGGTGGAAACACTTCTGTAGGTAACAGACTATCAGGATTAGCTACAGGTGTTGGTGCGTTAGGATCTGAGCAGTTCGGTTCAATTCAGTATTCCTTACAGGGAATGCTGGTCCTGTGTTTTATGTCAGTTTCGCATGAAGCAGCAACAAACCTTTACCCACTATTTTTCTCCAGTGCACTTCATCTTTATAAAATCCAGCTTTTCACATTTGGGAAATTTCAGTTTGTTCTTTTATAAATTTTTTATTTTAAAAACATCAGCAACAATGAAAAAAAAAACATAGCTCAGTCCTCCACCCCTCCACCAAAGCAGGTCCTCATGACCTCACTCCCTGCTGCTGCATCAATGCATGGAGGAGCACCAGCTTTTAACACCAGCACTTAAAGCTCAGTTCTGTACAAACCAACACACCAGGATTTAGTGTTTTTGCAGGCACAGAATGTTAAAAGCAAACTTGTTTACATACTTTTTTACAACTTGTTTATACGTGTGCTTTAGTTCCTCATGTCTCGGGATATTGTGTTACGCCAGTTGGCAGCCAGGTTTTTTCCACCAGTAAGTGATCAGCACCTCCAGTCTGTTGCAGTGGTGTTACTCATAGTTAGTTGGTCTGAGCGGATTACTTAAAGCAGCTGATGACACACTTAACTTACCTCATCTGGTTTCTTTAGTTTGAATTCGTTGCTGATTTCAAGATGAAAACAAAAAGGAGCCGCCCTGCAGCTCTCCCAAAGGCAGGAAGTGAACACCACTGCTCTATTCTAGACTGACATGCACATACTCAATTATTATTTATTGAATTTGTTTCTGTTTTTCCTCTTTTTCTCCCAAGTAGCCAATTGTATCCTCCCTTTCTATGTCAACTATCTCCCCCTCGTACTATGGACTCGCCACCGCAGCTCTGGGACCAGTAGTGACAAAGGGATGAACCGCCTCCTCTGAGATGGAACCCACCAAGCCATCGACTGTAACTCCTACAGAGCCACCACCTCCAAACAGAACTCCCGGCCAGAGCCAGGCCAGAGCAGCACATACCCTCAATTTAAAAAGCCAGGCTTTGGATCAATTGATCATATTAATATTTTCTCTTCACGCACATTTTTATTTTTATTCCCCAATATGGAATATGTATGCCCATCCCTTCACAACATCCCCGCCATTTTGGGAAGGAGCAGACTAGGGAATACAGCGAGAACCAGTTGCTAAATGTCACATACAGTTCTCTCTCCAGAACAGTGAAAAAGTGCAATGGCTGTAAAAACACCTGAGAATCAATGGAGGGACACTGGGATCCTTTGCGATCTGCTGCTGGAGTAAACCATTACTAAAAACAGGAGGGTGGAGTGACAGGAAGGACACTGAATAAATAACAGTTTATTCATATGAATTAATGTGAAAGGAAAAAACAAATGGTTTACCAGAGGTTAAAAAAAAGGTTTATTATTTCTATTTACAATCAGTCATTTCCACCGAATAATCATTAACTCAACTGCTGCCACTGGCAACAAGATATTCCCCGAACTCCCCCTCCTCTTGGAAGAAAAATTAGTTGTTTTACAAGCCTATGAGAGGGGGGCGGGGAAACACCCAGTACTAGAAATAAAATGACAAAACAGGAAGCTCCGTGGTGTGTATGTCTCCTATAGGGACCAAGTGCCGTGGGTGAGCGAAGCCACCAGGGGGCAACCTTCCTGCAGTGATCGGGTGCAGTGTTTCAGCCTAACCAGTGGGAGCACCCTCACTTAAGCCGCTGCAGGATGACAGCATTCAGCAGGCCAGCGTCCTTCAGTGTCTGGTTCTCGTCTGTCAGCTCCTTGTTGGGAAACGTGGTCATCAGAACGAACTCCATGGCAACCATGGCAGGACGAGCACTGGCCACAAACTGACGCACATCTGACACACTGGGGGGGGAAACAAAGGACGTGAGCAATGGATGATATTTCAGATTCACTCTTGATCTTTGGTCTTTCCCAAATCTTTTAAATGATTAACGTTATACAACTTGAAGGTTCCGTTTCTTTTTTCTTTATTATTTTTGCAGTTTTTCCCCATTTTCCCCCCCAAACCTTTTAGCATCCAATATTCAGGGAGCCCTCATATGCAAACTCAATGCCGTAGTCTGGCCAGTAGCGAGTGCTGTACTGCCTGTCTTCGAGCCAGTGTCCGCCTAGGCCGAAGCCTGTAACCAACGCACAACCACTCATATATGCAGCGAGTCTTTCCTTCGGCTTTTTTATCCCTCCCCCCAGGGGCGGACAGCCAATTGCAGCCCCCTAGTGGCACTCCTGGCCAGAGCTGAAACTGCCACCACTGGTGGAATCGAACCCCAGCCACCATGGCTAGCTCCGAACGCTCTTACCGCTAGACCGTGTGGGAGGCTTCATGGGCTCTTCTCAATCCAGGTAAGCTTGTTTTTTTTAGATGCAGATGAACTCAATCAAACAAGGGGCTCATCTGCGGCTGTTGGGAGGGCATCTGGAGACTGGGCGGGGCTTATCTGTGGCTGTGGGAGGGCCATGTAGATGTGGGGCGGGGCTCACTTGTGTCTGTGGGAGGCTCCTGTGGAGGTGTGGCGGGGCTCACCTGTGGCTGTGGTTAAACTTCTGCACCAGTCGGCCCCCATCAGCGAGCCGGATCTGGATGCTGGTCACTGGCTTTGTGTCATCAAGGGCAACAGAGGCACTGGCCTGTGATTCACTGTCTGCCTGGTCCTGCAGTCCCCCCAACAACCTAGTTAGGGGGCCCATGGCAGGAGCGGAACTGTTGGGGGTAGACATACACGGCATGTTAAAACTGAGCTTACACTGAGGAATGAGACACTCAACCACTGCAGCTAAAAGTCTAAAAGAAAGTGGTTCTCATTTCTGTCCCAGGAACGAGCACCTGCTCACTCCCCCATGTGGCCGTGTAGTATAAATGCACTAGAATTTTACCACTGCGGTTTGCTACAGCTCAGAGGCACACATTCTGCCTTAAGTAGACACTGACTTCACTGAGAGACAACACTGGTGATCGAGTAGCTTATGTCAGAAGAGATTCTGCTGAGGAGACGACACTCTCAAAAAACCCTGATCCCAGGCCCCTCCCTCACCTGCCCAGCTTCTGGTCCTCCCCACCGAAGGCCTTGAAGGCAGACTTGGGCTTGGAGAACTCTGTGTCCCGGTGATCCTCCATGTCCAGATTCACCTTCCCTCCCTGAGAGAGCTGCCTCAACTCCTGAGGGATCTGTCTGTGGGAGTGAGGGAAGGTCATTTTACTACACAAGGTACCACAGCTCCTTCACCAGACATGCCAGACAATTTGGCAGCTTTAAACAGCCTAGTTCACCCGACTGGTCACCTTCCTCCAAACCAGAGACTGATTCCAGCCAAACTCACATCCCAGCAAAATGTGCTCTGCCTCCCCATCGTCCCCTCAGACTCACCCTCTGCGGACAGACTCCAGGAAAAGGGCATTGCCGGGGTCAGAGTAGCTCCTGAGTTCGCTGTCGTCAAGGCTGAACCCCGTCTTCCACAGCTTCAGAACCACGTGAACCTGTCACCATGACAACGCACATCACCTCAGCGCTGCTTTCCCCAGAACTAACTTCATTTTCATTACATTTTACATTTTGGCATTTAGCAGACACTCTGATCCAGAGCGACTTACAAGATGTAAGATCTGTATAAATATATGGTAAGATCAATCATAGTCTGCGCAAGAGATCAGTGTCGTAATACAGTAATAGACATAATTGTTGGCAGCTGCATACTGTATCTGTAACACAGGGAAGGAAAAGTTAAGAATTTATTTTTTTTGGGAGTCATCAACATAGATACATATTACAAAAGGCAGTATTAAACATGATGATGTGATGACAATTAGTACAAATTTACAGTCAGTGGTAGTGTAAAGTTCACACTAACCATGAACCATGAGCCATGAACCATAAACTATGATCAGATTATCATCATCATAATCTTCACCATTATTGTTGTATATATAATACACACACATACACACACACACACACACACACACACACACACACACACACACACACACACACACACCTACGTGCATACGCTACATGGCCAAATGTATGTGGACACCCCTGCAGCTACTTCAGCCACACCCATTGCTGACAGGCATATAAAATCAAGCACACAGCCATCCAATATCCAAAGACAAACATTGGCAGTAGAAGAAGCCGTACTGAAGAGCTCTGTGACTTTCAACCTGGATGCCACCTTTCCAACAAGTCAGTTTGTCAATTTTCTGCCCTGCGAGAGCTGCCCGGTCAACTGAAAGTGCTGTTATTGCGAAGTGGAAATGTCTAGGAGCAACAGCAGCTCAGCCGCGAAGTGGTAGGCCACACAAGCTCCCAGAATGGGACTGTCGAGTGCTGAAACATGTAGCGCATAAAAATCGTCTATCCTCGGTTGCAACACTCACTACCGAGTTCCAAATTGCCTCTGCAAGCCACATCAGCACAAGAACTGTTGGTCAGGAGCTTCATGAAATGGGCTTCCATGGCCAAGCAGCTGCACATAAGCCTAAGATGTGCAATGCCAAGCATAGACTAGAGTGGTGTAAAGCTCACCCCAATTGGACTCTGCAGCAGTGTAAACGCGTTCTCTGAGGTAATGAATCACGCTTCAACATCAGGCAGTTCGACAGACGAATCTGGGTTTGGCGGATGCCAGAAGAATGCTACCTGCCTGAATGCATAGTACAAAACTGTAATGGTCTGGGCTGTCACAGCATACAATGGCATTGTAGATGATTTTGTGCTTCCGACTTTGTAGCAATAGTTTGGGGAAGGCCGTTTCCTGTTTCAGCATGCACAGAGTCCATACAGAAATGGTTTGTCAAGATCAATGTGGAAGAACTTGACTGGCCTGCACAGAGCCCTGACCTCAACCCCACAAAACAGCTTGGGATGAACTGGAAACAGCCTTCCCAGAACAATGGAGGCTTTTATAGCAGCAATGGGGGGACCAACTCCATATTAATGCCCATGATTTTGGAATGAGATGTTTGACGAGCACATACAGGTGTGATGGTCGGGTGTCCACATACTTTTGTATTGTATATTCTGCATATTTATATTACGTCATGTTAGTAATGCTTCTTTGGCATATTCGAAATATATTGTGCTGTATATGTGAGGTCTTACTACTGAAGCATTTGGATGTGAATTAGGAATTTGAGAGGTTAAAAAGAGTGAAGGGGAGAGTGGAAGGAAGGAAAGGCAGAGGTGAGCAGAAATGGAGAATGAAAAAGGGGGAAGGAGAGGGTGAGAGAGAGGGGGGGAGGAAAGGAGGTGTTGAGGGAGAGATGTACAGGAAGTGAGCAGGATTCACTTCTTGCGCATGGTCACCATGCCGTCTCTCTCCCACAACGTAGGCTGACTCCTCCTCAGGGGTGGCACCCAGGCGATAGCCTCCGCCTCCAAACGGCTGCACAAACACAGAGAGCGCAAACACAGAGAGAGATCAGGGCTCCACCCCCATGGTGCCCATAATTGGATGTGGTGTAAATTGTGCCTGTCCCTCATACCTGTGACCCGCTGGGCTCCCCGAGGCCCCGCCCAGCCCTCTCCACAGGCACGGCCCCATGCTGCTTAGCCCCCTTGAACAGGTCCTCCACCACCTCGTTGGAGTTGTTCTTCTTGGGGGGTTCAACGATCTGCTGCCCGCTGCGCTCTGACCCCCCCGCATAGAACCTGCAGGAAGGGCATTGGGTCAAACCCCACAGAGACAACCAATAAACACTGAGTTAAAAAAATGCAACACTGTCTTTACCTACCTAAAAATTTAAGATTGAACCTCAGTAAGAAGTCAAATATTTCTATTGTCACACACACACAAGCATGACTCACACACGTGAGCATGCACGCACATACGCACATATGCACACACACACCTGTTTGTACAGCAGATCTGACCAGACTCCATTGGGGAAGAATGTTCCAGAGCTGTAAAACAACTTTCAATTCAATCCACAGACAGCGCCACCAGGGGTCAGCAGAGAGACTGAATCAGCTGCAACCCTGCAATGAGCACTGCTGTACTGGACTGTTCACACTGCACTGCTCTTCACCAGGGTCATGTACATGTAGCCTGTAATCTTCTCACAAAACCTCAAACCATTATACAGGAAGGGAGGAAGAGAGAGAGACAGAGAGAGGGACGGACAGAGGGAAGGAGGAGAGAAAGGAAGGAGTAAGAGTGGAAAGGGGGGTTGAGGGAGAGGCAGGAGGGAGGGAGAGAGGGAAGAAAATCTAGTGTGAGAGGGAGAGAGAGGGAGTGATTTAGAGAAGGGGGAGAGAGAGGGAGGGAGAAAGGGAAAGGAGGGAAAGAGAGGAAAGGAGGGGGGAGATAAAGGGAAGACCAAATATGCCTTTTTCACATATGAATGATCCTGACCTCTGTCCTTCCTCATCACCACCCTCTTCATCCTCATCCTGCACCAGATCTCTGAAAGAGGTCACTCTGGGCTGGGTCCTGCACAACATGAAAAGCATCACCGCGTCTTAACACAAACAGAGGAAAGTACAGAGAAGTAACAGGTTTCTGATTCACATGGCTTTCCCTGCATGAGCTGAGAAACAGCACTGACCCAAAGCTGCTGTCAAATACACAAGCCCAGAGTGTGTCTAAGAGAGGGAATGCTTCATCTGAAATGTTACTCTAGCAGGAATCCTGACAGTACTGTTATGTAGATGTCACCGTTGGTGTGGTATGGTGAGTTTTATTCATTACACTTATGACATTGATGGGATTACTCTGTTAACGTAACACTAAACATTAACCACAGAACAAATAAAAAAATAGTCCTGCTCCCACCAGGACAATATTGAGTTCGGATGATGATAACAGTTATAATAATAGTTCATATAATATAATTGTCAATTATGAAAATACATGTAACAAGTACCTTGGACCAGAAGGGTGTGACACCGACGCTCCTTCTGGCTGCGGCAGGGTCACAATGTCGTCATCGGCTCCGTCTTCATAGAAACTGGCTAATGCCAGCTAAGAACAGAGTTATTTTGATCTTGATTAAAAATCTCCAAAACAACACTATAAGCTTTCCGGCTCATGAACTGAATTGCAATTAATTCACTGAATTTAAATGAAACTGATGGCTCATGCCAAATGAATTAGGCATTATGACATGGAAAAAGGGTGGAGTTGCCACTATGCTACAGTAACCTATAGACTTGAAGCAGAGCAAAACCTTTTGATTGGTTCAAACAAGTCAGTGATTGTATCTAATTGTAGCTCCACCAATTTTTGTGTCATGATACCTACATCACTAAATTGACCCCAGCCCTAATTGAGAGTTGTCCACTTTTCCCTTTGTGTCGTCAGTAGCTGTCTTCTTCTTGGCATCCCAAAAGCACACCCCGTAAAGGCCTCTACATGCTTCTGCCTAACTTCTTTGCAGTTCACGCAATGCAACAACGTTGCAAGCACTCTGCAATTATACACCTGCAAAGGCTATGTGCAACTTATGCGACATGGTGTCCTTACACTTCTGTACACTAGGAGGCATCAATGTATTGAACAAGGTCGCTTTCATAAAAGCATGGAAACTCGTGTACCTTCAAACTTTCCAATCTTTCCTGAAGCTGGTTCATTTTATACCGTGTCAAACAAATGATGCTAGCTATCTGTATCGCTAGCTACTGTTAGCGAGCTTAATTTGGCCGTGATGCCAGGTTGCTAGCTAGCTAGCTAGATAGATAGTTTTGCTTAGCTAACATTAACACTGATATGTACAGGTATGGTATGCAGCTGCCAACAACGATGTCCATCACCGTATTACTGCACTGATCTCGTGTGAACTATGATTGTTCTTACCATGTATTAATGCGCATCTGGTAAAGGCCTCTACATGCTCGAGCGACTGCAACGCGACATCCTCTGCAACGTGCGTTGATGTTGCAGAGGATGTCGCGTACCTAGCACAAAAATTGAAAGGCCTCTACATGCTTCTGTGTAAGCAACACAACTGCGACGTGACATCCTCTGTAACACATCGCAGAGCACTCTGAAATGTATACTTCTGCACAACCTATGCGACATGGTGTCCTTACACTTCTGTACACTAGTAGGCATAAATGTATTGAACAAGGTCTGTAAAGTTTTCATGAAAGCAGGGAAACTCCTGTACCTTCAAACTTCTTCAGCCAATCTTTCCTGAAGCTGATTCATTTGATACCGTGTTGAACAAATTATGCTAGCTATCTATATCGTTAGCTACTGTTCAAATCAACTCAAATCAATCAAATTTATTTGTATAGCGCTTTTCACAATTAAATTGTCACAAAACGCTTAACAGAGGGGGAACCCAGGCCTAGACCCCCCCAAAAGCAAGCCTAAAGGCAACAGTGGCAAGGAAAAACTCCCTTGGTAGGGAGAAACCTTGGGAGGAACCAGACTAAAAGGGGGGAAGCCCATCCTCTTCTGGCCGGCACAGGGTGTGTTCAAAAAAGACCATATCATAGTCAGTCCAAGGTGACGCAGGGCTGAAAGACTTTGCCCCTCCTGAGTTAGGTAGTCAGCGGGGGCTAAACCACGTGAAGGGGGTCCAGATCCAGGAACTGGGGTTGGCGTGGGGGTGAGGGTTGATGGGAGCAGCTCACACTTCTCGCAGGATCTAGGGCTTGGGGGCAGGTACCCCCAAGTTTGAGGCCGAGGCAGAGAAGAGAGCATGCAGTCAGAAAAAAAAGCAGTGCTATAGCCAGTAGCATTATGTAAGAGCAGGGGAGCACAAGCATAGGAAATATACAGATAGCCCTGACAGGTGTAAGCTATGGCAGCATACCTATCAGGAGAGGGACAGAGAATACACATAGCCGAGAGAGTTCCAAACCATCCACACCCAATCAAGGATAAAGTATGGAAAGTTTCTCACTCAATAAAATACTAGGGCACGCACAGCCTTATCCATCTCTCCACCTAGACTATGTTTGGCAGTAGGCTAGGCTGAAAAGATATGTTTTTAATCTACACTTTAAAATTTAAACTGTGTCCGAATCCCTAACATGCCTTGGTAAACCGTTCCACAATAGAGGAGCTCTAAAAGAGAAGGCTCTACCACCAGCTGTGCTTTTCAAAATTCTAGGGAGTAATAGATGGCCGGCTTCATGTAAACAAAGCAGTCGTGTCGGCTTATAAAGGGCAATCATTTCGGTCAGATATATAGATGCAAGCCATTCACTGCTTTAAAAGTTAGCAACAGTACTTTATAATCAGCCCGATATTTAACAGGAAGCCAATGTAGTGATGCTAACACAGGAGTAATGTGCTCATACTTCTTGGATCTAGTCAAAATACGTGCCGCTGTATTCTGTACTAGTTGAAGACTCTTTAGAGAGCTACTAGAGGAGCCGGATAATAAGGCATTACAATAGTCTAGCCTCGATGCGACAAAAGCATGCATCAAGGTTTTTGCATCCTCTAATGACAGAATGTGCCGAATTTTAGCTATGTTTCTTAGGTGAAAGAAAGCTACTCTGGAAGTGTTTTTAATATGAGTGTCAAATGTAAGGTCCTGATCACTAATAAAACCAAGGTTCTTAACCATTAGACTTGATGCAACTATGCAATCACCTGCATTTAACTGCAGATCCAACTTGTTCCTTAATTTTCTGGGGCCCAAAACCATCATCTCTGTTTTAGCTGAATTTAAAAGCAGGAAATGTATGTCATCCAATTCTTTATATCAGAGATACAAGCCTCTAATTGAGTGAGTTGAAGTATTTCACCTGGTTTCATTGATATGTACAGCTGTGTAGAATCCTGTAAGATTCCACCCGAACACACCAAATGGCGGACGTGTCCGAGTGTTGAAGTATAGCATGTAGCCTTACCTTAGTGTTACCGGAACGGGATTAAATGGAGGTTAATTAACTCCAACTCTATCTGACTCCATGTATGTTAGCTTTCCTCTCTGTTAACTCTTACTTCTAGACTCGTATAAGCAAATGAGAGACTGTAGTCTCTCGTCTCAAGTAGTGTGGCTCTATACGTGTTGCTATCTCTATATGAGATGCAGACGTGCCTTTGGCCTGTGTAAAACCTAGCAAGGATACAGTTGCGTATCTTGCAACGGCACTAATGTATAGGCGAGTGACTACGGAGTGCAACGTTCTATGTGTGTGTGTTAACCTTAATCTTAAAACCACAGCGTGTAACTGCAGTCTAGATTAATGAGAGATGCTTTTGGTATGAAAATGTTTATTAGCCAGACTTGCAGAAAAACATCAAACAGAATTTGCGTAACGTAAGAATACAAAAACGGCTATACGCCGAGTTGCGCAGGAATTCGTAGTACGAATCTCCGCGATGTATGCCACTTTTCCCCCTATATACCCACACATCAAAAGAAACCATCAAACACCAAATAAGGACATAATCACTAAAAAACAGAACCACTTCCTGCGCTGTTTCTGTACGCGCATCACACTGCCAGTCTCACAGACGGCTGCTGACCGCAGATCATTTGCATTTGCACCGTTCACTTTTGAACGGTGTTCTGAGATCCTCAGTAAGCGCCACCCGCACCACATCATCAATGACACCAACCCACTGCTCATTACATCAGCTCTCCAACAACACCAAACATGCTTATACTGTACATGTAAATGATGAAGTTTACCATATAACACATTAAACTCAGT
Source organism: Aldrovandia affinis (assembly GCA_029706075.1). Lineage (NCBI taxonomy): Eukaryota > Metazoa > Chordata > Actinopteri > Notacanthiformes > Halosauridae > Aldrovandia > Aldrovandia affinis. The sequence goes on along the minus strand of JAINUG010000264.1, from coordinate 934,865 downwards.
GATTTGGTCAAGTCTTGAGAACAGCCCCCACTGTGTCCTGTTTTGCTGAGACAGGATTAGTGTGGGGCCTGAGAGACGTCTGGGGCAAAACCATTGTTCTCACCCGTTGGCTCCCCGCTGGCAATACAAACACAGTTTGCACTCTTTGGGGTTACTTCAGGGCATAGTTCTGTGAACTGCCCTACAGCTGTGTATCATCTGCATAGCAATGGAAATTCACACCATGTTTACGAATAACACTACCCAGTGGTAGCAAGTATAATGAGAACAGTAATGGTCCCAGCACTGAGCCTTGTGGAATACCATATTTAACCTGAGAGTAGTCAGAGAACTCTTGATCTAATTGCACAAATTGAAACCTGTCTGATAAGTATGATTTAAACCATGAGAGTGCCCGTCCACGCAAACCAACCAGGTTTTCTAGCCTGTGAAGGAGAATCTGGTAGTCAACAGTGTCAAAAGCAGCACTTATGTCAAGGAGCACCAGAATAGAAACACAACCAGTATCCGCAGGGGCGTAGCACACAATTCTGGGCCCTATTCATATGTAGTCTTGTGGGCCCCCTTCCCCTCTTGATCCATGACTCTTCACGCATCTTTAGAATTTTTTTTTTATTGAATCAACAACTATACACAACTATACACTTACTTTTGAATTGTGGCTACAGGCTTACCTACAGGGTCCTAGTTTAACTATGTGGTTGCTCCTAGCACCCAGGAATTGTACTTCCCACTAGGGTGGCTTTCAGCTAAACTGTTCTTGACTACGGTTAACACTTTGTTGTACGTCGCTCTGGATAAGACCGTCTGCCAAATGCCTGTAATGTAATGTAATGTAATGTAATACACATTAATCTGTAGTGGTTATTAGGGTAATCGCTAATGAACTGCTTATACCACATTTAAACAAATAATAACAAAATAAAGTCCTCTGGCAAATACCGTTCTGCATTCCCCTCACTTTTTTCCACTTCCTCCTCTGTCTTCTCCTCATCCTTCTCACTACCCTCAGAGCAACCTTCATTTTCCTTGCTCTCTTCACCTCCATCATCCTCTTCACTAGTCCTACTGCTACTCTCTGCCTCTTCTGCCTTCTCACTCTCTGCCTCGATCACATCTTGTTCCTGCTCACTCTCTGCTACAAGGACAGGCCCCTCTACAAGCATGAAGCATACAGGATTGATATTAGCCTCTTAACCTGCTTATAATATACAATGAAACAGGCTACAGGCTAGATTCTGCTTAATTTACCAGCTAGCTAGCTAACTATCATAATGTAGCTAGCTACGTTAGCTTGTCTTGTTATAGAACTGAATCAAATGAGTCTTCAAAAACAAAGTTTCAATGCATTTCACCATCACCAGTAGTATGTTTGCCCGCATTTGCGATTGCTTTCAGCCAGTAGCGAGAGTGAAACTGAAATGAGATTAATCGCGATTTTAAAAAAATGAACGCGTTATCCATTTGAAATTAAACGCATGCGTTAACATGTTAACGTCGACAGCCCTAGTACAATCGAAACAACGTACCGATATTAGCTTAAACCACTCTTAAACAGTGTTAGCAAGTTTCTTACCTTTCTTTTGAAAGAAATTAGTGAGCAGTTGTTTTCCCTCAGTTGGCCTTTTTTCTCTTTCTTTTCTTTTTTGATACCCCGACTTCACTTTCTTCTGGAAAGACATGACTGACTGAAACTTGCAGGCTCCAGCATCAGCACCAGTCAGCGTGATTAGCCGTGTTTGGTGACGAATGTTAGTGTAGGTATGTTACAAATTTGAAAATACCTTTAATTTGATACACTATTCACTCTCATATCTTAAGTTTTAAGGAAGTTATGGTAATTTGTACACTCGGAAATTTGCATATTGACCCCTATTGTTTTTCAATTATCTTGAAACAAAAGCTGTGATTCAATAACATAAATGCCCATAACTTTCTTTAAAAAAAAGATAATTGCATGGAATTTTCAGTAATTACAGATTGAAGCATTCTAAAAAAGGATATGATATATCTTAATTTTAATTATCTGAAATGACATTACATAATCAATTAATCACATAATTACATGTTGCGCACACGCCGCGACACGGCAAAAACCATGGCAGGCAGTGAACATTTGGGCAAAGATATCTCACATTCCGGGTTAAAAATATCGCATTTCGCATCGACAGATTCCAATGAAATTTCACCAGAAACAAGATAAAATGTTAAATTAATGTCCTGGATACCTTTTATTTAGTCCTGAACTTGCGATATATCATTTTGAAAGCACTAAACATGAGTCTTACTCTGAAGTGTAGCGTATGACCAAACCGAGCGATGTTTAATCAAATTTCGGAAACAAGATGGGGGATCGAGTTTTCAACTACGTTATATCGCAGACATGTGATGAAAAAAAACCCCGACAGCCCTTGAAAAGCCTGCATTTTTGGGGTACGGCCATAGTCTCTCGTAATCGCTCGCACAGGGACACAGGCACATCTAGACCGCCGCTGCGCATGGGAGTTGTAACATACCTACTTAGTGCAGGGGGCGGACTAAACCATTTGCGCTTTTCGAGAGGGGAGGGGGCCCAGAGAGCCTCCAATATTTTAATGGATACAAAGTTCAGTCTCTCAACCTATTTATTCAGCCAATATAATTTAGTAATGACACTAATTAGCCTACTTAGAAATTTAAAATTGCAGACAAATGTTTTTTTCTCTCCATTCCAAGCTTTTCAAGGGTCCTTCCCCACTTGGGGCCCTAGGTAGTCAGTTCCCCTTTTCCCCCCGCTACGACGCCCCTGAGTATCCGATGCTAACAGTAAGTCATTTACAACTTTAATAAGTGCCGTCTCAGTGCTATGGTTTGGTATAAAAACTGATTGTAATGTTTCATACAGATTATTAGTTTTTAGGAAAGCAGTTATTTGTTGAGCTACAGATTTCTCTAAGATTTTTGACAAAAAGGGAAGATTTGAAATGGGCCTATAGATTTGGTTTCTTTAGAAGAGGCTTGATTACTGCCACTTTTAAAGACTTAGGTACGCAACCCAATAATAGGGATGTATTTATGATATCTAACATGGGCTGGCCTAGCACAGGCAAAAACTATTTTATAAGCTTTGTTGGTATGGGGTCTAACAGACATGTAGATGATTCGGAGGACATAACCAGTTTACTAAATTTGTCCAGATCCAAGGGAGTGAAAAACTCAAGGGTCTCTACGCAACCCTGCTCCTGATAGCCTTGTGCTATCTCAGGAGTTGGAATGCTAGATATTGGAGTCATTTTCATAATTTGTTCTCTGATTGTCTCAATCTTAGCAGTAAACGAGTTCATGAAGTCATTGGAATTATAGTTAGAAGGATAACTGATGCAATCTGAAGACTGATTTTTTTGTCAGTTTAGCTACCGTGTTAAATATAAATCTTGGGTTGTTTTTATTCTGGTCAATTAATTTTGAGAAGTACGATGACCTAGCTGTAGTAAGGGCGTGCTTGTATTCTATGAGGCTGTCCTTCCAAGCAGAACAAATAACCTCTAAATTGGTCGAGCGCCATCTGCATTCTAATTTCCTGGAAACTAGAGTTTAATTCAGCATGGACAGATTTATTTGCTTTCACTCCTAACGATACGGGCTTACCTGTATGCTTGATATGTGGTGAGAAATTAGCAAACAACAAAAAATGTAATGTTGAAAGACATTTCCAGAACAAACACACAGCATTTGCTGAAAAGTACCAAGCTGGAGATGAAAGAAAAAAAGCGATTTCGGAACTGCTGCGGAAAGCTGAGCAGAGCAAATCTACTTTCAAGAAGTGGATCAAATCTCCAAACTCAACTACTGCTTGCTAGTTTTGTGGCAGCTCAGGAGATAGTAAGGCGCGGAAAGCCGCTCACAGATGGAGAATACATGAAAGAATCATTCATTAAAATATCAGAACATCTATTCTCGGACTTCAAAAACAAACGTGAAATTGTTCAGAAAATTTGAGATATGCCTCTCTCTGCAAAGACCGTCAAGGACAGGACCATTAAGATGGCAGAAAACATTACTAGTCAACAAATTGAGGAGATTAATTCAGCTCCAGCACTCAATCGCCTGTGATGAGTGAAGTGATGTAAACGATATTGAGCAGACAGCGCTGTTATGCAAATAAGGGAAGGACTCAAAATAGACCTGCATGGTTCTGTGTTTTATTTCAAAGTAGGTCTGCCAGTGTTTTTTTTTCTCCTGTTCATAAGAGTTTGAGGTTTTCCTTTGTTATAACAGGTAAAAACAGCAATAAAATGTCAGTTTTCTTCTTGTTGTTCTATAATTTTACAAATGCAACAAACGATAGTTATTTTATAGTGGGTGACAAACACACATATTTACACATTTTATTTCTTATTTTAGTGCCTATAATACGTTTTTTAGTATTTTGTGATTTTTCCATGATATGGACAAAAAAATTGGAATTAATTAGTATCTTGTATGACCTCCTTTTGCCTTAAACTTGATAACTTCTGTCAAAGAAGAATACTAGAAATAAGCTTTTGAATACATTCCAATCCCTCTGTATATATAGTATAACTATAAAACTTTATACACTGTATTATCTTCATTTTAAGGGTCAAATAGGTTTTGCGGATCCAGATGAATTTTATGTAGTGGGAGAGGGGCCAAAAATGGCTATTTTTATAGTAAAGGTTGCCAACCCCTGGTCTAGGTGGAGAGATGGAGAAGGCCGTGCCCTAGTGTCTTATGGAGTGAGAAACTTTCCATACTGTCACCTCCTCAATGTGTTACCACCACTGTTATGCTGGTTATCCTTGATCAGGTGTGGATGGTTTGGAACTCTCATGGCTGCGTGTTTTCTCTGTCCCTCTCCTAATAGGTATGCTGCCATAGCTTACACCTGTTGGGGCTATCTGTATATTTCCTATGCTTATGCTCCCCTGCTCTTACATAATGATACTGGCTATAGCACTGCTTTTTTTTCTGACTGCATATTCTCTTCTCTGCCTCGGCCTCTGACTCGGGGGCAGGATCCTGCGAGATGTGTGAGCTGCCCCCATCAACCCTCACCCCCACACCAACCCCAGTTCCTGGATCTGGACCCCCTTCACGTGGTTTAGCCCCCCCCCGCTGACTACCTAACTCAGGAGGGGCAAAGTCTGTCAGCCCTGAGCCACCTTGGACTGACCATGACTGACCATGACATACCCTGTGCCGGCCAGAAGAGGATGGGCTCCCCCTCTTTTTAGTCTGGTTCCTCCCAAGGTTTCTCTCTACCAAGGCAGTTTTTCCTTGCCACTGTTGCTTTTAGGCTTGCTTTTGGGGGGGTCTAGGCCTGGGTTCCCCCTCTGTTAAGCGTTTTGTGACAATTCTATTGTGAAAAGCGCTATACAAATAAATTTGATTTGATTTGATTTGAGTAGTTTAGGACCAGAAGTCTGCTGCCTGGCTACTGCCCTGAGAGGTCATACATTTTGCGAGATTAGACTACGGGAAACAATTCTAGATAATAGAAGAGCACCTCTCCAGCTCGGGTGGAGTCCGTCTCTTCAGTAAGCCAGGCTTTCCCCAAAAAGTGGGCCAATTGTTTATGAATCCCGGGTCATTGTCAGTACACCAGTTAGCCAGCAAGCAATTTAGCGATGCGAGTCTACTGTAGACTTCGTCACTCCCACAAGCAGGGATAGGGCCAGAGATAATTACTTACCGACTGAGTGTTTTAGCGAGCTTACACACCAAAACAAAATTATTTTTAGTGATCTCCAAGTTGAACATCATTGGTGCCAGCGTGGATAATAATTTTAGAATATTTACGATTATTCTTAGCTAGCACCTTTAAGTTTGCCTCCACGTTGGTAGCTCTGGCCCCAGGCAAACATGGTCGCTGGTGACTCTATCCTCACGTTTCGTAAAATGGAATCGCCAATAATCAGAGCTTTCTCAGTAGACGTATTACTGAGTGGGGAAAAACAATTCGAAACGTGAGTTTGGTTTCTGACGTCCTTGGGACGGCGACTATGCCTCCCTCGAACCGTGACAAAAACGCCTTGCTGCAAAGGCTCTGCCAGGGGAATAGCACTGATATTTAAACTATTTAAACTCCCTGGTGTGTCCGGTGCTTGCAGAAAATACTCTATGTAACTCTCTCCCTCCTGAATCTGGCGAAGCGTCCGGACACGGTCCTCAAGATCAACTATTTTCTGAGCCAATTCTAAATTAAGTTGACACTTACTACAGATACCAGTTACACTAAACTTGGCATCAGAACTAATACTAAACATGTTGCACTCCAAGCAGGAAACAAGGGATGAAGCCATAGTCGAATTCCTTACCGTACATTTGTTTTCTTGAAGGTAGAACAGAAAACCACGGGGTTGGAGTCCCTTAATTTATAAAATTCACGCAGATTCAACATAGGTTATGAATAAAATAACAATTTTGCTGTCAATATATTTGGTATTTTACATGCAAAAGTTATTTAGAAGTAGCAGTAGTAGAAAGCACGCTAGTGTTTCAAACAACGCATGCAACAGGAAATGACATAACAGGAAACAAGCTCTAAGAAATGAACAAGGGGCTGTTATGAACTACAGCTATGTGACTAGCTAGCTTTATTTGGCCGTGATACCCGGTTGCTAGCTAGCTAGCTAGCTAGATATCGACAGTTTTGGTTAGCTATCATGGCATAGATATATACAGGTATGGTATGCAGCTGCCAACAATGATGTATATCGCTGTATTACTTCACTGATCTCTTGTGCTAACTATTACTCTTCTTACAATGTATTAATGCACATCTATAAATCTCTCTGGATAAGAGCGTCTGCTATATGCTTAAAAAAATGTATATGCACCCTACTCTTTCTTTGTTTTGTTAGTTGAATATTCTGTGCATTATGGTGTTGTAATGACATCATATATTTATATGTAATCTAAAGCACACCACAAAACACTGGGATATTTGCTACCATTAAATACATAATTTTGAATGACGTGAAGACCACAGTAGATCCTTCGTTGTTTGCAGAATCTCCAAGTTTAATGTACTGTCAGTACAATAAACTTTAAAACCTTTGAAAAAAGTAAGTACGCCTGTCATGAAAGCAGCTTGTGGGCGAGCAACTCACCTTTATAGCATTAAAATAATAGAGTAAATTCACGTGGAACAAAGTAACCAGCAGACGACTCTTGAAAATAATGTTAATGTATTAAGGGAAATGAAGGATGGTCTGTTTCTGTCTTTTCACAGAATAGTCTTTAATTCCAGGTTAAAGACTCACCTCTTGTATGTAGCTGTTAGTTAAACTACATGACTTTATTGACATGAATGTAAAGTTTTTTAAATACTGAACTTATGAGTTCGTTTTTTTTTTTTTTTTAACTCAGTCTTGTCCAGATTTGCTCACTGCGGCCCTGGTGTCTCTAGGTTACTGAAAAGCGCTTTATAATTTAATAAATGTACCATTCATTTATATTCAGTGGATTAAGGGCCATTCATTCGCTAGCTACTTGACAACGTTATAGCTATCTAGCAGATGTAGTAGATGGGGCTAAAATGGTTTACCCCGCCACCCCTATGGTTGCGTAATGTTGGGCTGATCCGGGGTCGCGGGTGGTTGTGGTTCCTGGGGACTTCCGGGTGCTCGGGGCTGGCTGGTAGTAGCCGGCTAATGTGAATTAAAGTGGCAGTTGCCGTTGAACTGTACCTACCGTCTCAGTCGTTTGTTCAAGACGTGACATGGTGACAGAAGTGGAAGTGCTTTCGGTTTCATCTTCGTAATTGCGGTGATGTAAAATAGTAAAATACATTTAAAATGTTTTTTTTTTTTTCTCTCTCGCAGTTACTGATGTTAACTTACTAATTAGCTAGCCACAATGGAGTCACTCACCCCGCCTCCACCGTTGTCGTTGAGTGGAAATCTGGCCGAGAATTGGCGCAAGTGGGAGCAGAGACTTAATTTGTATTTTGTAGCCTCAGGGCTAATGGACAAATCGGAGGAGAGGAAGATCACTGTTATGCTGCACTGTGTGGGTGAGGATGCACTCGAAATTTACAACAACTTGAACATTCAGTATGCTGATGCTCAGGCCAAGAAAATGGAGGAAGTTTTAACCGCATTCAGGCAATACTGCGCACCGCGCAAGAACACAGTATTTGAGAGACATCAATTCTGGGCGTACAAGCACAATGAGGAGGCTGGAATTGATAAATTCGTCACGGAATTGAGGCTGAGAGCACGAGACTGTGAATTTGGTGAGTCAGAGGACCTCATGCTGAGGGACAAAATTGTGTTTAGCATCACAGACCACAGGCTTAGAGAGAGGTTGCTCTCCACCACAGACTTGCCCTTGCATAAAGCCATAGACATTTGTAGAGCTAAGGAAGCAGCTACAATACAAGCGAGGGCATGGCAACTAACAGCAGCACAGAAGAGCAGCTTGTGCATGCAGTAAGTAACACAGGCCGCTTTGCGAAATACGCAAAACCCCAGCCTAACAGCGCGCGTGTAGCACTTCAGGAGGAGTGGCGTACCAGGGCATGTAGAAACTGCGGCAGACTTCACAAACCCAGGCAATGTCCCGCTTATAACGTGGACTGTAGGAAATGTGGCAAGAAAAAACACTTTGCAGCTGTATGCAGGTCGAACCCTGACGTAGCACTGGTGGAAGCGGAAGCACCAGATGTGAACACACTGTACATTGCAGGCATCACACGGGCACACAAGGAAAACTCTAGAGACACTGGCTGGAGCACATCCCTGCATGTGGGGGGCACCTTAGTCACCTTCAAACTAGACACGGGGGCTGAAGCAAACGTGCTACCACTGGCAGTGGCAGAAGGGCTTCCCATGCCACTCAACATGCAGCGCACGGACACGGTGCTCGTTGCCTATGGCGGTGCCCGTATTCAGCCAAAGGGCGTTGTGAAGCTGCTAGTGCAGGAACAGCATAAACAGGCACAGCTCTATTTCTTTGTCACTGATGCATCAGATACACCCCTGCTAGGGAGGCAAGCATGTGTGCAGCTGGACCTCGTTAGGAGGGTGGAGGCGCTGGCCCGCTCAGATCCAGCGACAAAACAGGAACTGCTCCAACAATATTCATCTGTGTTTGAAGGGCTTGGTGAGTTTCCGGGCGAGCACCACATTTACACTGACCGTAAGGTGCCTCCAGTCATACATGGGTGCCAGAGAATTCCCTACTCAGTATATGACAGACTGAAGGATACTTTAGATGACCTACAAAAGCGGGGTGTCATCAGCAGGGTCACAAAGCCGACAGCATGGGTGTGCAGCCTGTGCATCACTGAAAAAAGAAACGGCTCCCTCAGGGTATGTTTGGACCCTAAGGACTTGAACAGAGCCATCCTGCATCAGCACTTCTCTATACCTACCCCAGAGGACGTACAGGGCAAACTGGCCGGCAAGAGCATCTTCACAATCCTTGATGAGAAAGATGGCTACCACCAAATCAAGTTGGATGACGAGTTGGCCGACCTTTGCACCTTCAACACGCCGTGGGGGAGGTACCACTTTCACCGACTTCCCTTTGGCATTAAATCGGCAAGTGAAGTATTCCAGCAGACCAACTCAGAGGCGTTTGGGGACATAGAGGGTGTTTCTGTGATCGCAGATGACATGATCATAGCTGCAGCCACCAAAACAGAGCATGACAGCATACTGCAGAAAGTGATGGACAGGGCCATCCAACTCAATGTCAAGTTCAACAAGGACAAAATACAATACATGGCGGGGGAGGTCAGATACATGGGCCACATCATTGGCGCTGCTGGAGTGAAACCTGACGGGTCCAAGGTGGCGGCGATTCAGCAGTTGGCCCCACCTACTGACAGAAAAGCGCTCCAGAGGTTACTGGGCATGACGAGGTATCTGGCTCAGTACCTGCCAGATGAGTCCACACTGACCGCCCCACTCAGACAGCTGCTCCGAAAGGACATAGACTGGCAATGGCACCCTGAGCATCAGATGGCGTTTGACAAGCTTAAGAAAGCTGTCTCCTCTGCTCCATTGCTGAGATTCTTCAACCCCAAAGAGGAGATAGTGATCCAGGCGGATGCTTCCAAGGATGGGCTCGGTGCCTGCCTCATGCAAAATGAACAACCAGTTGCTTATGCATTGAGGGCACTTTCTAGAGCAGAACAAAATTATGCTCAAATTGAGAAGGAACTGCTGACCATTGTCTTCGCACTCAAAAAATTCCACCAGTATGTTTATGGTGCTGAGGTGAGAGTCCAGTCCGACCACAAGCCCCTCGAGGCAATCATCTCAAAGCCCATCAGGCAAGCCCCCGCTTGTCTGCAGAGGATGCTCCTCCAAATCTAAAAGTATGACATCCACATCAGCTACACACCTGGGACAGACATGCTCATAGCAGATACCCTCTCCAGGGCCCATCCTCTCACTGGGAGCTCAGAAGAAGGTGACCTAGGTGATGAAAAAGTCATTTATGTGGCCACGACAGACCCCCCGCTAGGGGGCAGCATCACACAGCTGGTGCAGGCGGCGTCGGAGATGGATGAGGAAATGCTGCTGTTGAAGGACCTACACACAGGTGGGTGGCCTGACCGGAGGAAGAGTGTGCCACCCAGGGCCCAACCGTACTGGCCAGTGAGACACTCATTATACATTGATGATGGACTGGTCATGGTCAACAAAATAATTGTTGTTCCTAAAAGCCTCAGAGCCGAGGTGTTGCAGCGGTTGCACACTGCACACCAGGGCATTCAGCGCTCACTTGCACACGCCAGGGCAATCATGTACTGGCCGGGTCTTAGCAATGATGTACGTGGGCTGGTCGATTCATGCTCTTCCTGCCAGGAACAGCTGCCCAGCAATTAGAGAGGACCGCTCCTGCCGCACCCGGCCCCTGATGCTCCATGGCAGAGGAACGCGGCTGACATCTTTGAGCTCCGTGGCAGGCCGTTTCTACTGATCACGGATTACTACTCCAAATTCCCAGAAGTGTTGCAGCTGCTGGACAAAACTGCCGGTTCTGTGATAGCAAGGTTCAAAGCTGTATTCTCAAGACATGGGGTCCCCTTCACACTGATTGCAGATCATGTGCCGTTCGCGAGTGCAGAGATGGCTCGGTTTGCCAGTAAATGGGGCTTCAAGATCATCCACTCGAGCCCTGCGTTTCCACAGTCGAACAGGATGGCGGAAAGGGCAATTAAAACTGTGAAAGCCATGCTGACAGCTGCTGCGCGGAACGGGGTTGATCCACACCTGGCGATGCTGAACCTGAGGAACACGCCAGTCACAGGTATGGCTTACTCACCAGCTCAGCTCCTGATGGGTCGGGTGCTGCGCTCCAACCTACCGATAAGCAACGCCGCCCTACAGCCTTCCACCCCAGTGATTGTGCGGGAGGGCCTGGCACGTTGTCAGTGGAGGCAAAAGGAGTCCTATGACAAAACGGCGGCACCGCTCCCTCCATTCCGGACGGGGGAGAGAGTCAGGATGGAGACTGCCCAGGGATGGCAGCCAGCATCCATTGTGAGAGCCAGGGAAGAGCCCAGGTCCTACGACATCATCACTCCATCTGGCACTACCTATCACAGGAACAGGAAGCATCTCAGGCCTGATAGGGCAGCTAGGCACAACGACCAGCAGGATGACATTGAAGCACCCGACAGTGACACAGAGCAGGGTGCTACACCGGTCGAGGCCCCAGAGCCAGGTGCCAGTGCTCCAGAGTCTCAAAGCGCCCCATGCACCAGATCGGGTCGGCGCATCAAGCCCCCTGTAAGGCTGAAAGACTATGACACTGCTTCTGACTAGAGTCCCCTATGCCTGTCACTTGTAATAGCCTGGGAGTTTGGCCACTTAGAGCCATATATTGTGTTTGTCCTCATTAGCTGTCTGGTGTTAACCGGTTGGTAATGACAGGCTTAAGAAAGGGGGATGTAGTAGATGGGGCTAAAATGGTTTACCCCGCCACCCCTATGGTTGCATAATGTTGGGCTGATCCGGGATCGCGGGTGGTTGTGGTTCCTGGGGACTTCCGGGTGCTCGGGGCTGGCTGGTAGTAGCCGGCTAATGTGAATTAAAGTGGCAGTTGCCGTTGAACTGTACCTACCGTCTCAGTCATTTGTTCAAGACGCGACAGCAGACGTTAGCTATCAAGGGTGGCACAAAGTACTCGGTATCATTGCTGTTCTTTTCCTTACCTTTGTGTATGCATTTCTGTCATTGCGTCATTCAGGATATGTGCGAAGTTTGATGTCGACCTGTCTGATCAATAACAAGGCTCAACAGACAAAAACCCATACTGATGGTTTGCAACTTGTGTGGCTTACCCTGCGTTCTAACAGCGGGCGATTCGGCAACTAGTTGCCGGAAATGCATTAATTGTCTATGAGAGCGGGCAACTACCGGCGACTGCAGGCGATTCGCAGGGTTCCTACAAGTTTCAACAAGTCAAATTTAAGACTTTTTTAGACCTTTTTTAGACCTCTTTGAATAGAATTTTAGACCTATTCGCGACACCATATTATAGCTTTTTGTCATCCTCGGGGTGATGAAATTAGGGATTTCACTGCCATACAGACAAAAAAGTCTGAAGGATAATTAATATAAAATAAATAAGTCTCAAAAGTACATTTATTTTTATATTTTTATTAACTGTAGAAAGTCACTTCAAAGTGAAGAGAACAAAGTGCACAAAAGCTTATAACCGCTTAATGTTACAGTATGTATACAAAGAGACACGACACTTGTTACTATGTAACAGAACTGGGGAGGAACTACTTGGGGGCATTTCTGTGAAAACTTTGTGAAAACTGAACCAGTCCCCAACAACAAAAAACGTCACTCAATCTTTCTGAGCTCTGCTCCCTTTGCCTCTATCTCCTTCTCAATTATCTCAAGCTCGCCAACTTCTTCTTGCTGCCCTTTCGCAGGATGTTTGACTTGGAGATGAGCTCGGCCATCTGCCTGGGACAAGATGAGCAGCTTCTGGCAAAAAGCCCAGAGGTCAGGGTAGGGCTCGCTGAGGACATCACGCAAGAAGACATCCACTCTCTTTCGCATGGGTTGGAAAGAGTGGAACTCCTCACTTCTCCCCTCAAGGGACAGGAGAGCACCGAACTGCTCCAGTATAACATCACCTATCACAAAACATATAAAGAAAAAAATTACATAAATCAGTACATCAACAATTAGACATGTATTGGTCATTCTAGATTCACTGAAACTACACTGGTTGACATAAAAAGGTCACTGCAGCCAATATGGCTGTGATAATTGCAATATTGGCTAACAACAATAATTTCAAATGTACTCAAACACTCATTCCTATGAAGCTGAAAATTAACATGTACTGTAGCTAGTATGTTCACAAATGAGACAAGTAGGCTAAGTTAATGTTAGCCTACAATAGGCCCACTGATGTAAAGTTAGCTGTGACACTACAGCTAATGGCATTATAGAAAAATAGCTACCAAATGGAACAGATCAATAATTGATTTGCGTTACTTACTTTGACATTCGCCAGCAAGTCCTGCGCTGTTGCATGTCCCATGAACTGGGACCCCAGGTACCTAGACTGGACTTTCCCCTCATCCCAGAAATGAACATGTATGTCCAGCTGCTTGGTCTTGGTCGCCTTGTTCAAACTTTCATCAAACATAACAACGAATGGTCCGTTGTTGACTTTCGCGATGAGATCCCTCTTTATATTCCGCCAAACCGAACTTTGTGATATAAGCCGTCTTATCACCACCACACGCAAATGTTTTCGCGATGTCAGAATCGGGGAACATGCGGGCAAAAAGCTTGCCAATGCCTTCGTTGCTGTTATAGGACTGGTGTTTAACTACGGTTTCCAGCGTCCACATCACTTCTGCCACCAGTTTTGGCATGGATCCCAGCGCAAGGTCGATTCTTCCTTGAGCAGCGGGAGGCCGATTAGAGGTACCGGGAGACTGGGCCGCGGTAGCGGGGAGCTGGGAGGCCGGAGGCGGAGCTGCAGGCACTGCGTCCCCCGAAGGAGGAAGCATGGAGGAGAGTTGTCTGGTTTGTTGCAGACCTCTTATTTGGGTCTCATGTTTCGAGGACTTCGCATGCGATTCCAGAGACTTTACCCCTAATGTTCCGAGTTTAATATTTTTTTTGCATAAAGTGCAACGGGCTTCGTGCGGATTCCCATCCACTGCTTTTAACCAGGACCTAAACGCGCTTTTCTCTACCCATAGCTCATTAAACCTACACTTGCCCATGGCTTATCAAATTACATAGCGAGGAAACTCAAAACAAAACACGAGTAGTTAGCTAGCTAGCTAGCTCTTGTCTACGTTCAACCAACTCGAACGATACGTAGCTTCGTTCGCCAATAATTTCTCCCGGGGGCAGCGAATTTGCATTTTTTTGGTTCCAGCTAGATTAATTTCCGTGTAAATAGATAGGACTGATTTCTTTGCAGGACACTCAAAACATTTTTAACACAATAGAGAGCTAATCCCACTTTTAAAACCTAACACCTCATTTTTTAGACCTAATAACTAAAATTTAAGACCTTTTTAGGCCTTAAAAATCGGATTGTTGGATTTTAGACTTTAAGGCTTTTTAAGACCAGCGCGGGAACCCTGATTCTGGTGATATCGCCCGGTAAGAGCCAATCAAATTCATGTGTTGCTGTTTTTACCTTCCACGCGGAACCAACACAACACCGAAATGTGGTTCCTAGTTCCGACACTTCAACATGGATGAGGACAAACTCATCATGCACTGATGGGGCTCTGCCAATTTGTGTCCAGCTGTGTGATCTGAGGCCCCACTCTGGCCAGCAGCTCATCAAACTGGGCACGGTCCATCCTGAAGTACCGCTGAAACCTCTCTCCATCCAGCCGCAGCTCCTGCACCAGCCTGTGATATTCGCCGTGCTGCTGGCGGGTCTGCAAAATTCTGTGGACCCACACACAGGACCTCCTGCGTTTCCAGCGCAAGTAAATGGCCGCAATTGACCCTTCGCTAAACCACGCCCCCCTTAGTTATTGTTGCTATGTACGTCAAGCTTTTGGAGCCAGCATGGCGCTCCCACTGTCACTAACTGCACTCCCTGGAGAAATATTGTTCAATTTTTGGAAAATAGAAAAAGCGATTTCATATAGAAGCAGACAGAAGGGTATACAATATGCATTGAAGGTTATATTCAAGATATCACACTGACTCAGCAACAAAATGACGTAAAAAAAAATAAAGATAGAAGCGAAAGCCTACAGATCAGAGTAAAACTGAACCACCGCATCACCGGGCGATTGAGACAGAGGACAACGACATTAAGTTACACTGTTCCTGTAAAGCTGGGTAGGTCTCTATTCACTATTACAATCATTAAAAAGCAAAAGCAGTAGACCTATATAACGTTACATTCAGTAGTAAGTTAGCTAGCATTAGCTAACTAACGTAACATTAGTCGCCTATAGTGTGCTGTAACGACATTACTCTGGTTAGCTCCACAGGTAGCTCCATACCCTGGACCTCTGTAAAGCAAAAAATATCAGCAGTGTGTCAGCCCAGTCTTCCACAAGATTTGGGTACTCGGGACTGGGCTTCCCATTTGACAAAGTGCTGAAATAGTAATGAAAAAATAGTATTACATTTTGACATCAAGGTAACGTTACCCACTTGGTTTTCTAGAGCTTGACTGTAACATCTTAACGTTAGCAAGCTGTCTGGATCACAAATAACAAAGCTAACATTTAGTCTAACTTTACCAATGTTGCAACCCGGAGCTGATCCAGACCGTAGCCACGTTAGCTTAGCTGGCTAACACTTTTCAGGATTTTATTTAGGTTTTATAAAGGGAAAAAAACGTATATCTCCTTCCAACCTCTCTGGGTAACGAGTGTCACTGTTACACGTGCCCCAGGCACAACGTTTAACCATAATTTGCTAAAAATCCGCAAAACCAGCTCGAAAATGAAGAAAATTTCTAATTTTTGCGTGAAAGTGAATGGAAGGCAGCAAACAGTGTCGGAGGCTCTGTCGGAGTATGTAAAACACGGCGCTGTGATTGGCCAGTTTGCGTTTTGGGGCGTGGTTTAGCGAAGGGTCAATTGTAAAAAGCCTTCTGAGTTTGCGGTTCATGATTGAAGGAAACAATACTGCTAGCCAACTAGTATTTATAATAAAGATTCTCAAAATCTATGATGAACTATTTGTTTACCATGCAACAATTTCGTAAGCATGTCGGAAGCACTTTGAGGAGGCCATTCAAGCATGACAACACACGGGGTGAACGCCCACTGGGCGATTTCATCGCCTAGTATCGCCCGCTGTTAGAACGCAGGATTATGATGGATTCTAAATTCTTGAACTAGTCACGTAACGTTATACATAATAAGTCTTGAATACCAAATAACGAGGAACGGGTTCTTCAGAGAAAATCAACAAGCCAGTATATTTAGCAAGCCAACATTGTAATGACGTTAGCAATTACTATACAACTAGCAATACAAATACTAGAGCAATTGTTTCGTTTATATTTAATACATAGCCTATGATTTACGTTAATACTGACAGTACCACTACCCACAAAAGCTTATAGGTAAGCAACGTATACCATGCAAGTAAATCCTAAAGAGTTAGCCAGTGTGATTCTGTGGCGAAAATTAAAGCAACAAATGATCTAGCTATCTTAACTTACGCTACGCTAACTTGAGTTGCTACGATAGCAACCGAACATAGCCGCACTGTGCTAACTTACCGAGCCAGTGTGTGACCGCTGACATGCTTTTTTGTACATCATTTCCCGCTGTTTACATGATGCTGCGCTTATCACCTACCTGTAAATCCCATTCAGTGCAGTCAAGGAAAAAGCGGGCTCTCTCCTCATCAACATCGGTAACAGCCACAAACTCCCTCACAGCCTCCTCCTGGTCCGCCATTTTTAAGTGACACAGCAAGTGTATCCCCGTCTTCTCTGAAGGAAACGTAGGCCTACTACATTAGCTAGTTGGCTACCTTGGTTCCGCTCAAATCTAAAATATTTTACCCATAGGAAAATAATTTTTGCTGATACAATACACGAATAATAGCGTTTAAAAATCTGCAATCATGTCAATGTTATGGTGTACCTTGAATTTAAACGTTATGTTGAATATCTTTCTTAAAGTCGACATAGCGATAAGAGACTCCAATACGGGTTATGCGCAACGGACTTCCGTGTTTTGGTAAACTGTTTTTTTTGTAAAAAAAAGAAGGAAGATTTTACTCGAAAATGATATCTTAACAATAAGGCACTCATTACAATACAACAATTACATTCCAAGAGTACATCGTTTTAAGCACACATACAGAGAAGGATAAAGAAAAAAAGACAAAGAAATTAATAATTAAATAATAGCTACATAATACATGAGTACTTGAGAGATTATATGGAGGAAAATAACAAATAAAAATAACAAAAATATAAATTACAATGTACAGAATAAATCAGATATACCCATTGTAAAAGTTTGAAATTTGTCTACACAGGTGTTATTTTTAAGACATTACACTGTTCAGAATATTACCTAATGATAAGTATAAATTCTTAGCATATTTGGATTTAATCATTTTCAGGGACTTAACATAGAATTTAATTTCATTATGATAACATTTGAAGATGGGTGGGGTCTTTATGAATTTTGCTTTGTGGATAAAGAATTTGGCTAAGCTTAGCAAAACATTGATCATTAGGTCCACTTTTTTGTCTATTAATAAGATACCAAAAATAATATCTTTACGTTCTAAAATAGGTATTTCTATGTTTTTTTGGTTTAACCAATCCGTTAATTCTTTCCAGAATCTCTGTGTATGAGAGCATGAGACAAAGATGTGCTCTGTTGTTTCAATATTGCTTCTACAGAAAGTATTCATTGTTCTCAAAGCCAAATCTTAATCTTAAAAAATTGCTGGAAGGATAGAAATCATTCATTATTTTGTAGTGAATTTATTTTGCTTTGGGTGGGATTGAGTAGGCTATTTGAATAACTTTGTTCTCAGTTTAGATACTGTTGGGTGGTCGAAAATATTTGAGATGTTATTTCTACAGAACTGGGCAGGGTATAAATCATTTGTTAGAATAAATCTTATGAATTGGTTTGAGCATCTTTTATCAAGAAGATTGATTCCATTTATAATCGGTGAGGGGAGATGAGATGGGGATTGAGAATACAATGCAATATTCTTGGCTAGGTTGAGGAATGTGTTGGGTATAGCTTTGATGAGATAATTAAATTATTTTAGGTTGAAATCAAACTCATATTTATAACAAAAATCATGGTAGGGTAATATATCTCCATTTGTATCTAATAGGTCCATTATCCACCAAATCTTTTTATCCATCCAGTTCCTATAAAATAGCGATTTTCCTTTTTTAAGTATATATCGGTTGTTCTATAATGGAGTATTATGGTGTGTAAAGTTATGATTGTAAAGTAATTTCCAGAAAAGTAAAACCTGTTGATGATACTTAGAAAGCTTAAAAGGCAATTTAGTGACATTGTAGTCACATTTTAAAATAAATTCTATGCCACCCACCTTGTTAAATATATTTTGAGGGAATATGTGCCAGATACTACCAGGGGATTTAATACATTATTTCAGCCAGTTCACTTTCAAGGTCCCATTCATACATTCAAAGTCTATAGCCTTTAGTCCACCTTCAGAGAGGTCTTTAACTGTGATAGCTTTTTTGATATAGTGGGTTCGATTCTTAAATATAAAATTAAAATTGAGTTGGTTTATGGATTTAACAAAGTCTGAAGTAAGTGCTAATGAAGATGCAGGAAGGACACTTCTAGAGATGCTTTCCATTTTTGTGAGATACGTCCTGCCAAAAATGGAAAGATCTCTTTGTAACCATACACTAAGTTTTTGTTTACATTCCACTATTTTGTTTTTCAAATTAAGTAGCTCATGTTCTTTTTGATCTTTTGTTATGTAGATACCAAGGTATTTTACAACAGTTTTAACAGGTATATTATACATCACAGTCTGTGCATTTCCATGGATAGATAGTAAGTCACATTTTTGGATATTGAGGAATAGTCCAGAGGCCTTTGAGAAGAGTTCAATGTTCTGTATGGCAACAGGATTCTGATGTTCATCCTTAAGGAACAGGGCTGTGTCATCACAAACTGGCTAATTACGAGCTCTGTTCCAAATACATTGCGTTTTTCCTAGTTCCCACAGTTCTTTATCCTAATAGCTAGCATTTCTGCCGCTAAAATGAATAGTCCTGGACTCGCGGGACAACCCTGCCGGATTCTTTTTTGTATGTCAAAACGGGGCGAGGTACCATGAGGTAATGAAACACAACTATTCATGTTTTTGTATAGTCTCCATGACCTTTATGAAATTATCTCCAAAACCAAATGCCTTAAGAATATGGATCATGAAGGGGTGTTCAATCATGTCAAAGGCTCGAGAAATAAAATGAAACCCTTGTCTTCAATAACTTCACTGTAATCTAGTATATCAAGGATGAGACGTATGTTATTGTAAATAGATGTACCATTTAAAAAACCTGATTGAGTTTCAGTGACAATTGGAGAAATACCTTTTTTGAGACAAATTGTGTATATATGTGCTAGAAGCTTGTAATCGTTGTTTAACAATGTGATGGGCCTTAGATTATCTATGATTTGGGGATTTTTTCCTGGTTTTGGAATTAGCACCATGATCCCTTGTTTCATACTTGTTGGGAGATTATGTTCACCAAGAGCCTCAATCAACACATTATACAGAAATATTCGAATTTCACACCAAAAATGTTTATAAAAGTTGGCTGTCAGACCATCAGAGCCAGGGAATTTGTCCAAGTGTAAGCAGCTAAGTGCATTATCCAACTCTTCAAGTGTTATTTGTGCATCACAGATGTTTTTAAACTCTTGATCAATTGTGGGAATCTTATCTTTAATCGTCTCAAAAAATGTTAAACAGTCATGTTCTGAGTATGATGTTTTATATAAACAATTATAGAAGATTTCATTAGAAATTATGTTAGGATCAGAGTATTCTTGGTTTTTAATTAACAAAGTTTTGATGGCATTTCTCTCTTGACGGGTTTTCTCTAATTTACAAAAATAGGATGTGTTTTGTTCTCCTTCTTCTATCCATTTTGCCTTTGATCGGATATAGGCACCTTTAGCTTTACGTATAAAGATAGCATCAAGCTTGTTATGTAATTCTATCATTTTTGTTTGGCTTCTTCTGTAGGGTTATTTTTTATTACAGTGTGTGTTCAATTCCTTAATTAAATCTTTCTCCTCCTTTCTAGCTAGTAGAGCCTTTTCTTTACTAAAGAATATTGAATATTTTCTAACCTTATATTTAAAGAATTTCCATTTATTTGCATAAGATTGAATTTCAGTGTCATTAAAAGACTCCTCCAACATAGCTCTGATGTTCTGACAAAAACCTTCATCCTTCAATAAACTTGAGTTAAATTTCCAAAAACCTTTGTTATTTCTGTTAGTGTTAATTGGTTTCAATTCTAAATGTATTCGACTATGGTCAGTTAAAGGGGCCATATCCATTGATAAATCAGAAACATACTGTGTTAAATTATGTGAAAGAAACCAATAATCAATTCTAGATTTACATGTTCTATCTGGTTTAAACCAGGAATATTGTAGTACTTCAGGGTTCTTGACTCACCACATATCCTCTAAACCTAATGTGTTATAAAGGTCTGTTATGATGTTGTTAAAATAGTGTGTGTCAAACCTTGATGGGCACCTGTCCTTCCATTCATCTGGGATCATGTTAAAGTCCCCTCCAACTATAATGTTATCTGTAAGATATATAATTTTCATTTCCTCAATCAACGTAGTGATGTTGGTATTTTAGATTTCTGTTCTGTGGTTTGTTATTGTATCCATAAAGATTGCACAAAATAAAATATGAATCCTCAATATTAATAACTAATACAATCCAATGACCATTTACATCAGCTTTGTAAGATATGACCTTTCCTGGGCAACTGTTGAATAAAATAGCAACTCCAGCTGAATGTGAAGAACCGTGGCTAAATATAATTCTATCTCCCCACTGATTGGACCAGAACCTGACATCCTCTTCATTTGAATGGGTTTCTTGCAGAAATGTAATATGGGCTTTTAGTCCCTTACAGAATAAAAGATTGCTTTTATTTTGATTTTGTTTTGTAGACCTCTAGTATTCAAACTATTCAGTGATATCTGACATGATAGAGAAGACATGAATTTTTTTTTAAAGAACAATTAGAAGAAAATAAAAATATATAATTAAATAATACACAAAAGGTTAAGGTAGTGTTTGTACTCTAGTGTCTCTAAATGAACTAGTTTGCAAAGGCAATGTCCCTTAACCCTCTGAGGTCCGTGCTAAGCTTTTAGATGTTTTTTTATTTTGGCATGGTCTGATATTTATCTCAATTTCATCAATTTAACACACACTTACTCCAAAGTGTTTGATATTTTTATTTGAAGGACAATCACAGCTACATTTGTATGCCATCAATAGTTTGGTCAGTATCATATGCAGCTTGTAAATAGATCTACAAACACACAAGTTAAAAATAGTAAATTTTT
>JAINUG010000264.1:819405-913200 GCA_029706075.1 Aldrovandia affinis | reverse complement strand
CTCCACAACATCCGGAGGATCAGACCGTTCCTCACCCAGAGGCCACTCAACTCCTGGTCCAGGCCCTTACGGCCTGCGCCATCAAGCCACTGCAACTAGTCCAGAACGCTGCCGCTTGTCTGGTGTTCAACCAGCCGAAGTTCACCCACGTCACCCCTCTACTCTCTTCTCTGCACTGGCTCCCCATCGCAGCACGAATCAGATTCAAGTCACTGGTGCAGCGGCCAGAGGTACTGCTCCCCCATACCTCCAGTCACTCATCACTCCCTACACACCTCCCAGACCCCTCCGCTCCGCCTCCTCTGGTAAACTGACTGTCCCTTCCCTCCGGGCACCTGCCAGCCGCTCCTCGCGGTTTCGCCTCTTCTCTGTCCTGATCCCTCACTGGTGGAACGACCTTCCACAATCGGTCAGGACCGCGGAATCACTTGCGATCTTCCGCAAGAGACTCAAAACCCACCTCTTCAGACTCCACTACCGCTGAACTCTGTCCATCTAGCTAAATTGTCTTCACCAACTGTTTACTTGTTCAACACTATACTTCCCCCCCCCAAAAAAAAAAACAACAACACACTAACCTTTTCCTTCCTGGTGTTACAGGTGTTACAGGTGTGGTATGCTGATGCCTGCAATGATGTCTATTGCTGTATTCCTGCACTGATCTTGTGCGCTAACTATGATTGTTCCTACCATGTATTAATGCACATCTTGTAAGTCATTCTGGATAAGAGCGTCTGCTAAATGCTTAAAATTTAAATGTAAATGTAATTCAAAACAGAGTCGTCGCCCTCCCCCACTCCCATCCCTCAAAAATATAGCTTGCACGAAGGGACGGATATTGTTCCTTCAACCCAAAAATTTTTTTTATATCTACGGTCTATGGGCACACCACTGAACCAGAGAGAATAACTTTGCACAGCCCAGCTTCATAGCAAACGCAAATGAGCTAAGTAATAAGAAACGCCATAGGCGATCATACTCCGTTGTCAAGAATACAGGTTTTAAACATACAGTGGAACCTCGGTTATCGAGCACCTCCGTTATCATACAATTTGGTTATCGATCACTTTTTTAGGCGAAAATATGTCTCGCAAATCGTACATCTCCTCGGTTATCGAACAAGGAAATCCGTCCGTTATGAACCTGTACATTCTTGTTCGCTTGCTGCTGCGTGATTTACCCGAGCCAAGCACACAAAGCATCACGTGAGTGCGTGACTCAGTCTGCCTTTGTCTCTCGCTAAGTGAGCATCTCCCCCAGCATTAGTCTGAAACATTTTCGTTTTAAATAGTGTTTTTGTGGTTTTTTATTTAGTTTTACTGTTAAATAAGCCACCATGGGTCCAAAGAAAGTTCCGAGTGCCAGCCCAAAGAAAAAGAAAGTGAGAACCACGATAGAATTTTAAAAAGAATTCGTAGAGAAATACGAAAGTGGTGTTAGCGTGGCTGATCTTGCTAGGATGTATGTATAAAATGTATTTTTTGGGTGTGTGGAACAGATTAATTGGATTTACATTATTTCTTATGGGAAATATTACCATGGTTTTCGAGCATTTCGGTTTTCGGCCAACTTTCTGGAACGTATTATGCCCGATAACCGAGGCTCCACTGTATGTTGAAAGTGATTGAGCCCCGCTATGAAGTTCCCTCTTGTCCACATTTCAGTACTTTATTACTATGGCCTATTAGCCACTGTTTACAAAGTTCATAATAAATTAAAAGCAATTTTATGGTTTGCATTTTTCCCCCCGCTGTACTGAAAACATACCGGACCTGACTTCAATTCCAAGGTAGGTACTGAACCGTGATTTTTGTGTACCATTACACCCCTAACGTATGCATAGCCTACACATAAAAGTATGCACACATACACACAAAAGAATATACATATCACACACACAAGTGTGTACATATTGAAGCATTACATTACATTACAGGCATTTGGCAGATGCTCTTATCCAGAGCAACGTACAACAAAGTGTTAATCGTAGTCAAGAACAGTTTAGCAGAATGGATTTCCATGGCCAGACTTTGACTGAGAGAAGAAGGTCTGATCGATACATCAAAGGTGATTGATAATTGATGGGACAGTAGTCTGAGGTGCCAGGGTGTTCTCTCTGGCAACTGGTGATGCTGGGCTATTAATCCATTGTGGCCAACAGAACAAAAGCAGACTTTTTTTCTCCTTTTTTTTGGTGCCTCTGCGGTTCAATTTCTGCAAAATGTTTGAATACTTGAGAATATCAGACAGACCTACCAAGATGTTTGGCAGGCTGAGGACCAAACAGAGAGGAGAGACCGCAAGAGTGACGTCGCCTAGGAACCACACCAGGGGCGTAGTGGACAGTGACATTCATGGTGGGGTTAATGGTCAAAGGTTAAAGGGTAAAATGTATCACAGCTGAGCTGGCAGGCAGGTGCCCAGATCTAAAGGCTGCTTTTATAGGCCATCTGTGCTGCAATACTGACCGGTAGCAAGCAGTGTGGTTACAGTCACAATGTGTCCCCTGCCCTCCCTACACCCCATGCGGGTGTGGCTACTTCTCTGCAGCTTTGTGGATCTCTTTATTCAAGACTCAGGAAAAGGTTTTTCTTTGAGCATGGGGCGGTTTCAGTAAACTTTAATTTTTTATTAAAAATAAAAATTATACACAATAGCATTATTTCAATCCAGTCAACACAAAGCAATAGAGAAAAACTGACATTGAATATCAAACGTTTTCACAATGTTATAACAGCACTGGGAAAAACTTGAGACCAACTGTTCCACACACACTTCCCAGGGGTTCTGCTCTTGGCTAGGGGAGGAGGGCAGTTTCTCCCTGCAAACAACTGATCTGCAATCAGTTCTCCACCCCTATTCCGTACCCCAAACATTCTGTGTGCGAGATAGACACTGATCTGGGATCTGTTATCGAGGGCAGAATTCACCACCTCCCACTCTGAGGTAGTTGGGGGAAGGGGGGTCTGTGGCTACAGTGTGCTCACTGTGTGCTTAAACTACCCTTAAACTTACAAACTGATATAAAAATAAGCAAAAACCCAACAGCTCTGATGGCGGATTCTGAAGACTGCCATCCTGGATTTCCATCTCCCCCCCAAAGAGCTCAGTGACCCCCACATTTTAATATGAAATGACAGCATGGAGGCAGGGAGTCAGGTATGTGGGAATCAGGTCAGGGAGGGATGGTTCTGAAATGACCCAATCGGATCCAAGGCTGGGGTTCTGTTTTCAAGCTGTGGCCCCTCCCCCTCCCACTCCCATGGTGTTAGGTTCACGAAATTCAGAAGACCTTCAAAGTGAATAGAGAACACTTGCACCAAATGAGAAAACAGAACATACAACCAATTTTCAACAGAGTTTATTCAACCAAATGCATTTGGGTTCACCGCCTCTCTGCCAGGCAAATGAACAAATCATTTCCGGAGAGAACACTTCTTTATACACAATAATTTAGACAAAAGCTTTAGCCTCGCCCACACACCAGTATTTTTCCATCTCTGGGAGAACCTCGTATCTTTTGGCAAGGCACACTGCTCTGACCTTGACTGTGGCGGTTTAATTAGCTCTCTGCAAAAACAGTCCTAAGAAACACACAGCTTGCTGCCTATCTCTTTTGGCACAGCTCCACACCTTGTGCCAGTGTGAGAAGAGGTTCAAAAACTATTTTGAACAGAAACAGAATTTCTCTATCAATCCCTCCTTTTTATGATTTTATCCCATATAGTCATAAAACATTTAGAATCTCTTCTAACATCTATCCCCAGCCATTCTATAGTATAGTGTTTAGGCTGGAGACCACCGCTGCCACCATTTCACATTTAGAAAGAGCATAGCAAGTTTATTTCAATGCAGAAGCTTAAACATCTTTAAACAAGTTTTGCAAGGCCATGGCAGTATCGTCATAGTCTGGAGGATCAATTATCTCTTCATTCCCAGAGTCAGATTGTCCTTCTTCAGACTCTAGGTTGTCATACTCATCAGTTTCCCTCTCCTCCAGGGCCAAAGCCTGATACGCTGGGGTACTTTGCATCATTGGGTGATCATCATCAGTCATCAGGTCTTTTTGTTGACGCCAGGGCTAATTTCTTAAGACCTTCCATAGCTTGATCTATGGTTTTACCATCCGCATTGTTATCAGGTATGTAGGTACAACACGCAGTTCCAATTATGTGGCATACTCCTCCCTTGGAGGCAGTCATGAGGTCCAGGACCATACGATTTTGAATTGTCATTAATCTAAGTGCAGTTAACTCGTTTTTTTCTTTTTCTTTTATTCAGTGTGAAATTGATCAATGCACTCAGGCGGTAGTTTATTGTCTCTACCCTTAACATTACTTTGCCCACCCCCATTTGGGGAAAAATACTAAGAACCGCTTTGTTCCCTGCACTCCAAAGTTTGTGATCTTCTGGAACATTACTTCCCCATATTGCATCATGCTTATCCTCTAAGGATCTTTTTGCACGACCCTGTGTTTCAGTGCTTATTACCCATGTATTGTCAGTTAGCATCGCATATGCACAAGTTCCATGCCACTTCTTAGGCAGAGCTTTGTACACATTGTGTCCGCAAAGCCAGTACCATCCATCCACTGCCCTAGTGCCGTTTTCTGTAGGTGCTAACGTGGAACACCTTGTCTCCTTTAAGGGCATTCCGGTGATTCTATTCTTACAGTAGGAGTACACTGTCCCATCGCATTGGGATGTCTCCCCCCACCGGGACTGTTCCCTTCCTCGTACACATTTTATAAAGGTCTTATGTGGGGTATATGGTACTACCATAATGGGCGTAATCAAATGTTGTCGTGAGGTTTGTAATAAACCTTGTCAATCAGTGCAATTTATTCCCGTCAGTATATTCGTAGCAGTTCACTTTGGTTGTAATTTTGTGGGTTGGGTCAAAGTATTTAAGTGTTCCTGTATGAGTTGAGAGCCCTATGGCACATGTTACAGTCCAGGACACATTTATTCCAATTCCCGGGGGTTGGTCCACAGTCACCCTTGGTGCTACGGATGATGCCAGTAGATAACATAACATAACATAAGGGGAAGATGAGAACAGGCCATTCAGCCCAACACTGCTCGTCCATTCCTACCACTAATCTGCTCACAATGCTTAGTTTACCCAAACGCTAGAGTGTAGATGTGTGCATACGTAACAGTTGGTCTTGTTTACGCTCTGTGCTGTGCTTTTACAAATCTCTTCCCTCTTATACCGTGATTATCATCAATATGGTCAAAGACCCCACTGCCCGCCACTGGAGGTTCGCCATAGCTGTGTCTAAATCCCAGTAAGAGGGTTGTTTGCTTCACCGGTTTTGAGACAGGTGTGTTCTATATTTCACACCTCCCTTTGTAGCCGGACTTCTCCCTTCTGAGCACAACTCTTTTAGGTACCTACTCACCCTTTGTTACCTTTTACAGTGGGACAGATGCACCCAGGTGGATCGCTCGGCAATCTTTACTGCTGTTGGAGTTGTTAGTAGCACCTGATACGGCCCTTTCCACTTTGGTTGATGCCACGCCTTGTGCCTTGGATCTTTAATCAGTACCCAGTCCCCGACCTGCAGCTTTTCTTTTGGTATTCCAGCTGTAAGAGTTTACACATTTCTTGTTTATTAGATAACATTTTCTTCATATACTCTGCCAATGTGGGATTATCCTCTAATATTCTATCTCCAAATTGCGGTAGGTGATAGGCTTTTCCCATCTAGGTATTATTTCTCTACAAATTATTTTTGCCACAGTTTGCATCCATTTTTGAGGTAGGGTATGCTTCTACCCAACCTGAGAATGGGTCAATCATTACTAAACAGCTCTTTTTCCCCTCACTTGGTGTGAGGTGGATGAAATCCATCATCCAAGATTCAAATAGCCAAAACATGTTAAACACCTTTTCCAAAAAAAAAATTGTAGTTTGTAAATCCAAACGTTGTATAACATTTGTTTATCATATCTACCCTCCCTCCTCTTGAGACATGGCATATGCCATGACTCAACTCTGCAGCTATGGTAAACAAAGATCTCGGTAATACAGGTTTCTTTTCTGGGCCCACCCACAGGCCAGTTTCGTTCTCAGTACATTTTTGGTTGCCCCACATCCTTTTCTCTGGTACCCCTGCTTCATGTTGCATGTCTCTCAAGAGAGTGTAATCGAGAGTGATGCAATCAATCTCTTTAAACACTCCCTGAGTGTCTGCAGCTGCTTCTTTTGCAGCAGAGTCTGCGAATGCATTCCCCAGGGACACCTCATCTGTTCCTTTCGTATGTGCTGCACATTTACATATAGTCAGTATTTTGGGTTTCTGTAATGCCACAATCAGTTCCAGTATCAATGGTGCCTGCGTTATTGGTTTACCCTGTTGAAGTCATTCTTTTTTCAGGATCCATCCACATAGAATGTTACTTCTGCGTCATGAATGGGTGTGTCCATTAACCCGGGGTGTGCTGCCACAGACCTAGATGTTTCAGCTACACAATCGTGAGGATCTCCATCCTCAGCAGTTGTCAGCAAGGTAGCCGGATTAAGTGTGGTGCATCTTACAATTGTTAGATTAGGAGCTGTTAGTAGAGTCGCCATACAGCTCAGCTGTCTTGCTGGTGACAAGAATGTACCCCTGTGTTTTGTTTGCAGTAGTAATACCGAAACTACATGTGGTACCATCAGTGTCAATGGTTGGTATAACACTATGGTTTGGGAGGCTTTTACTGCTAATGCTGCTGCTTCTACAGCTTGTAGACAGCAGTCCTCGTGCTACAGGATCCAGTTCTGTGGAGTAATAAGCAATTGGTCTTTGCTTACCTCCAAACCTGTTTTACCTGCTCAAAGGCTTCGTTGACTTCAGGAGTCCATTTGATTGGATCTCGAGCCTCCATTGGTTTGCTGTAAATACAATCTAACAGTGGCTGCATCAATTGTGCATAATTACACATCCAGGTTCGGCAGAAATTTATCATTCCTAAAAAAAATATCATCTGTTTTTTTCATTTTAGACTTTGGGGCCTGCAGTATCGCTGTTTTCCTATCCTGAAAGGCTATGCCTTGAGCTGAGATAGCGTGTCCCAGATATTTTACTTCTGGTAGACACTACTGTAATTTTCCCTTGCTTACCTTGTGGCCTTGTGAGACCAGAAAGACCAAACATGCCTTTTAGTCTATTTCGCAGCGCTCCCGAGAAGGAGAGCAATTCAATATGTCGTCTACATACAGGAGGATTTTTTATTTTTTTATTTTTTTAATCACAGATACTGCCAAAATGCCTAAAATGTAAAATGTACATAGTACAGTGCAGATCAGATGGATCATTCATTTTCAGATTCTTTGCTGTCTACAATGAATGCATCATTTTTTTACTTTTCTTTTCTTTTTTTATTTAGCACCCAGAGTGTTTGCAGAACATCATACAATACCTAATTATTTATCTGATGTAAACTAGGATGGTCATCGGAAAGAGCCAGCAGCGTGCTGTACGGTTCAAATTGCAGTTGTGTATGCACACAGTGTTGTACAGGCAAAGAATAATATTTTTACAACCTTGGATTTCTGTCTGCACTCCCTACCAGGCGGGATTTCTCTAACCCAAGAACCCACATCTTCCCATTCACATTCGGTCATTTTCGATAATGAAATATGCGGCTGCCTGATTTGTTCAAATAATCATTTCTGCTCTTCACTCAAGTTTACTAGAATTCCAGTCAATTTCGGTCAACTATACATGGTGCCTAAACATCTCATTTCGTTTATTTGCGGCATGTTCCAGAAACACTCATATTCTAAATGTCTTAGTCAGGGGTAAGAAGAAAGCAGTGCTATAAGGGTTCGCTGGGGCTGTCTGCTCGGACGGAATAAATTCACACAGTTGTGCATGACTGGCAGTATATAAATTCCCATGTGTAATACCAATCTATCAATTGTATAGAATTCCCAAAACTATTTCCAATAGTACCTATACAAGCCATTTTCGTCACATTCAATAGTAATTTTTTGTTTCATTTTAATTGGTCTTCCCTAGCCGTTCACTCGAAGTGAATAGCATGTTCTATTATCACTTGCAATCGGCACGTTGCCCATGTAATTACATGTCTTTTAATTAACATTGTTAATGCAGGAGTGAGGCCGTTCAAGAACGCATTTTTCAGCTGTTCATAAACCCCATTGTTATTATTTGCAGGTGGTTCAAGACCACTGGTAGCATTAAACACTTTTTTAAGACGGGTTAGGTACGCCATTATCATTTCGTTTTTATTTTGCACACAGTCCAAAATTTTTACGTACACTTTTATTCACTCATACTCAGGCGCAATTGCATTCATGTCACATTCATTTTTTATTCACTCATACTATGAATAAACACTCGGCTACTTTTAGTTTCTTTTGTAAATTCTCCCCAGGTAAATCCCAGAGGCAATTGTTCACAAACACTTATAATAATAAATTATTTGTCAAACCTCAAACCTCCCCTAAGAAGTTCCACGCGTAACCCTTACACTTTAAGCTTCTCACCTAATAGAAAACAGTTCCTCACGTGTGCCGTTTTTCGGCGCGTTAGGCTCCAACTTAACACTAATTAGAGACACCTCAGGGACTTGAACCCCATCCCGGAGACCGGGAGTGCTACCACCTAGGCATACACCGCCGCAGGGACTTCAACCCCGTCTCGGAGACCAGGAGTGCCATTAAGAAGTTCCACGCTCACTATTTTCCCCCTTCACGGTTTTAGGAAAACAGTTCCACGAACAAGGCTCGTGTACTGCTTACCTTCCTTTCCAAACTGTTCTTTCCCCCCCTTTTTTTTTCTTCCCATTAGGCTTGCCACATTGCTGGACCTGCAACTTCCCATCAAACTTTTCTTTCCACATGCTCAACCCAATCTCCTGCCCCCGTAAACCTCAATTCCATTTCCCTTAAATCCTGAGGCAGGTAAACTTAACCATCACTTTCTTTACACCCACAACAACAACAACAACAACAACAACCACCTTTGCTCTTACACTTTCCATGGTCACACCTATGTTCTGTCACTCACTTTTATGGCAAGGCTCTAGGTTCAATATCACACTTTTATCTTACATAGAATTCGGAAAAATCCCGTCACTCACCGCTCTTCCAGAGGAACGTTGCGCTGTCTGGCCTCGCTAATTATCCTCCGGAAGGTTGGAGATTTCCTTCTCCAGGTTGACGGCTGCTCCATCTCACCATCTCCCGAAGTCCGCAACCTGGGTGTCATTCTGGACTCCACCCTCTCTTTTCAGTCACACATCAAATCCATGACCAAATCTGCCTTCTTCCACCTCAAGAACATCTCCAGACTCCGGCCGTCACTCTCAGACTCTGTCACGGAGACCCTCATCCATGCCTTCATTACCTCCCGTCTGGACTATTGCAATGGAGTCCTGTTCGGGGTACCCAGCAAAGCCCTGGACAGGCTCCAGTACGTGCAGAACTCAGCTGCCCGGGTTCTCACCCGCACCAAGCCCTGGCAGCACATCACCCCCACTCTCATCCGACTCCACTGGCTTCCGGTCAAGTCTCGCATTTCCTATAAACTCCTCCTTCTCACCTACAAATCCCTCCATGCCCTTGCCCCCCAGTACCTGTCTGACCTCCTCCACCATCATACTCCATCTCGGAGATTGCGGTCCTCGGACTCGGGTCTGCTCTCCACCCCCCGCACCAGCCGACGAACCTTTGGGGACAGAGCCTACAGTGTGGCAGCACCCACCCTCTGGAACTCTCTCCCCATAGAGATTTGCCAAGCCCCTACCCTGGACAGTTTCAAAGCCGCCCTCAAAACCCATCTGTTCACTAAAACCTTTGTTTAGTTTCTGTGGTTCCTGTGTTGTCTCCGTTCTGTTGTCTCCGTTCTGTGTCCTGTGTCTGTGTCTGTCCTCTACTGTAAAGCGTCCTTGGGTTTTCTTGAAAGGTGCTATATAAATTGAATTTATTATTATTATTATTAAGGATCCTGCCCGATCCGGACCGAGGACTTTCCCAAAAAACTTGTCTCTCAGACAAGCCCCGTGCACGGTTCAGACCTCACGCCCTTCCTCTGCGCCCGTGCGGTGAGATATTGGGATCCCGGACGAGCCCCCAATTGTTGGTTCTGAAATGACCCAATCGGATCCAAGGCTGGGGTTCTGTTTTCAAGCTGTGGCCCCTCCCCCTCCCACTCCCATGGTGTTAGGTTCACGAAATTCAGAAGACCTTCAAAGTGAATAGAGAACACTTGCACCAAATGAGGAAACAGAACATACAACCAATTTTCAACAGAGTTTATTCAACCAAATGCATTTGGGGTTCACCGCCTCTCTGCCAGGCAAATGAACAAATCATTTCCGGAGAGAACACTTCTTTATACACAATAATTTAGACAAAAGCTTTAGCCTCGCCCACACACCAGTATTTTTCCATCTCTGGGAGAACCTCGTATCTTTTGGCAAGGCACACTGCTCTGACCTTGACTGTGGCGGTTTAATTAGCTCTCTGCAAAAACAGTCCTAAGAAACACACAGCTTGCTGCCTATCTCTTTTGGCACAGCTCCACACCTTGTGCCAGCGTGAGAAGAGGTTCAAATACTATTTTGAACAGAAACAGAATTTCTCTATCAATGGGACAAGCTGAACAACTGCATGACCTCACTCCACTGTTCATCTAACAAAAATAATCTGTGTATAGCAAACAGGAAAATGCTTGTTGAAAATGCAGTTTTCCACCAATGAAAGTGTCTAATCTTGCCTTTTTTCCAGTACAAGTGTGGCATTTTTCTAAATTTTATAAAATAATGATAACATAGAAATGTCATGGTGAGAGATGAAGAGAGAAAAAGAGAAAGTTCCCTCTCAAACAGAAACTGGAAAAATAGCTAGGAATCATATTGACAACTCCCAGTGTAAAAAAACTCCCAGTATCATGGGAGTAACCAGGGTGAAGCATCGCAGATAACTGGATGGAAAACAAACAAAGAGACAAAAACAGGCACGTGGAATAAACTGTCGCAAATAGCTTTTTTTGCCGTTGAGGGAACGTAGTAACTTCAGTAACTTCCAATTGACCCTTCGCTAAACCACGCCCCGAAACGCAGACTGGCCAATCACAGCGCAGCATAGGACAGGCTCCGACAGAGGTCTGATCGTTTATGGCGGTACTCGGTTGACTCTGACGGAAAAGTTTGAAATTTTCTTCATTTTTGAGCTGGTTTTGTGGACTTTTAGCTAGTTATGGTTAAACGTTGTGCCTGGGGCACTTGTAACAGTGACACTTGTTACCCAGACAGGTTGGAAGGAGATATACGTTTTTTTCCCTTTCCAAAACCAAAATCAAATCCTGAAAAGTGTTAGCCAGCTAAGCTAACGTGGCTACGGTCTGGATATACAGCTCCGGGTTGCAACGTTGGTAAAGTTAGACTAAATGTTAGCTTTGTTATTCGTGATCCAGCCAGCTTGCTAACGTTAAGATGTTACAGTCAAGCTCTAGAAAACCAAGTGGGTAACGTTACCTTGATGTCAAAATGTAATACTATTTTTTAATTACTTTGTCAATGGGAAGCCCAGTCCCGAGTACCCAAATCTTGTGGAGGACTGGGCTGACACACTGCTGATATTTTTTGCTTTACAGTGGTCCAGGGTATGGATAAGTCCTATGAGATGGGCGCAGAAACCTGTGGAGCTAACCAGAGTAATGTCGTTACAGCACACTATAGGCTACTAATGTTACGTTAGTTAGCTAATGCTAGCTAACTTACTACTGAATGTAACGTTATACAGGCCTACTGCTTTTGCTTTTTAATGATTGTAATAGTGAATAGAGACCTACCCAGCTTTACAGGAACAATGTTCCTTCTTAATGTCGTTGTCCTCTGTCTCAATCGCCAGGTGATGCAGTGGTTCACTTTTACTCTGTGATCTGTAGGCTTTCGCTTCTATCTTAATTTTTTTAACGTCATTTTGTTGCTGAGTCAGTGTGATATCTTGACTATAACCTTCAAATGCATATTGTAGATCCTTCTGTCTGCTTCTATCTGAAATCGCTTTTTCTATTTTCCAAAAATGTGACAATATTTCTCCAAGGAGTGCAGTTAGCGACAGTGGGAGCGCCATGCTGGCTCCAAAAGCTTGACGGACTTAGTAACAAATGAACAAACAAATTCCTCTGACTCAGTGGGCCCTGTACAATCAGAGTTTATCTGGGGAAGTCCAGGTGGTTCATGTTCCTCTCTCTTTTCTTCCACCCATATTTTCTAATTTACATAGTGCCACCGCCCCCAACAAAAAAAAAGTCAAAAGAAAAGTTTCTGATACAGTTGCAGGGTCCCCACTCAAATAAAATTTAAATTTCCATGACATTTCAATGACAAATTTAAGATTTTCAATTAATTTTGTTTTTGCTACTGATGCAATTGTCCACATATATAAAAAAAAGTATGCAATCACTATTGTAAGTCACTTTGGATAAAAGCGTCTGCTAAATGGCATATACCGTATGTTATTATATTAAATGGATATGGTCAAATACACAACTCGTTGTGTGTGTGTCTGTCCCAGAACAGCCATGGCAGGTGGCAACAATGGTGGCAGGGGAACAGACATTTTGCATTAACGTTACCAGAAAATAAGAAGAAAATACACTACGTTACATGGAATCAGGAATTTCAATGACATAGAGCTTTCTCATCAATTGCCATGACTTTCCATGACAGAATAATTTTCAATGATTTTCAAGTTATCTCCATGACACGTGGGAACCCTGCAGTTGACAATAATCATCACAGCCATTTGGTCCCCACTCTCCTTTTCCCTCTCGGTGCTTTTCTGTTGTTAGTGTGGCGTGATGTTGGCCTCCCATTGCATTGTGGGATTCTGAGCAGAAGTGTGGGTGATGTAGAGGGTGGTGGGCCTGTCAGTTGGCCATTTCTCTTTCTTAGTGCTTTAGGATGCGGGATGAAAGCAAACATGGAAATACTCTGTAATTAAAAATTAAAAAATTGTTGTTTTGTTTTTTACTTCATGTTTTACTGGAGGTCTGCCAGATGGTGGTGCAGTTTGTGGCACTCTACCTCAGTGGCGCTTGCTGATGAAGAGCGAGCCGATCAGCACCCCTGTGATGAGCATGATGCTGGCGAACAGCCATCTTTTAAAATTCTCCTGAGAGTGGTGGGACTCTGCCGCCGCATTGTGACCAAAGATCTCAGCAAAACGATCCTGTGCGGGGAGACCGAAAGAGATAAGGAAGAGAGGAAAAAGAAGGGAGACAGAGAGAGAGGGAGAGGGAGGGAGACAGAGAGGGAAGGGAGAAGGAGTGAGAGAGGGAAGAGAGAGACAAAGAGAGGGGGGGAGGGAGAGAGGGAAGAGAGAGAGAGGGGGAGAGAGAGAGAAAGAGAAAAAGAGAGGGACACAGCATGACCTTTACATCTCTGACTGCACTCCTCCCCCAGTTTGTTTTATTTGATAATTACTATATATATATATATATATATACACACATCGATCAGCCACAACATTAAAACCACTGACAGGTGAAGTGAATAACATTAATCATCTCATCACAATGGCACCTGTCAAGGGGTGGGATATATTAGGCAGTGAGCGACTTTGACAAGGGCCAAATTGTGATGGCTAGACAACTGGGTCAGAACATCTCCACAACGGCAGGTCTTGTGGGGTGTTCCCGGTATGCAGTGGTACTGCATAGGAAGAACAACCGGTGAACCGGCGACAGGGTCATGGGCACCCAAGGCACATTGATGTGCGTGGGGAGTGAAGGCTAGCCCCTCTGGTCCGATCCCACAGAAGAGCTACCGTAGCACAAATTGCTGAAAAAGTTAATGCTGGCTATGATAGAAAGGTGTCAGAACACACAGTGCATCGCAGCTTGCTGCGTATGGGGCTGCGTAGCTGCAGACCCTTCAGAGTGCCCATGCTGACCCCTGTCCACCGTTGAAAGCGCCTATGGATGCACTATGGGAAGAAGGCAAGCCGGCAGAGGCAGTGTGATGCTCTGGGCAATGTTCTGCTGGGAAACCTTGGGTCCTGGCATTCAGTGGATGTTACTTTGACACGTACCACCTACCTAAACATTGTTGCAGACCAAGCACACCGCTTCATGGCAACAGTATTCCCTGATGGCAGTGGCCTCTTTCAGCAGGATAATGCGCCCTGCCACACTGCAAAAATTGTTCAGGAATGAGGAACAAGACAAAGAGTTCAAGGTGATGACTTGGCCTCCAAATTCCCCAGATCTCAATCCGTCATCTGTGGGATGTGCTCTGCAAACATATTCGTGCCAGATACCACAGGACACCTTCAGAGGTCTTGTGGAGTCCATGCCTCGACGGGTCAGAGCTGTTTTGGTGGCACGAGGGGGACCTACACAATATTAAGCAGGTGGTTTTAATGTTTAGGCTTATCGGTGTATATATATATATATATATATATATATATATATATATATATATATATATATAGTAGGCTTCCATTTTATTTATACCCTTGATGAAGATGAAGAAAATAGATCATATAAAATAAACTATATAAATAATGAGGTATATTTTATGTTCAAAAAATATATATATTATTTAATAATGCATTGGCATAAAGCACAATAGAATGGTTCACATAATTGTGTTCCAAGAAAAATCATAAATATTCACTCCCCTGTTATCAGTATTTTCTGGTTCCTCCCTTGGCCATTATAACAGCAAGTAGTTGCCTTCTGTTGTGTCATACAAGGCTATGGAACTTCTTGGGGGGGATCCTCAACCATTCTTCCATGCAGAATTGTTCCAGTTCCTTCAGATTCTTGGATTGACGTTTGCAGACTGCTTGTTCAAACCACAAATGTTTAATTGGATTCAAGTCTGGAGAATGGGATCTCCACATCAGGATATTGATCTTGTGCTCTGTAAAAATGTCTTAAGTTTCTTTGGATGTATGTTTGGGATTGTTGTCTTGTTAGAAGGCCCATCTGTGAGCAAGGAGTAGCTCCCTGGCAGAGGGAACAAGGTTTTTGGACAAAATGTCTTGGTTCATGCTGGAGTTCATGGTTCCACCTATTTTAATAAGGACCCCGGGCCTGTGGATGCAAAACAACCACAAAGCATTAAAGATCCACCACCATGTTTCACCGTAGGCATGAGGTTCTTTTCAACATTACTTGCATTCTTTGGACGCCAAACATAATGTTGATGTGCATGTCCAAAAAGCCTGTTTTGGCCACAATACATGGTTCCAATTGTAGTTCAGGTGTGGTTTGAAATCAAGACACCTTTTTTGGTGAATTGTCTTCAAAATTGTCTTCTTGCAACTCTGCCATAAGGCCATTGTCATGTAGGCATCATCAAATGGTAGCTTTGAACACATTGTAACCCCAAGATGCCAGGTTGTTTAGGAGGTCTTGACCTGTGCCCATTGGACTTCATTTTGCCTCTCGAACCATCCGTCTCACTACACGTGGGGGCAAGATAGACTTGCATCCTCTACCTGGCAGATTAGCCACTGCTCCAGCGGCCTTAAACTTCCTAATAATTGACACAAAAGTGGAAAGCTATATATTATTTTGTAGCCATCTCCTGATCTGTAGAGGTTAATAACCTTTTGTCTGATGCTTTCAGGGAGTTCAGGGAGTGCCTAAAGTATTTCAAACGTGTGTTCCCTCCTTTTTATGTAGGCCACTGTATAGTTCCATACATTTCCAATGAACTTCAAATAAGTTCAAATTTGTTTTTGTTGAATTAAATTAAAAGAATAGTTAGGGGAATTAATAATTGTGATCCAGATGTTTTCTGGAAAAAAATATTAATAAAACAAAATATGTTTTTCTGAACAGTTGTTTTAGTAATCTGGTTTGGAATTTTCAGATTTTTGGGGGGCATAAAATATACCTAATTTCTTATAGTTTATTTTATACAATCTCTTTTGTTCATATTTATTAAGGGTGTAAATAAAAACATAGCCTACTGTATACACACAAACAATATACATACATGCATAAATACACAAAGATAAACAATATTGCTAGAATTAAATGAGAGAATAACACAAAAAATACTAGCAGACATTTACATTGTGGAAATCCACCACTGTCACCCCAGTTTGACACCACCTCTCCTCCAATCCTGGGAGTACAACCCTATTCAGATTCCACTGCTCTTGGACATTCGTTGAACCTTGTGCCTGGTGGAAGTGCGCTCATTAGAAAAGATTCATTCAGTGCTGACTGGGCCCTCTGCTAGAGTAACTTTTAAAACAGTTGGGAACATTCCAGAAATCCTGGCTGCCCTTAAAATCCCAGCTGAGCCCATTTCACATTCCTCAGCTGTGCGCTGGCTGAGCATCTAGATGCCCCCGGATGAAACACAGAACAGAAATCGCACCTGCACACACTCAGGTGAGCAAGGAGAGTCACATGTGCCCGAGTGTGAGATATGTGGCAAGGCATGTTTGTAAAACACAGATTCGCAGGGACATGTTCCTTGGGGATGAGGGCTATCTGGGGCTGATGGGGAGGCACTTAACTCTGTGAAACCCTCCCAGTGTACTGACTGAGCGTGTTAGTCAGTGAGGTGCAAATGTCATGCTGTAATCTTCTCTCCCAAGAGCAACCATGGTGGGTGCGGGCAACGGGG
Organism: Aldrovandia affinis; assembly: GCA_029706075.1. Classification (NCBI taxonomy): domain Eukaryota; kingdom Metazoa; phylum Chordata; class Actinopteri; order Notacanthiformes; family Halosauridae; genus Aldrovandia; species Aldrovandia affinis. The sequence continues at coordinate 896,580 of JAINUG010000264.1, read as the reverse complement.
GGGGGATGGGGGCCTTTATTGCAGAACTACCAAAACAAGATGTCACAAGAAGAACAGGGGGTGGTGGAACCATGGAGTATCCAAGAGGTGGAACCCCCATACAGCTTAAATCATTTAAATTGCCAATCAGGACATTTGTAGCAGCACCAGAGACACACAAAAAACAGTAACCAACCTGGAATCAGCTGGGTAGAAACATGGCTACCCAGCTGTTCCGTCGAGCATGCATTGTCCTAATTTAGCGCAGTGCTGATTGGCTGTTATTGGATGATGAAGAGGCAAACCGTGGCCCTTTCCCCACTGAGGCTGGGTTCGATGTTTAAACTGATATGGCTAGAAAACACTTCCTCTTCTGTCCCCTCAAGAAACAATGAGAGCTCATTAAAAGTGATTCATATTTGGGCCTCCCGCATTGTCTATTGGTTTCAATGTCTGATGTTGACCACAGCGACCGGGTTCAATTCCCTGACTGCGCCAGAGTTGGCTCTGGCCGGGAGTGCCATCGGGGATGGAAACTGGCTGTCTGCCCCAGGGAGGGGGGAGGGAAGCCGACAAGACGTTTGCTGCACACAGGAGTGGCTCTGGGGTGCCAGAGTTATGGTCGACAGTATGACGAGTGCCGTCTCAGAGGAGATGTTACTTCGCCGTTGTCACTACCGGTCACAGGGCTACGGCAGCAAACTAAGACCTGAAAAACGGGATAAATAAAAATATTTCTCTGGGCAGGGCTTCAGCTCTAGTCTCAGTAGACACAAGGGACTTATCTGATATTAGTTTGCTTGATTTTATCACCTGGCCGATTTATCCCACCCATTTTCACACTTCTGTTAAGGGTTAGGTCCACCTGTCCAGGCATGCCCATGGCAAACTCTCACTGACGCACACATGCACGCAGGCACACACCAGGCCAGACAGGAGGAAGACAAAAGTACTGATCTCTTGCTCTAGCTGTAATTATTCTTGCTATTTTAAATGCACTTATTGTAAGTCACTCTAAATAAAGGCATCTGCTAAATGCCTCAAATGTAAAAATGCACACTGAACTAGGGATGCAAATTTGGGCTATTTTTTCTAACCGATAGTCGACCCTCATTAATCGGTTATTATCGGATAACCGATAAGCTTAAATAGGCTATAAACAAATGGACGTAAATCCATGAACCATTAAAAATACAGCCGCATATGACATAGGCTGTCTACCCTCCGCACTAATCCGATAAAACCGCTATAGTTTAGGCTAGCCTATTCATGAACATTTTAAAATAGCCTAACACGGAGAAAAAAGCGAATATTTGCCAGAAAAGAGGCAGTTTTTGCTGTCATGGTCCCGCGAGCACAGTGATTTAGTAGCTTCCCCAACACTGGCAATAGAACAATACAGGCAGCCTATAATTGGCTACGGCGAGCCAGTAAAAAAAAAAAAGGAGACACATTTTCACTCACCCGTTGTCAAATAATGTTGAAAAACAAGGCCAAGCAACAAAGTTTCTTAACCCATTTAGACCTAAAACGCCTGCTAAAAACGCCTATTAAAACCTAAGCAATTATTCTACACAACCTCTTAAAACCTGAGGGTTTTCTGGAAAACATTTCTATAAAAAAAGCCGACACCAACGTGCACTTCATTTCCCCACGTCTATTTCAGCGAATCACAGCGCATTTCATTAATCGCAAAATCGAAGCGACCTAAACGTCACTCCAGGTCTTAATGGGTTAATTCAGCTAATTCAGTTAGCTAGCCATTCCGTTCTGGTAGGTCTATGGCTTTGAAAGCGTGTTCCACCGGCAGACTGTTATATCCGCTGCAGTATGGGAAAAAAACATGGCTAGAGCCGTAGATAAGAGTAACGTTATTGTCGGCTAGATCTCAAGAAGGAATAATTAACTTTACAAAACAAATGAACCGAGTGATTTTCCCTATAGTTATAATTTTCCCTCAAGCAAATGGGTCAAACGCAAGCACAAGCACTCGTATGGCTTTAAAATCACCACTCATCAACATACGTAGATTCTGCTATTGGTCGGAGTTACACCTCCTGCTCTGTTGTCCCCCAAATGTAGCTATTGTCCTCTTTTTTAAACTTTTAATACTAGGCTAACGTTATAGCAAGGGCAGTGGGCGAAAAGTTTTTTTGAATAAACATGTCTGCGCTTTGTTTTAGGGGAAATTGATTGCTCAGGTAGGCTATAGGTCGAATTAGCGGAAAGTGAGATGTCAATATGTCTATCCAACTTATATTCACCGCAAATGCCTAATGTATAAAATAGCACCCTTGAACTAAAGGCTAGTTGGAATACACTTAGCCTACACTTCGGCTTCTTGTCAGTTCGTTTAGAGCAGGGGTCACTAACAGGCGGACCGCGGTCCGGGTCTGGACCCAGAAGCCGTCCTATCCGGACCGCGTCCAAAAACCGATAAATTATTGAGAATTACTACATTCCGAGGGGCGCCAAATTTAAGAAAACGTTAAAAAAAACGGACCGGTTTGCACCACGGACCGGTTCCGAGGGGCGCATTCTTTCCTCGCGCACCCCCCGTTCAGCTTTTTTTCGCGTAGCACCCCCCCCCCCGGTCCGCAAAATAAATGATCTGGTCTCAGCTTTTTTTCCCCGTAGCACCCCCATAGTTCTGGCATCGGTTGTCCCTTTTTTGCCAAGAATTGTCCGATTTCCTCCCTAAGAGAGTAGAAGCGCTGCAGTGCAGACCCCCGACTGAGCCATCTTACGTCGTTGTGATACACAACATCTCTGTATTCAGCCTGGATGTCGAGTAGAAACTGTTGTAACTGGCGGTGGCACAGGCCTTTGGAGCGAATATAATTAATAGCCTTTATCACTGGTTTCATAACATGATCGTATTTCAGATGTTTGGCACAGAGAACTTGTTGGTGAATAATACAGTGGAGTTTTATAGCTTTGCCTCCTTCTTCGCTGACTTTGTTACAGACTAGGGTTGATAATCCACTTCGCTCGCCAACCATGGCAGGTGCACCATCCGTAATAATCCCAGTGACTTTATTCCACGGTAGTTTCATGTCATCTACGGCGGAACAAACAGAAACAAATACATCTGTTCCTCTTGTTTGGTCCTTAACCCCCTGAGGTCGGCTGGATCGGCGCCGATCCAAGCAGCAATACAAGTATATTACTATTTCTAACTTCGCGATATTTTATCATACACACGCGACAAAAACATTGACAGAAACCTTAGAATCGCGACTTTCCGATTTGAGCACTGGCAAATCAAATGGGATTTTTAAATTAGGTTAATTAGACCAAAAGTAAACCTTGCCTTTTACTCTCTTTTTTTACCTGGTAGTAACGTCCCCCTTCTATTGACATGGTAACTAGGTGCGAGTTTCGGGGAGGTGTGGGGAGGGGCGTGGGGCCATGTGTGAAAACGCCGGCGTAAACACATAAACTGTCCCGACAATTTGAAGCAAGATTTTATACAGACATACAATTTTATTCAAGATGGAAAGATTTTCTGCGCTGCAGTGTTTGAGAGTATTGATGAAAAGCGACGAAGACAATAACTGACGAACAGTAAGTAACTATATTTGATTTGCCATGTTATCAAATACTCGTATATATATTCAATATATGAATTCCGCGTCTTGTGACTACATATTCCGCGTGTTGCAACGTAACAAATTGCAATATGCACACAAGATCTATGGAAGAATACTTTTCTAAAGAAGAACAGCCTAAAATGTTATTTATTTCGCTTGTTTTCAAATACTCGTGAAAATATATGAATTCCGCGTCTTGTGACGCCAAACATATTCCGCGTGTTAGTAACTTAATCTAAACCCCTAACGTTAGTAGATTAGTTGGTTAGTACTATACACATCTACCTAATATATACAAAGTGCAATCTAGAAAGTAAGAAGGAAGAAAACGAGATAATAAGCGAAGGCGGAAAAAACCCGAAAAGTATAAACTCCCGAAGTGCATGACACGACAAGGAGTGGATCTCGAAATAAACGGAACAAGGACAGACAGGGAGCAGAACGTGACAGAACAGGGAAAATGCAATACTGGATAAAGAATAATGAATAAGGACTGAATGAAAAATAAACAAAGACCAAAAAACAACAGAACAGGAACTCAGAATATAACACTGATGGCCCAGTGAGATGGCCCATCTGACAGATCTTAGAGGTGTGGACAATGAATAATGAATATTCAGGTATTTAGCATTTAGCCCTCCCACAGCCTGAAATAAATGTGACCAGTTCTGATAAAAACAGGTTTTTAGCTATTTAGATCTCAGATGTGCTAAACTGTTTTCACACCCTTACATAACCAAGACCTTGATGAACAAACGTACATTGGCAAAACAATTCGTCACTATAGTTTAGTGTGTGCTTTCACAACTTTTGTGACAGCAGAAAATTTACTATTTTTAACTTGTGTGTTTGTAGATCTATTTACAAGCTGCATATGATACTGACCAAACTATTGATGGCATACAAATGTAGCTGTGATTGTCCTTCAAATAAAAATATCAAACACTTTGGAGTAAGTGTGTGTTAAATTGATGAAATTGAGATAAATATCAGACCATGCCAAAATCAAAAAACATCTAAAAGCTTAGCACGGACCTCAGAGGGTTAAGGCTCTGGAGGTCAGGTAGCTCTTCACTCACGTTCATTTCATTGTCCACTCCTCTCAAAAAAATAAGTAACTGAGCGGTGTCAGATGCATCCGTGCTTTCGTCGCAGGCTAACGAAAAAAAGTCAAACTCCACTGCTTTTGCCTCTAACTGTCTCTTAATATCATATGAAATGTCTTATATTCTCCATACCACAGTGTTACGAGCCAGGCAAACATTGGCAAACTCTTGCTTCTTCTCAGGACAAATTTTCTCCACCATTTTCATCACGCAGTCTTTAATAAATTCACCCTCAGTAAAAGGTTTGCAGTGCTTGGCAATCAGCGTTGCCACCTCGTAGCTTGCCTTTGTGGCATTTTCATTTGACTCACGGGCTCTTGTGAAAAAGCGCTGCTGTGCCGTTAAAACAGCTTCCAGTTGCTTCAATTTTTCGCCGCGTTCGTTCCCAGTTAGCTTGTCGTAGTTAGCATGTTTCGTCTGGTAGTGCCTCTTGATATTAAATTCCTTGAAAACAGCCACAGTCTCTTGGCAAATTAGGCAGACACAGTTGTTTCGTATATATTCCAATTTCCACTTTTCCTGGAAGCAGCGGCCCTCGCTGTCAACTTTCCTTTTTTAAATTACAGTCGCCATTTTTGAAATGGGTTGACAAGGGTCACGCGGCGAGAGTGCGGCCACAGGTCTACTGCCATATTCTGGTGAAATATAAAATAGCTTTTTTGTACGCGTGTATTTTATACTGTGGTCAACAGTGCTGGCGGGCCACATATTATTGATTTTATGACAGAGGCTGCGGGCTGGTGGAAATTTGAACGCGGGCCGCATTTGGCCCGCTGGCCGGACTTTGGACATGCTTGGTTTAGACCGTTGTTTGTCTTTTTATATATGAGCATGTAGGCTAGTTGATATATAATATGCATTAATTATTAACTTGAACAGTCTAAATTAAATCTATCCAAATACAGACTTGATGACGTTGCATTTGAAAGACTGCGCTCCGGCACTAAAAACATTAACTTCAAAAAAGACACTGTCTGAAACGAAATGAAATGTGTACTTTATTATCAAATTAAACTGTCCACTTCCCCTCTCCTCAAAATTGAACAAAATAAATCAACACACACAAGCCTTTGTAATAAATTATAAATCGGACATGGCTTGTGGATGTTTACTGCATATATGGTACTGCATTGTAGTAGTGCTGCTGCTACATTTTAAGACAGCATCGCACATTTTGCAGGGCACTTCATCGCTGTTTTTAACGAAATGGTCCCAAACCGAACTCCGTTTTGCTCGCTTCATTTTGTTCTCTGACTCTGTGAGAGCTAACGTTACCTACAAGTAACACAGCCACGTGAAAGCTAAGGAAATGAAACTTAGGCATCTGAAGTTTAACGAAACGAAACCTAACCTAGCCGATATCAGGTTATGGTGGCACCCTCTTGTTTGGATTTAAGAATTGTTTTCCCCACACTTGATATGCATGGGAATTAAAATTGCCAACATTATGCTGTAATTTGTTTAAAATTAACTGTTTAACCCAGGGGTGCCCAACCAGTCGATAGCGATCGACCAGTCGATCGCGGGCTGATTACCAGTCGATCGCGAGATGATAAAAAATAAAAAATAAAAAAGTTATATTTTCGGCAGTCCCTTTGTGTTCACATCTTGACTGACATCGAATCTCACTAACCATTAAGAGGCAAGGCCTGCATTAGTCAGATTCAACGTCAATCAAGATATTATTGTCGAATTATCTCAATCGCAAGATTTGACGTATGGAGGCGTAACTCACGCTCAGTGTCAAAGTGGAGAAGTGAAGAGGAGACGAGAGCTGTAACTAACGAGGTCGACTATCTAATTTTATTTTGAGTGTTCGGAGACGACAAAAGAATAAAAATGGCAGAGGCCAAAAGATCGAAAACGTATCATTTCCACAATGAATGGGAGGACGATTATTTTTTTGTTTATTCCAATGCGAAATCAATCTGTCTGATCTGCAATGCTAGTGTGGCTATTCCGAAGAAGGGTAATTTGGAGCGGCATTTTAAAACATTGCACAAATGCTATGACACAGATTTCCCAGTGAAGACAGCTCTACGAACCAGAAAGGTGCAGGAATTGAAGTCTCAATTAGCAGCACAACAGTCGATTTTACGAGACCCAACACCAAGGGTAACCCTACGGTCTAACAGCGATGATACTAGGCAATAAATTGCCCAGTGGGCGTTCACCACGCTTGACTGGCGTCCTCAAAAATGCTTCCGACGTGCTTACAATTTTTTGGCATGGTAAACGAATAGTTCATCATAGATTTTGAGAATCTTTATTGTAAATATTAGTTGGCTAGCAGTATTGTTTCCTTCAATTATGAACCGCAAACTCAAACTCAGAAGGCTTTTTTGCAATTACGGCCATATACTTGCGCTGGAAACAGCTCGCAATTTCTCTCCGGTGCGTTTTCCAAACGTACCCATGCCATAAAAAAATAGCCTTTTAACCTACACAAACATTAAATAAGATGTATGTAGGCCATATAAGTTTAGCTAGCTATAAATATTTATGCTTTTAGGATTAAATAAAGTATGGGTACTGCAGACCGCTGTTAACAGTTTCTCCTCACTCATGTTGAAGTGTCAGAACTAGGAACAAAATTTCGGTGTTGTGTTGGTTTCCGCGTGGAAGGTAAAAAGAGCAAGACATGAATTTGATTGCCTCTTACCGGGCAACATTGCCCGAAAGTTCAGAATTTTCAACTTTTCTGGGACACGGAAACACCCACAAATCGGGAAATGGGACATGTTGCCCACAGTCGCCGGAAGTCGCTCACTCTCATAGAGAATCAATGCATTTCCGACAACTCGTTGCCGAATTGCCCGCTGTTAGACCGTAGGGTAAGGCTGCAACGATAGCATCGTATCTCGTCAGTCATGTTCTTGCTAAGCATAATAAATCTTTCAAAGACGGCGAAGTTGTAAAAGAGGCGTTTATTGAGGCTGCGGATGCACTCTTCAGTGATTTCAAGAATAAAACGGACATTGTGAATGCCATTAAAGACGTTCAACTATCCCGCAATACTGTTACACGGCGCTGTGAGGAAATGGCCGAGAATCTTCACGAGCAGCTGAAGAAGGACATTGACGCATGTGAGTGTTTTTCCCTCCAGTTCGACCAGTCAACCGATATGGTAGATGTGGCACAGTTATGCATTTTCATTAGAATGGCTTTTGAAGACATGAGTGCAAAAGAAGAAATGCTCACCATTTTGCCACTTAAAGGACAAACTAGAGGCGAAGATATTTTTAAAGCTTTCATGGAATTCGTTAACTACAACAAACTGCCCCTTTATAAACTCATCTCCATTACAACTGATGGCGCACCTGCTATGGTAGGCTAATGGGTTCGTTGCATTGTGCAAGCAGAGTGATTCTTTCCCGGACTTCCTTAATTATCATTGTATAATTCACCAACAAGCGCTGTGTGGGAAGATTTTAAACATGAAAGAAGTGATGGATATTGTGATGAAGATTGTGTGCTCGGTTAGGGCAAGGAGCCTACAGAGGAGGCTATTTCGCGCACACATGGAGGAGACAGGAGCTGAACACACAGACCTGCTGCTGCACATGGATGTAAGGTGGCTGAGCAGAGGTAAATTTTTGGAGAGATTCAGTGAGTTGTTGCCTGAAATCAAAGATTTTCTCAAGCTCGCCAAACATGCCGAATATACACAGCTAGAGGACAACAAGTGGCTTTTGGATTTGGCATTCCTAACCGATCTCACTAGCATGCTGAATGAGCTGAATGTAGAGCTGCAGGGAATGGATAAATATGTAATAAACATGATCAGCTCAGTGAACGCGTTTAAAAGCAAGCTCCAACTGCTGTCAAGTAGGCTGCTCAACCTCTTAAAACCTGAGGGTTTTCTGGAAAACATTTCTATAAAAAAAGCCGACACCAACGTGCACTTCATTTCCCCCACGTCTATTTCAGCGAATCACAGCGCATTTCATTAATCGCAAAATCGAAGCGACCTAAACGTCACTCCAGGTCTTAATGGGTTAATTCAGCTAATTCAGTTAGCTAGCCATTCCGTTCTGGTAGGTCTATGGCTTTGAAAGCGTGTTCCACCGGCAGACTGTTATATCCGCTGCAGTATGGGAAAAAAACATGGCTAGAGCCGTAGATAAGAGTAACGTTATTGTCGGCTAGATCTCAAGAAGGAATAATTAACTTTACAAAACAAATGAACCGAGTGATTTTCCCTATAGTTATAATTTTCCCTCAAGCAAATGGGTCAAACGCAAGCACAAGCACTCGTATGGCTTTAAAATCACCACTCATCAACATACGTAGATTCTGCTATTGGTCGGAGTTACACCTCCTGCTCTGTTGTCCCCCAAATGTAGCTATTGTCCTCTTTTTTAAACTTTTAATACTAGGCTAACGTTATAGCAAGGGCAGTGGGCGAAAAGTTTTTTTGAATAAACATGTCTGCGCTTTGTTTTAGGGGAAATTGATTGCTCAGGTAGGCTATAGGTCGAATTAGCGGAAAGTGAGATGTCAATATGTCTATCCAACTTATATTCACCGCAAATGCCTAATGTATAAAATAGCACCCTTGAACTAAAGGCTAGTTGGAATACACTTAGCCTACACTTCGGCTTCTTGTCAGTTCGTTTAGAGCAGGGGTCACTAACAGGCGGACCAGCGGTCCGGTCTGGACTCAGAAGCCGTCCTATCCGACCGCGTCCAAAAAACCGATAAATTATTGAGAATTACTACATTCCGAGGGGCGCCAAATTTAAGAAAACGTTAAAAAAAACGGACCGGTTTGCACCACGGACCGGTTCCGAGGGGCGCATTCTTTCCTCGCGCACCCCCCGTTCAGCTTTTTTTCGCGTAGCACCCCCTGGTCCGCAAAATAAATGATCTGGTCTCAGCTTTTTTCCCGTAGCACCCCCATAGTTCTGGCATCGGTTGTCCCTTTTTGCCAAGAATTGTCCGATTTCCTCCCTAAGAGAGTAGAAGCGCTGCAGTGCAGACCCCCGACTGAGCCATCTTACGTCGTTGTGATACACAACATCTCTGTATTCAGCCTGGATGTCGAGTAGAAACTGTTGTAACTGGCGGTGGCACAGGCCTTTGGAGCGAATATAATTAATAGCCTTTATCACTGGTTTCATAACATGATCGTATTTCAGATGTTTGGCACAGAGAACTTGTTGGTGAATAATACAGTGGAGTTTTATAGCTTTGCCTCCTTCTTCGCTGACTTTGTTACAGACTAGGGTTGATAATCCACTTCGCTCGCCAACCATGGCAGGTGCACCATCCGTAATAATCCCAGTGACTTTATTCCACGGTAGTTTCATGTCATCTACGGCGGAACAAACAGAAACAAATACATCTGTTCCTCTTGTTTGGTCCTTAACCCCCTGAGGTCGGCTGGATCGGCGCCGATCCAAGCAGCAATACAAGTATATTACTATTTCTAACTTCGCGATATTTTATCATACACACGCGACAAAAACATTGACAGAAACCTTAGAATCGCGACTTTCCGATTTGAGCACTGGCAAATCAAATGGGATTTTTTAAATTAGGTTAATTAGACCAAAAGTAAACCTTGCCTTTTACTCTCTTTTTTACCTGGTAGTAACGTCCCCCTTCTATTGACATGGTAACTAGGTGCGAGTTTCGGGAGGTGTGGGAGGGGCGTGGGGCCATGTGTGAAAACGCCGGCGTAAACACATAAACTGTCCCGACAATTTGAAGCAAGATTTTATACAGACATACAATTTTATTCAAGATGGAAAGATTTTCTGCGCTGCAGTGTTTGAGAGTATTGATGAAAAGCGATTTAAGACAATAACTGACGAACAGTAAGTAACTATATTTGATTTGCCATGTTATCAAATACTCGTATATATATTCAATATATGAATTCCGCGTCTTGTGACTACATATTCCGCGTGTTGCAACGTAACAAATTGCAATATGCACACAAGATCTATGGAAGAATACTTTTCTAAAGAAGAACAGCCTAAAATGTTATTTATTTCGCTTGTTTTCAAATACTCGTGAAAATATATGAATTCCGCGTCTTGTGACGCCAAACATATTCCGCGTGTTAGTAACTTAATCTAAACCCCTAACGTTAGTAGATTAGTTGGTTAGTACTATACACATCTACCTAATATATACAAAGTGCAATCTAGAAAGTAAGAAGGAAGAAAACGAGATAATAAGCGAAGGCGGAAAAAAACCCCGAAAAGTATAAACTCCCGAAGTGCATGACACGACAAGGAGTGGATCTCGAAATAAACGGAACAAGGACAGACAGGGAGCAGAACGTGACAGAACAGGGAAAATGCAATACTGATAAAGAATAATGAATAAGGACTGAATGAAAAATAAACAAAGACCAAAAAACAACAGAACAGGAACTCAGAATATAACACTGATGGCCCAGTGAGATGGCCCATCTGACAGATCTTAGAGGTGTGGACAATGAATAATGAATATTCAGGTATTTAGCATTTAGCCCTCCCACAGCCTGAAATAAATGTGACCAGTTCTGATAAAAACAGGTTTTTAGCTATTTAGATCTCAGATGTGCTAAACTGTTTTCACACCCTTACATAACCAAGACCTTGATGAACAAACGTACATTGGCAAAACAATTCGTCACTATAGTTTAGTGTGTGCTTTCACAACTTTTGTGACAGCAGAAAAATTTACTATTTTTAACTTGTGTGTTTGTAGATCTATTTACAAGCTGCATATGATACTGACCAAACTATTGATGGCATACAAATGTAGCTGTGATTGTCCTTCAAATAAAAATATCAAACACTTTGGAGTAAGTGTGTGTTAAATTGATGAAATTGAGATAAATATCAGACCATGCCAAAATCAAAAAACATCTAAAAGCTTAGCACGGACCTCAGAGGGTTAAGGCTCTGGAGGTCAGGTAGCTCTTCACTCACGTTCATTTCATTGTCCACTCCTCTCAAAAAAATAAGTAACTGAGCGGTGTCAGATGCATCCGTGCTTTCGTCGCAGGCTAACGAAAAAAAGTCAAACTCCACTGCTTTTGCCTCTAACTGTCTCTTAATATCATATGAAATGTCTTATATTCTCCATACCACAGTGTTACGAGCCAGGCAAACATTGGCAAACTCTTGCTTCTTCTCAGGACAAATTTTCTCCACCATTTTCATCACGCAGTCTTTAATAAATTCACCCTCAGTAAAAGGTTTGCAGTGCTTGGCAATCAGCGTTGCCACCTCGTAGCTTGCCTTTGTGGCATTTTCATTTGACTCACGGGCTCTTGTGAAAAAGCGCTGCTGTGCCGTTAAAACAGCTTCCAGTTGCTTCAATTTTTCGCCGCGTTCGTTCCCAGTTAGCTTGTCGTAGTTAGCATGTTTCGTCTGGTAGTGCCTCTTGATATTAAATTCCTTGAAAACAGCCACAGTCTCTTGGCAAATTAGGCAGACACAGTTGTTTCGTATATATTCCAATTTCCACTTTTCCTGGAAGCAGCGGCCCTCGCTGTCAACTTTCCTTTTTTAAATTACAGTCGCCATTTTTGAAATGGGTTGACAAGGGTCACGCGGCGAGAGTGCGGCCACAGGTCTACTGCCATATTCTGGTGAAATATAAAATAGCTTTTTTGTACGCGTGTATTTTATACTGTGGTCAACAGTGCTGGCGGGCCACATATTATTGATTTTATGACAGAGGCTGCGGGCTGGTGGAAATTTGAACGCGGGCCGCATTTGGCCCGCGGGCCGGACTTTGGACATGCTTGGTTTAGACCGTTGTTTGTCTTTTATATATGAGCATGTAGGCTAGTTGATATATAATATGCATTAATTATTAACTTGAACAGTCTAAATTAAATCTATCCAAATACAGACTTGATGACGTTGCATTTGAAAGACTGCGCTCCGGCACTAAAAACATTAACTTCAAAAAAGACACTGTCTGAAACGAAATGAAATGTGTACTTTATTATCAAATTAAACTGTCCACTTCCCCTCTCCTCAAAATTGAACAAAATAAATCAACACACACAAGCCTTTGTAATAAATTATAAATCGGACATGGCTTGTGGATGTTTACTGCATATATGGTACTGCATTGTAGTAGTGCTGCTGCTACATTTTAAGACAGCATCGCACATTTTGCAGGGCACTTCATCGTCGTTTTTAACGAAATGGTCCCAAACCGAACTCCGTTTTGCTCGCTTCATTTTGTTCTCTGACTCTGTGAGAGCTAACGTTACCTACAAGTAACACAGCCACGTGAAAGCTAAGGAAATGAAACTTAGGCATCTGAAGTTTAACGAAACGAAACCTAACCTAGCCGATATCAGGTTATGGTGGCACCCTCTTGTGTTGGATTTAAGAATTGTTTTCCCCCACACTTGATATGCATGGGAATTAAAATTGCCAACATTATGCTGTAATTTGTTTAAAATTAACTGTTTAACCCAGGGGTGCCCAACCAGTCGATAGCGATCGACCAGTCGATCGCGGGCTGATTACCAGTCGATCGCGAGATGATAAAAAATAAAAAATAAAAAAGTTATATTTTCGGCAGTCCCTTTGTGTTCACATCTTGACTGACATCGAATCTCACTAACCATTAAGAGGCAAGGCCTGCATTAGTCAGATTCAACGTCAATCAAGATATTATTGTCGAATTATCTCAATCGCAAGATTTGACGTATGGAGGCGTAACCTTACGTTCAGTGTCAAAGTGGAGAAGTGAAGAGGAGACGAGAGCTGTAACTAACGAGGTCGACTATCTAATTTTATTTTGAGTGTTCGGAGACGACAAAAGAATAAAAATGGCAGAGGCCAAAAGATCGAAAACGTATCATTTCCACAATGAATGGGAGGACGATTATTTTTTTGTTTATTCCAATGCGAAATCAATCTGTCTGATCTGCAATGCTAGTGTGGCTATTCCGAAGAAGGGTAATTTGGAGCGGCATTTTAAAACATTGCACAAATGCTATGACACAGATTTCCCAGTGAAGACAGCTCTACGAACCAGAAAGGTGCAGGAATTGAAGTCTCAATTAGCAGCACAACAGTCGATTTTTACGAGACCCAACACCAAGGGTAACCCTACGGTCTAACAGCGGGCGATACTAGGCAATAAATTGCCCAGTGGGCGTTCACCACGCTTGACTGGCGTCCTCAAAAATGCTTCCGACGTGCTTACAATTTTTTGGCATGGTAAACGAATAGTTCATCATAGATTTTGAGAATCTTTATTGTAAATATTAGTTGGCTAGCAGTATTGTTTCCTTCAATTATGAACCGCAAACTCAAACTCAGAAGGCTTTTTGCAATTACGGCCATATACTTGCGCTGGAAACAGCTCGCAATTTCTCTCCGGTGCGTTTTCCAAACGTACCCATGCCATAAAAAAATAGCCTTTTAACCTACACAAACATTAAATAAGATGTATGTAGGCCATATAAGTTTAGCTAGCTATAAATATTTATGCTTTTAGGATTAAATAAAGTATGGGTACTGCAGACCGCTGTTAACAGTTTCTCCTCACTCATGTTGAAGTGTCAGAACTAGGAACAAAATTTCGGTGTTGTGTTGGTTTCCCGCGTGGAAGGTAAAAAGAGCAAGACATGAATTTGATTGCCTCTTACCGGGCAACATTGCCCGAAAGTTCAGAATTTTCAACTTTTCTGGGACACGGAAACACCCACAAATCGGGAAATGGGACATGTTGCCCACAGTCGCCGGAAGTCGCTCACTCTCATAGAGAATCAATGCATTTCCGACAACTGCGTTGAATTGCCCGCTGTTAGACCGTAGGGTAAGGCTGCAACGATAGCATCGTATCTCGTCAGTCATGTTCTTGCTAAGCATAATAAATCTTTCAAAGACGGCGAAGTTGTAAAAGAGGCGTTTATTGAGGCTGCGGATGCACTCTTCAGTGATTTCAAGAATAAAACGGACATTGTGAATGCCATTAAAGACGTTCAACTATCCCGCAATACTGTTACACGGCGCTGTGAGGAAATGGCCGAGAATCTTCACGAGCAGCTGAAGAAGGACATTGACGCATGTGAGTGTTTTTCCCTCCAGTTCGACCAGTCAACCGATATGGTAGATGTGGCACAGTTATGCATTTTCATTAGAATGGCTTTTGAAGACATGAGTGCAAAAGAAGAAATGCTCACCATTTTGCCACTTAAAGGACAAACTAGAGGCGAAGATATTTTTAAAGCTTTCATGGAATTCGTTAACTACAACAAACTGCCCTTTATAAACTCATCTCCATTACAACTGATGGCGCACCTGCTATGGTAGGCTAATGGGTTCGTTGCATTGTGCAAGCAGAGTGATTCTTTCCCGGACTTTTAATTATCATTGTATAATTCACCAACAAGCGCTGTGTGGGAAGATTTTAAACATGAAAGAAGTGATGGATATTGTGATGAAGATTGTGTGCTCGGTTAGGGCAAGGAGCCTACAGAGGAGGCTATTTCGCGCACACATGGAGGAGACAGGAGCTGAACACACAGACCTGCTGCTGCACATGGATGTAAGGTGGCTGAGCAGAGGTAAATTTTTGGAGAGATTCAGTGAGTTGTTGCCTGAAATCAAAGATTTTCTCAAGCTCGCCAAACATGCCGAATATACACAGCTAGAGGACAACAAGTGGCTTTTGGATTTGGCATTCCTAACCGATCTCACTAGCATGCTGAATGAGCTGAATGTAGAGCTGCAGGGAATGGATAAATATGTAATAAACATGATCAGCTCAGTGAACGCGTTTAAAAGCAAGCTCCAACTGCTGTCAAGTAGGCTGCAACGCCGTGACCTGCGGAACTTTCCTCATATGCAAGCAGAACTTAAACATCAGGGTAACGACACAGCACAGCTTGGTAGTGCACGTTATGAGGAGCAAGTTCAGAGCATCTTGTCAGAGTTTGATAGGCGCTTTACTGACTTTGCATCCATTGAACCTGTTGCCAGCTATCTGTGTTTTCCATTTGGAAGTATTGATGTGGATGACATTGCCTCCAAAGTGGCATCACTGTTCCACCTGAACAGCCTTGCAGTGGAGAATGAAATCATCACACTTCAAAATGACATTGAGATTAAATCCAGGGCAACACAAGGGATGAATGGAGAGTTCTGGGAGCTACTGCTGCAGGAAAAGTACCCCAACCTCAGGAGATGTGCCATAAACTTTACAGGACTTTTTGGATCAACCTACCTGTGTGAATCTGCTTTTTCTCACATGAAGATCATCAAGTCGAAGTACAGATCCACAATGACAGATGACCACCTTGTGGCCTGCCTAAGGCTTGTAACCAGCTGTTACAACCCTGACTATGAGAAACTAGCCTCCTCCTCCCAGTGCCAGCGGTCCCACTAAGGTAGAGAATGACATTTATTTCTACTTTTCTAACACAGAGAACTATACTGTATAATGTCTGTATTATTTTATGTTTGTCGTGTGCATATTTAATAGGTATTACAGTAATACGGTTCCATATTTGGGCTGGTAGATCTTGGCTGGCTGGCAAATGTAAAAGTAGATCTTGGTTCAAAAAAGGTTGGGCACCCCTGATCTATAGGTTACATAGAGGCTGGCTGAGAGGAGGATCTGGCCCATTTGGGTGGCCCTTTGGTCCGAGGATATGGGGTCTGGGTCACTTGTGAGCTACCAAGCTCACGGCTCTTTGTTGTGGTGATGTCACAGATTCAAGTCACTGGTGCTTGCTTTTCAAGCAGCCAGAGGTACTGCTCCCCCATACCTCCAGTCACTCATCACTCCCTACACCCCGCCCAGACCCCTCCACTCCGCCTCCTCTGGCAAACTGACTGCCCCATCCCTCCGGGCACCTGGCAGCCGCTCCTCGCGGTCTCGCCTCTTCTCCGTCCTGATCCCTCACTGGTGGATCCCACTCCCGCAATCGGTCAGGACTACGGAATCACTTCCAATCTTCCGCAAGAGACTCAAAACCCACCTCTTCAGACTCCACTACCACTGAACACTGTCCATCTAGTCAATCTGTCATCACCACTGTTTACTTGTTCTACACTATAAAAAATATAAAAAACCACTAACCTTTTCTTTCCCAGTGTTACAGGTATGATACACAGACGCCTGCAATAATGTCTATTGCTGTATTACTGCACTGATCTTGTGCACTAACTATGATTGTTCTTACCTTGTATTAATGCACATCTTGTAAGTCGCTCTGGATAAGAGCGTCTGCTAAATGCTTAAAATTTAAAAATATAAATGATGTTTTTAAAGGATTGCCAGCCCGTATTTTCTTGCCTTGTTGACAGACGGAGCTCAGAGGCTAAGGGAGACAAGAATAGGGAGGTGGTCACTCCACACATCCCCACACACTGCAATCATGGTCATCTTTGCTGTCAATTGAGGGGTGCAGAGGCAAATGTCAAGGATGTCTGTAGAGTTGTGAGATGACGAGTAATGGATTGGTTCATTGTTATTTATGAGGACATAGTAATGCTTTTCGAAAATGGTGTTGAGTGCTATACCAGACAAGTTTGTTGTTTTGTTGTTAAATGCGGGATGCTTGGAGTTGAAGTCTCATATTGTCATGACATTGTCCTCTTGGTGGAGGAGGTGTTGAAACAAGTGTGAGGATGGGGCAACTCCTGGGGGCAGTAGATGGAGACTAAAATCAGACTAGTTGTACTCATTGTCTTGTGCTTAGTCTGGACTTTTTGCAATATATATTTTGTTGTAGGACCCTTTATGAGGAGGATGACTCCTCTGTGGCCCGGGGACCTCTCCTTCCTAAAAGTGTCATAGCCGGGCATACAAAAATTAGTTTGAGGTGTTAAAAATGTCTCATTGATTGAGGCCACGTGGACTTCTTTCTGTAATAAAATATGTAAGAACTCTTCCTTATTGGCCTGGAGGCCCCTGATATTGACGTTTAAAAAGTTAAAAGGATCAGTCATAAAAAGTTACAATTGATTAAGGCAGTTAAAACTGTCTTTTACTTAAAATGCTTTTCCAAGCTCCTCCGGATTGCATTGTACAGGGCCTCATTCTGACAGATGCCCTTGAGGTCTCTCTGCAAGTCAACACATTGGCTTAGGGGTCTCTGGCTAGGCTGGGGCTGGGAAGGCTGTCTGGAGGTCTGCAAGGCCAGGTATGTGGGGCACAGCCTGGAGGCTGCAGAATGGGCTCCTCTACAGTTGGCCCACTGTGCCTCCTGCTCTTCCTTAGTGCAGATTTTGTGTGAGTGCCCTCCCCCGCATCTGACACATCTTGTGGGATTTGTACATTGTGAGGCTGTGTGATTAGAAAGCTGACATTTATAACACTGTTTAACCCCCTGAGGTCGACTGGATCGCCGCCAATCCGAGCAGCAATAAAAGTATATTACTATTGCTAACGTCGCAACATTCACACGCGGCAAAAACATTGACAGAAACCTTAGAATTGCGACTTTCTGCTTTGAGCACTGGCAAATAATATGAGATTTTTTTTAATTAGGTTAATTAGACCAAAAGTAAACCTTGCCTTTTACTCTCTGTTTTACCTGGAAGTACCATCCCCCTTCTATTGATATAGTAACTAGGTGCTAGTTTTGGGGAGGGGCGTGGGGCCATGTGTGAAATCGCAGATGTAAACAACACATAAAATGTCCTGACATTATATAGCATCTTGTCTGTGTTTACATTTGTGATCTTCCAGCAACAGACTGTGTATGCTGATATTTATTTTATTTCCCATGTTTTCAAATACTCGTGAAAATATATGAATTCTCCATCTTGCGACGCTATACATATTCTGTTTATTGGAACGTTACAAATTGCAATAGGTACTCAAGATCTATGTAAAAATACTTTTCAAACAGCCTAAAATGTTATAAAAAAAGGTTATATAGCATCTTGTCTGTGTTTACGCTTGCGATCTGCCAGCAACAGACTGTGTATGCTGACATTTATTTTATTTCCCATGTTTTCAAATACTCGTGAAAATATATGAATTCCGCGTCTTGTGACGCTATACATATTCCGTTTGTTGGAATGTTACAAATTGCAATAGGTACTCAAGATCTATGTAAAAATACTTTTCAAACAGCCTAAAATGTTATAAAAAAAGGTTATATAGCATCTTGTCTGTGTTTACGCTTGCAATATGCCAGCAACAGACTGTGTATGCTAATATTTATTTATATTTATTCCACGTCTTGTGACTTCTGTCATGGAAATTAAAACTCAGTAGGATCAGAGAGAATTTCTTTAAACAGTATTAAAGCTTTAATTACGAACAGCTGCATGGAGACCCATGTCACGCAGGACAGCGTATCTCCCGCCTTCAAATTCAAATGGATATTTATATCCAACACAACGGAAAGGGAGGAACAGTCACAAGGGGGGGAGGTAACGGGGAGTTAACTTACAGGTAATTGGAGCTATGGGCCAATATGAAGATATAACAGTGTTACGGTTAGAAATCAACCTGCGTTGTAATAACCAGGTGTACAATATCGGACGTAACACTAAGCCACTTAATCAATAACCACAACCCGTAAGGAGTACCAGTGAAACAGTGGTATAGAAAAGTTAAACATATATTTATTAATATGTACACATTTAATGATTGTTCTCTCTATTTATAACATGAAAGTCCTTTAAAAGACAAAAGCAGGTTGCAAGGTCTCACCGGGCAGCCAGCTAGCGGTTCCAGACCCTCGAAGATGATAGGGGAGGTCTTCTCCTCGGAGTTCACAAAATTGTATTACGAATAGCAATATTTATTAATTAGCAACTAGGCGGTAAATCAGAGTAACGCAATCACCAAGCTGTAATTAACAATGTCGTAAAGGGAACTGATGGCATTCAGGTGGCAACCACTATATATAGTCCCGCATCTTTTTAAACATCTCCTCCGTGATGTAGCCAAGCGATGTACAGCCGCATCTTCTCTCGTCACTGCTTGGACGGTTCCCCTGGAAACCATGTGCGTCCTCAAGCAGGTCCCAGCAGGGTAGTGACGCCATCTCCACCTAACAGGGAGAAATCAAGGAAACACAGCAGCAGGCAAATCCAAAAGGAAACACGAAGTAGTGCTAATACAAAGTAAAGGGACGTAACACAGGTTGTTAGAACAGACCTCCAAGGGTCTTAAACCAATGGGAAGAAGGTTTCCTGGCGTGGGGGAAACGTCACAAAAGAACAGTTGAAGTCAATGTTCTTTTGAAGTTGTGGCGCGAAAAGCCTTTGTTTGCCTGGTCACTCCGTACTGCAACGTCCCACTGAGTTAATTAGTGTCTGCGTGTCCCCTGTGGATGTTCTCTAGCATTCCAATTTAATACAACATTTTTACTTCCACAATCCCCCCTTTGGTGCTATTTTTTACAATCTGCACAATCTTTACCTTACATTTGTATAGACACTTCCTTACATTGGTGTCTAGAGCTTTTGACCCTCATGTCTGGGGGATATGGTTTTGTATATAGAGCTGGAAATAGCTAATAGCATTTGTGGGAGAGCTCTTTTTTGTTATCCACCTATTTGAGGGAGACACAACTCAGTGTGAGGTTAGCCGCTATCATGGGAGATTGCTACACCTCTCACATGGAGCTGAATTAGTCCGCTGTTCTGAATAGCCAGGTCCTCACAGGCCTACCCATTTTTGCCAATTGTATGTTTGCCTAACAATGTGTTATGGTGCATGTTTTCTTTGTGACTTCTTTTCTTGCAATCTTCACTGGAACCTCTCATTCCAGATTCAGCAGCTTCGGTACTGGTTGTCCTGGGAGGTGAGAGGTTTGGCTAGCATGTCACCTCCCTCAGTACCCAACTTCCCTTTTGTCTGGGAAGGGGATGGGCCACACAGGCCCAGAAACAGGAACAAAAAGGTGGTGCATCTGGAGGGGGCTTCCCTTCATTGTGTAGTGTTTCCAGGTGGGCTGGATTTTGCACTTTACTGCTGGGCCCCAGTCGCCTGGCTTCGGGGCATGCCGGGTGAAGTCATCCTGGCCATCTGGGTCTCCTCCACCTGTTACTGTATAACCCTTATGTATTTTGTTAGCATCACACAATACTTTATCCTTGCATCATCCATCAGATGCATGCCCATGTCTCTGACCGGATAAAGGTGGGGATGCGTGCTGGCGCCTTGGGTGCCAAGTGGAATTCTGGTGGTGGAACCTGGTTAGGCTGCAGTTCGTAATAAAATCTTTTAGAGTTTATTTATACCTTAAGGGGGGAGGATATTAGGCCTGGTTTGCTGGTGCTGGGCTTTCCACATCGAATCGTTGACATGTGATACAATTGTCCCATGTCTGCTGTGCTAGCACGGTAATTTAGTTTTAAAATTTTTCCCAGTCCCAGTCTTTGTTACAGGCTGCCATCATTCCCCCTTTGCTCACATGCGTCACACTGTGATTCATGCGAGCATGGTACAGCAATAGGCTGATTGGCGCAACCGGTTAGCCAGTGTGGCAGCGCCACAAGCTATCTAAGTGAAGGTAGCAATCATTGCCGGCCCATTTCCAATTGTCGATTGCGTCTAATATATTTTTTTTAAATGTTGGGCTTGCTACGTCTACTTGTGAGACGAGCATTGGCAATGATGGAAACCTTCGGAATAAAACCAAAAACATACAAATCAGTATGAACACATGGTACAAACATATTGTGTAGAATAGCACAACGTAAAACACTGTTTGTCAGTCATCCCTTCTCCGTAAATGGTACACCATTACGGAATGCTATGCTATCTGGAAAACAACAGGGTCAACAGGGATTACTGCAAAAGTGAGTTAGTGGTTTAACAGTCAGATGTGCAATCATTAATCATCAAGATCTCCCCATCTAACTGTAGGGACACGCACATGTACACACACATATACATACATAGACATACAAATGTGCACACTCACTCAGTCCTATTTACACATACCCTCATTTCTAGGGCTGTCCTGACTAAAATCTTGGTCGACCAACAGTCGTCCTTTTTTTCCGATTGGTCAAAAAGGTTTTTTCCCTATATGACACACCCTATTTGGTTTAATAAATGCAACTATTTGCACACTGCGCTTGTCTCATGTGTTATAACTTTCTTAACCCTCTGAGGTCCGTGCTAAGCTTAGAGGAGGTTTTTGATTTTGGCATGGTCTGATATTTATCTCAATTTCATCAACTTAACACACACTTACTCCAAAGTGTTTGATATTTTTATTTGAAGGACAATCACAGCTACATTTATATGCCATCAATAGTTTGGTCAGTATCATATGCAGCTTGTAAATAGATCTACAAACACACAAGTTATAAAGAGTAAATTTTTCTGCCGTCACAAAAGTTGTGAAAGCACACACTAAACTATAGTGACGAATTGTTTTGCCAATATGCGTTTGTTCATCAAGGTCTTGTTTATGTAAGGGTGTGAAAATAGTTTAGCACATCTGAGATCTAAATAGCTAAAAACCTGTTTTTATCAGAACTGGTCACATTTATTTCAGGCTGTGGGAGGCTATATGCTAATTTCAAGAATATTCATGATCCACACCTGAGGCTTGTCCACACCTGTAAAATCTGTCAGATGGGCCATCTCTCAAAGGCCGTCAGACAAAGAGAAAAGCCATCAGAGTAAGCAATAGTCAGTGAGCCATGCAGAAAGTTTTTTTTTTTTCATTTGGGAAGATTCATTGAAAACAAACTATATACAAAACATTCCAAATTAAAACATGGTGAGACAATCTGTTCTTTCACAGTCTTTGGTGCCACTTCTCAAAACAGTTTCTGGTCAACTGTAGAAACAAGGGAACGTCACAAACCGCTGTTTCCGACATCTTGCAGAGTACACATTTATTGCAACCAACAGAAGCCAATTTGCCAACATCCAGAGTGTTTGGCAGTGGACACAGGCACATGATCAAAAGTAGCCCGTTTTCTGGGTTTAAGATATTTATCGTTAAACGCCTGTCGGAAAACGAAAAAATCCGTGTCTGCGAAGACACGGAAAGACAAACAAAACAAAACCAACGAACAGGAACAAACAAATCAAAGTAAACAGGTAAATCCACGTATCCAAAAACGTGGTATAAACTAAACGCTGGGAATCTAAACAACAACAAGCACACGAACAAACAAGTTCTCGAGAGGCAAGAAACATTAATCACAATAGGTACTATCAAGCTAAGCTAGATAATGTCCAAGCGCCTCGAAACAGAATGCCAGCTGGTTAAATATCCTCCTGTTAATTATTCGCAGTAGTTCGCAATGATTCCGTGTATAGCGCCACAAGACGCGGAATTCATATATTTGGAAATAAAATAAATATCAGCATACACCGTCTGTTGCTGGCAGATCGCAACCGTAAACACAGACAAGATGCGATATAATGTCGGGACATTGTTTACGCTGCGATTTCACACATGGCCCCACGCCCCTCCCCGAGACTCGCACCTAGTTACCATGTCAATAGAAGGGGACGGTACTAACAGGTAAAAAACAGAGTAAAAGGCAAGGTTTACTTTTGGTCTAATTAACCGAATTTAAAAATCTCATATTATTTGCCAGTGCTCAAATCTGAAAGTCACGATTCTAAGGTTTCTGTCAATGTTTTTGCAGCGTGTGTATGATAAAATCTTGCGACGTTAGAAATAGTAATATACTTGTATTGCTGCTGGGAGCGGCGCCGCTCCCGTCGACCTCAGGGGGTTAAGCAAATGACACTATGAGTAACAATTGGACAATGACTTTATTGAGCTGGAGTTCAAGATTTACTGGAAGGAAAACTTCTCAGTTCCGAGCCTCCTCTTCATGCTGCCCTTGCAGATTCTGCCGTTGCTCTTGTGAAGTTGCGGTATGGCCACATCATAGGTGGATGCTTTTATTTATTAATTTTTTGCGCAACTGCTCGACCAAAACTAATTTTGGTTGACCAACAGCCCATCGACCAAACAATCAACCAGTCGACTAAATGGGGTCAGCCCTACTAATTTCCAAGATTTATTTGACTTTGGAGTCACTTGGTTATATATATATTATTATTATTAGTTTTCCCAGGAGTGTCTGACACGACCTAGACCCAATTCTAATAGGATATAGCCTCCTTTATGAATACCATTATTTACCCAAATTTTCCGTTGTAGACATTTTTGTATATATTTTTATATTAAATGCCTATGTTTTCTATACTTTATCAACAATTAAATCGGGTACATTATATATAGGGTACTCAATCCAGGATGCTATTACGTAATTCGTCAATTATACCTTCCATCTTAACTCAGCTTCGCAGTTACTATAATGATGCTTCAAAATATTACTGCTAGCTGAACCATTATTAAACACAGTATGCTTTGTAGATTGAAGCAGTTCGAGTTCTGCTTTACCATAGCGTATGCGTTAAAACCACACTTCCGTCATCATCCATTGTACGCATCTTAAATCACGATGAATGTTACTCTGTGAGTTCACCCGGAGCACACAGTTAAATCTACTTATGGAAATATGTTTTACCTCAGCGAATATTAGGTTAGCTAGCTACAGGTTAGTGAGAATGATCAATATTGTTTATATCTTTACCGATCAGTAGCACAATATTTAACTTTGAGTAGGACTACACTTCCGCCATTCCGCATGCGCGGTTTTCAGGACTGCTGCAGGCAGACATTTGTCCGTGACCTCTCTTCGCTCAGTTCCTCATTTACCATTCAAATACTTCTAAAAGTAGACACATATAAATGTATTAATACAAAAAATACTGCTCAGACTAGTTTCCCATTTAAGCCACCGCCAACCAGCTAATGTAGGGAGACAATAAAGCCTCGGGGGTCTTACAGCTCTGCTTACAGGAAGACAGGGGTGCCCGGGGAGTGGTATGTCGCAAAACCCATTTTATTGGTGAGTCATAAACTGATTGGCCTAGCCGATCTGGGGGGGAAGGGAATGAATCCCTTCTGTCATAGTTCTCTTTGAAGCTCCGCCAAAAGCCATATAATGGACATCTTCCCGATCGCTAATACAACGCTAATAATCTGATATTTTACACAAATCCTTGTTTTGAATAAAATACAGATGCTCACTCCAGTAATTGATAAAAAAGGCCTACATTTAACCCCATTTGCCTTTGAAATGTAGGAGTGTAAGCAAAAGTAACATTCTGTCTAATTGAACACCACGTGTTCACCCCACAGCATGTGTTAAATCTATCCTGGGAATTGACTGTTTTTCTCCTATTTCTATTTCCTAGTTATATTCATTATTACTATATACCTTATAATATGCAGATTAAAAGCTAACAGAACTGTGAATTATCTATAAACTCAGATTCTGCCACTACAATACGTAAATTATTTGCAATCGGCTTCGCACTCCTCCCGTCCTATTGTTATAGATAAAAGTTATTCCAGAGACTGCAAATATCCAGTGTAGAATATTTCTTGCAAAAAAATTGCAACACGGCCAAATAACTGGAAGTACTTTCGGGGTGAGTGGGGGACCACTTCGCTCTAAACAAATCACTTCGGTTTGTTTATTTTTGATCTAACAGCTGGACAAGCGCTCACACCACATGTCCACCTCACAGCGTCCTGTGTTTCGTATCACTTCTACTGCAGTTTCTATAGGTTTATCTTATTAACTAGCATATGCGAGTTAAGACAAACTATAATGAACAACATTCCCGGGTACACACAAGCACACAATTCTGTGAATCGCTTTTCTTCTTGCCACACGTACTTATACGGTCTACTCTTTGGTCCTTTAAGCATTTTGAAAGTAAGTGTAAGTGTTACTTTACTTTCAGTAACAGTAAGTGTTGCCTGTAATAAGACGCATCTTAAATGTGGATTGTTAAATGTTAGATCACTTTCGGTTCTTGTGAACGAACTAATCACGGACAATAGTTTTGACCTGATTAGTTTCACTGAAACCTGGCTTAGGCCTGATGAATACAGTACACTCAATGAGGCATCTCCTGATGGTTATGCCAGCTGCCAAGCGCCGCGTCTGTCCGGTAGAGGGGGCGGTCTTCCTGTGATTTTTTTGACAAAATTTAGTTTCACACCTAAATGTGGGGATAAGTTCTCCTCTTTTGAATCGCTTGTTATCCTTCTGGACGGTCAAAAGATATAGTTACCTAAGATATAGTGCAATCCTTCCTCTTAGTAACTATTTATAGACCACCTGGTCCGTATACTGTCTTTCTTTCTGAGTTTGCAGAGTTTTTATCAAGCTTGGCAACTATGGCAGATAAAGTTGTGATTGTTGGACATTTCAACATACATGTTGATAATGACAGTGACCCTTTAGGACTGGCTTTTGCAGCTATTATTGACTCTGTTGGTTTTATTCAAAATATGTCTGAACCAACCCACCGCCACAACCATACCTTAGATTTAGTCTTATCCTATGGTATCGATGTAGAGAATATCATTGTGTCTCCCAATAATCCTGTACTATCGGATCACTTTTTGATTACTTTTGAAATTCTGGTAAATATTCCTATTAAATCAGAACCTAGATACTATTCCAGCCTCTCTATAAATTCATTGACAGCTTCAAAATGTATAAACATTTCGTTAGTATCAAGTCAGGACCCAAATAGCTTTTTGTCAATTGATCATCAAACAGATGCGCTAAATCACATTTGACGCAATACACTTGATGCGGTCGCACCCCTCAAGAGGAAAAAATGCAGTCAGAAGAAACTTGCACCCTGGTTTACTGACCATACCCATGCCCTTAACCCTCTGAGGTCCGTGCTAAGCTTTTAGATGTTTTATGATTTTGGCATGGTCTGATATTTATCTCAATTTCATCAATTTAACACACACTTACTCCAAAGTGTTTGATATTTTTATTTGAAGGACAATCACAGCTACATTTGTATGCCATCAATAGTTTGGTCAGTATCATATGCAGCTTGTAAATAAATCTACAAACACACAAGTTAAAAATAGTAAATTTTTCTGCTGTCACAAAAGTTGTGAAAGTACACACTAAACTATAGTGACGAATTGTTTTGCCAATGTGCGTTTGTTCATCAAGGTCTTGGTTATGTAAGGGTGTGAAAACAGTTTAGCACATCTGAGATCTAAATAGCTAAAAACCTGTTTTTATCAGAACTGGTCACATTTATTTCAGGCTGAGGGAGGGCTAAATGCTAAATACCTCAATATTCATTATTCGTTGTCCACACCTCTAAGATCTGTCAGATATGGGCCATCTCACTGGGCCATCAGTGTTATATTCTGAGTTCCTGTTCTGTTGTTTTTTGGTCTTTGTTTATTTTTCATTCAGTCCTTATTCATTATTCTTTATCCAGTATTGCATTTTCCCTGTTCTGTCACGTTCTGCTCCCTGTCTGTCCTTGTTCCGTTTATTTCGAGATCCACTGCTTGTCTTGTCATGCACTTCGGGAGTTTATACTTTTCGGGTTTTTTCCGCCTTCGCTTATTATCTCGTTTTCTTCCTTCTTACTTTCTAGATTGCACTTTGTATATATTAGGTAGATGTGTATAGTACTAACCAACTAATCTACTAACGTTAGGGATTTAGATTAAGTTAGCCTACTAACACGCGGAATATGTTTGGCGTCACAAGACGCGGAATTCATATATTTTCACGAGTATTTGAAAACAAGCGAAATAAATAACATTTTAGGCTGTTTGAAAAGTATTCTTCCATAGATCTTGTGTGCATATTGCAATTTGTTACGTTGCAACACGCGAAATATGTAGTCACAAGACGCGGAATTCATATATTGAATATATATATGAGTATTTGATAACATGGCAAATCAAATATAGTTACTTACTCTTCGTCAGTTATTGTCTTCGTCGCTTTTAATCAATACTCTCAAACACTGCAGCGCAGAAAATCTTTCCATCTTGAATAAAATTGTATGTCTGTATAAAATCTTGCTTCAAATTGTCGGGACAGTTTATGTGTTTACGCCGGCGTTTTCACACATGGCCCCACGCCCCTCCCCACACACCTCCCCGAAACTCACACCTAGTTACCATGTCAATAGAAGGGGGACGTTACTACCAGGTAAAAAAGAGAGTAAAAGGCAAGGTTTACTTTTGGTCTAATTAACCTAATTTAAAAAATCCCATTTGATTTGCCAGTGCTCAAATCGGAAAGTCGCGATTCTAAGGTTTCTGTCAATGTTTTTGTCGCGTGTGTATGATAAAATATCGCGAAGTTAGAAATAGTAATATACTTTTATTGCTGCTGGGAGCGGCGCCGCTCCCGTCGACCTCAGGGGGTTAAACACGTTTCCAGGAAATTAGTGAGACGGCACTTATTCAAGTTGTAAATGACTTACTGTTAGCATCGGACACTGGTTGTGTTTCTATTCTAGTGCTCATTGACATAAGTGCTGCTTTTGACACTATTGACCACCAGATTCTCCTTCATAGGCTAGAAAACCTGGTTGGTTTGCGTGGACGGGCACTCTCATGGTTTAAATCATACTTATCAGACAGGTTTCAATTTGTGCAATTAGATCAAGAGTTCTCTGACTACTCTCAGGTTAAATATGGTATTCCACAAGACTCAGTGCTGGGACCATTACTGTTCTCATTATACTTGCTACCACTGGGTAATGTTATTTGTAAACATGGTGTGAATTTCCATTGCTATGCAGATGATACACAGCTGTACATATCAATGAAACCAGGTGAAATACTTAAACTCACTCAATTAGAGGCTTGTATCTCTGATATAAAGAATAGGATGACAGTACATTTCCTGCTTTTAAATTCAGATAAAACAGAGAAGATGGTTTTGGGCCCCAAAAAATTAAGAAACAAGTTGGATCTGCAGTTAAAAGCAGGTGATTGCATAGTTACATCAAGTCTTATGGTTAAGAACCTTGGTTTTATTATTGATCAGGACCTTACATTTGACACTCATATTAAAAACACTTCCAGAGTAGTTTTCTTTCACCTAAGAAACATAGCTTAAATTCGGCACATTCTGTCATTAGAGGATGCAAAAACCTTGATGCATGCTTTTGTCGCATCGAGGCTAGACTATTGTAATGCCTTATTATCCGGCTCCTCTAGTAGCTCTCTAAAGAGTCTTCAACTAGTACAGAATACAGCGGCATGTATTTTGACTAGATCCAAGAAGTATGAGCACATTACTCCAGTGTTAGCATCACTACATTGGCTTCCTATTAAATATCGGGCTGATTATAAAGTACTCTTGCTAACTTTTAAAGCAGTGAACGGACTTGCACCTTTATATGTGACCGAAATAATTGCCCCCTATAAGCCGACACGACTGCTTCATTCACAAGAAGCCGGCCATCTATTACTCCCTAGAATTTTGAAAAGCACAGCTGGTGGTAGAGCCTTCTCTTTTAGAGCTCCTCTGTTGTGGAATGGTTTACCAAGGCATGTTAGGTATTCGGACACAGTTTCAATTTTTAAGTGTAGATTAAAAACATATCTTTTCAGCCTAGCATACTGCCAAACATAGTCTAGGTGGAGAGATGGAGAAGGCCATGCCCTAGTGTCTTATGGAGTGAGAAACTTTCCATACTGTCACCTCCTCAATGTGTTACCACCACTGTTATGCTGGTTATCCTTGATCAGGTGTGGATGGTTTAGAACTCTCTCATGGCTGTGTGTTTTCTCTGTCCCTCTCCTAATAGGTATGCTGCCATAGCTTACACCTGTTGGGGCTATCTGTATATTTCCTATGCTTGTGCTCCCCTGCTCTTACATAATGCTACTGGCTATAGTACTGCTTTTTTTCTGACTGCATGTTCTCTTCTCTGCCTCGGCCTCTGACCATGGAACATGGAAAACTAGGCCTAGTTGGAACTCTGCAGAGAGAGATATGGTCATAGGCTTTGCGTATTCTGTGACTCCAGTAGCTTTAGGGCAGGTGCCCCCGAGCCCTAGATCCTGCGAGAAGTGTGAGCTGCCCCCATCAACCCTCACCCCTACGCCAACCCCAGTTCATGGATCTGGACCTCTCCGCATGGTTTAGCCCCCCTCCCCGCTGACTACCTAACTCAGGAGGGGCAAAGTCTTTCAGCCCTGAGCCACTTTGGACTGAACATGACATGGTCTTTTTTGGACATACTCTGTGCCGGCCAGAAGAGGATGGGCTCCCCCCCTTTTAGTCTGGTTCCTCCCAAGGTTTCTCCCTATCAAGGGAGTTTTTCCTTGCCACTGTTGTCTTTAGGCTTGCTTTTGGGGGGATCTAGGCCTGGGTTCCCCCTATGTTAAGCGTTTTGTGACAATTTTATTGTGAAAAGCGCTATACAAATAAATTGTAATACCTAATCCAATAATTGACCCAGCGCACCGACAATAGTCCATTGCCCTAAGCAATCACAGAATGTGCCCTGTTGTTTCACAGTGCATGTGCGCGACAAGATAAACTTTTACAAACAACACAACATTCAGTTTGAGATTCTTCATCTCCATCCTGGGTATCAAATAGTAACACATCAAGTTATTGGCTGCGTCTTGCCACATGTAATTATACGGTCTACTCCTTGGTCCTTTATACGTATTACCAGCTAGATATTTTAAATATCTAATCCAATAATTGACCCACCGCACCGACAATAGTCCATTGCCCTAGACAATAACTTGATGGCCCTATACATGCATAACTAAGGCATAGCTAAAGCTACTGGAGTCACAGAATACGCAAAGCCTATGACCATATCTCTCTCTGCGGAGTTCCAACTAGGCCTAGTTTTCCATGTTGTACAACAAGTAAAATATTCTCTTTTTACAATGCGCAAGGCCAATGGAATATTTTACTTTCCCAGATATAACAGACGCTAACAACGACCTCTTTTCGACCTAACCTGCCCATTCGTTTTGCCTACTGCATCACCAGATTTACGCGATCATTCCTATCCGAAGCTAAATATTTTAAATACCTAATCCCCGAATTGATCCACCGGTCCTACTATTCCCATAGCTTTTTCCTTAAACCGTCCTGTTCCCTCATATCCACGCTTACCAAGTCCTGATCAATACGTTTATCAGCTAAACTTTCGTCGAAGTTCCTCTGTTATCGGTTAACCTCCTCAAACATGTTGGCTACTGTTTAAACAAACTCTCTCCTGTGTCCCTGTAATTGCAGACCACGAAACTCTCTGTCGCGTTACTCACCTTCCACTGGCCGGGAACAGTCAAATGCCACTGTAATGGGTTTTGAATAAAGCCCCAACCTTTCTTTCTATTGCGCAGTGGTGTATGTCTGGTCCCCGTCAGTGGAGGAGAGGCCGTTCTGCAGTCCCGGGTCAAAGGCACCAAAATTGTCCTGGAAATTAAAACTCAGTAGGATCAGAGAGAATTTCTTTAAACAGTATTAAAGCTTTAATTACGAACAGCTGCACGGAGACCTGTGTCATGCAGGACAGCGAATCTCCCGCCTTCAAATTCAAATGGATATTTATATCCAACACAATGGAAAGGGAGGGAAGAGTCACAAGGGGGAGGTAACGGGGAGTTAACTTAAAGGTAATTGGAGCTATGGGCCAATATGAAGATATAACAGGTTGTTAGAACAGACCTCCAAGGCTCTTAAACCAATGGGAAGAAGGTTTCCTGCTGTGGGGGAAACATCACAAAAGAACAGATGTTCTTTTGAAGTTGTGGCGCGAAAAGCCTTTGTTTGCCTGCAGCGTCCCACTGAGTTAATTAGTGTCTGCGTGTCCCCTGTGGATGTTCTCTAGCATTCCAACTTAATACAACATTTTTACTTCCACACTTCAAACGTAAATTACACAAATTACATGCCCTCCACCCACACATCCGACAGTCTGACACCATAACAAAATTTAAATCACACCTCAAAACTCACCTGTTCAAAATGGCCTATTCATTGTAATGTACCCAGAAAACGGGCTACTTTTAATCATGTGCCTGTGCCTACTGCCAAACAGACTCTGGATGTTGGCAAACTGTCTTCTGTTGGTCGCAAGAAATGCGTACTCTGCAAGATGTCGGGGAAACAACAGTGCATTCCATGGGAGTGCAAGGTTTGTGATGTTCCCTTGTATCTACAGTTGGCCAGAAACTATTTTGAGAAGTGACACCAAAGACTGTGAAAGAACAGATTGTCTCACCATTAATTTTGAATTTTTTGTATATAGTTTGTGTGGTGTTTTCAATAAATCTTCCAAAATGTCTTCTGCATGGCTCACTGACTATTGCTTACTCTGATGGCTTTTGTCTTTGTCTGATGGCCTTTCAGAGAGAGATGGCCCATCTGACAGATTTTAGAGGTGTGGACAACCCTCTGGTGTGGATCATGAATATTCAGGAAATTAGCATATAGCCCTCCCACAGCCTGAAATAAATTTGACCAGTTCTGATAAAAACAGGTTTTTAGCTATTTAGATCTCAGATGTGCTAAACTATTTTGACATCCTTACATAACCAAGACCTTGATGAACAAACTCATATTGGCAAAACAATTAATCACTATAGTTTAGTGTGTGCTTTCACAACTTTTGTGACGGCAGAAACATTACTCTTTATAACTTGTGTGTTTGTAGATCTATTTACAAGCTGCATATGATACTACTGATGGCATATAAATGTAGCTGTGATTGTCCTTCAAATAAAAATATCAAACACTATGGAGTAAGTGTGTGTTAAGTTGATGAAATTGAGATAAATATCAGACGACACCAAAATCACAAAGATTCTCTGAGCTAAGCACAGACCTCAGGGGGTTAAAATGTGCAGAGGTTTGGGATTTTTCAACTCTATAGTGGAAGTAATAAATAACTCCCTTAGGAGCTGGGTCAAGTTCTCTGGCCATATTAACTGAACCCATATGAATGTGGTGGGTTGTTGGGTCTTCCTGCTGATTATTCTATTGATTCATTGTATAGGTATAACTTGTTTTTCTAGCTCCTCTTGAATTTGCTCTGGTGTGATATTGGTTGTCAATCCTTTGATAATCACATTCAGAGGCCTGTCATTAGACTCCTGTCCTGGCCTGGTTGCCAGTCTTTTAGCGAATGGGGCTCCTTTAAATGCAATTGTATGTATGTGTATGTGTGTGTGTGTGTGTGTGTGTGTGTGTGTGTGTGTAGAAAGGATGGTGAGGTGTTACAGTTGCTAGTGTGAGTGTGTGTGTGTGTGTGTGTGTGTGTGTGTGTGTAGAAAGGACGGTGTGCTGTTACAATTGCT
The DNA here is from genome assembly GCA_029706075.1 of Aldrovandia affinis. NCBI lineage: Eukaryota > Metazoa > Chordata > Actinopteri > Notacanthiformes > Halosauridae > Aldrovandia > Aldrovandia affinis. The sequence continues at coordinate 863,773 of JAINUG010000264.1, read as the reverse complement.
GTTGTGTGTGTGTATAGAAAGGACTGTGGTGTTTTACAGTCACTGTGTGTCAGTGGAGGTTTTTATAAGACAACAGGTGAAGCACTAAAAACAAACAAACAGACAAAAAACATAAAATACATATCATATAAAACGAAAAATGTAAGCATTTTTTAAATGCCTAAGTATCATCACAATGACTATTTCCTCTGTGAATCATGCGAAAAAAGTCTCACTTTAAAAAACATGTATCGTGCAAAACAGCACTAGCTTCAGGTTATTGAAAGGTATTTCAGTGAAGCAGAAATGTATCTGCTTCACTAGCTAATACAATTCAATGTAATGCAATATAGTACTTTACATGTAATTGATTGGACAATCATGGCTTATGACGCATTTTAAAGCCCACTCAGTGAAGCACTCCTGCACCTCGTCTTTCGAAAGATGTCCTTCTCTTCTTCTGAGACCCAGGTTCCGGCACATATCTCTGCATGTCTAGCAGACATCTCTGCATGTCCACACAACACCTGAAGCTGAACCTGGGGAAGACAGAGCTGCTCTTCCTCCCAGCGAAGGGCTCCCCGATGATTGATGCTTCAATCACCATGAAAGGCTCCATAGTGTCTCCATCTCAGTCTGCCAGGAGCCTTGGAGTGACCCTGGACAACCAGCTGGGCTTCTCAGGTCATATCGCAGCAATAACCCGGTCTTGCCTCTTCTCTGTCCTGACCCCCCAGTGGTGGAACGATCTTCTGCACTCGGTCAGGACCGCCAACTCACTAGCCATCTTCCACAAGAGACTGAAAACCCACCTCTTCAGACTCCATTACCACTAATTGTAATCACCACTGCTTTGATGTTCATTACTGCATTTTGTAATATGTATCCATGTTGATGTCTGTCTCCCCCCGCCCCAAAAAAGAAAAAAAAGCCGAACTTTTCCCTCCTTGTGTTACAGGTACGGGTTGCAGCTGCCAACTATTACGTCTATTACTGTATCACAACGCTGATCTCTGGCGCGTACTATGATTAATCTTACCATGTATTAATGCACATTTTGTAAGTCGCTCTGGATAAGAATGTCTAAAATGTACAATGTACAATGTGCAATGTCTGTGCATTCGCGACATGAAGATGATTGATACCTATCTAAACCATTGACCATTCACTTCCTATCAAGCAGATGCAGAGAGTGGGCTCGGTAAGTCACAAATCACTGCTTTTTGGGGATTGCAGTGCTGTTTTTTACCTATACAAATGTGGAGAAGACGTAGTGTAAGGTAGTAGCGCTGAGCAATACTAAAGAATGTGTGGTTGTATTTTTGAGCTGCAGACCCAACACCAGGCAGCTAGCTATGTAGGTAGAGTACACAGAAAAACAAGAGGAGAAAAACTTCTGTTTGTTGAAACCCGTACAAACAAATACAACTATTATATTTAAAGGAACCCATGCCCTAACATAGAAAGATGATTAACAGTGCCATGCTACACAACATTTAAGGTAGAAATCATGTTGTGTTGGAGCTAAAGTTATTACATTACATTGCAAGATAGTTTACGTTAGATAATAGACTAACACTGCGTGATAGCTGATGCCAATTAATTTCATGATTCTTTAATAAATACCAAAATGCAACTAATGTTAATGTTATTGTTTGCTTGTTATCTATCAACCCAACTTCACTCCCCCAATAAAACCATTTGACCAGAAATTTGATAAGAAGAAAGGTTGTTTTGCATAAAAGCTCATGGACAAAAAAATGCTGGGTTTATCTGCTAAATGATATGTTGTTTATACACATATAAAGACAGTGAGTACTGTTTTAAAAGGGGGTTGCTTGGGTGGTTGTTTCACCAAAAATGTGGATCACCAGCCACCACTGGTGTGTGTGTGTAGAAATGATGGTGTGGTGTTACAGTTGCCAGTGTGTTGTATTATATAGTATTTTATTCTAGTGACCACTGTGAGGGGAAATCTTATTGTAAAAAGTATTGTCATATGTGCTTAAAGTGAAAATGTATTCATCCCTGATCCGAGCAGCACCACCTGTACAGAACAAAGAGTGTGCGTGCAAAGAGGTGATTTACCAGAGAATTTGCACAACAGAGAGGCGTTAGTTACTTCCCTTTAGGTCTTGTTCCCTAAGCAGAGACATAACCACAGATTGAAAACCAGTTAATCTTTTATCGCTACTTTAGCAATAAGGTTGTTGTGACATTTAACTGACAGAACTCTTGAAAAGTACTGTGAATTTCCATGATGTAGTAGCTGGGTATTGTCTGTCAGATAGGGAAAGGTATATATATATATGAAGTTTTGTCAAAAAGTATTTGGGAACTGCTCTGCGATTGTGTGAGACCTTTCCCCCACCTGATCAGGTAATACAAGTATTTAATGTTTAACAGATCACAGTCTGTTCTTTGTGTTTTATTGTGCAGTGTGCAATTTCCACGACACCACTTTCATGAACTCACAACCTTTCCCATGATTCATAGCGGCGTCATCATGTAAACTGATTACTGATATCCACTCCACTGTGTGTAGCTGTGTGTTTAAGAAGAGACACACATTGTGTAAAATGGCCAAATTTTGAACATGGTTACATAGATCGGATTATGTAACAATGTATTGGAGACAATACTGTGAAAGTGCTCCATCCGTCCACCCTAATGGAATGGGTAGACAATATGAAACAATGGCCCAATGTTAGCTATGTTGACACCGTCAACTACTTTGCTCTTATTGAGGGTGTTGATGCCGAGGAACTTATAAATTAGAAAAGCACAGAGGCTTATAATTATCTACATAGCAATAAGATTGATAAATTATTGTGTAAAAAAGATGGCAAGTTAAGGTGAGGTTGAGCCTAGCCAGAGTACCAACAAACCCAAACAGCTGGATTTGGTAATGATGAGAGCAAGTGGCTTGATCAAAACAGTCAGCTGTTCCTGCATTTCAGGGTTAGAGAAATTCTGTAGCCATGCAGCAGCTATTATCTGGAAGGTAGGGTTATATGTATTAGAGCAACGCAATTGCATTAACCATAAAAAGCATCACTAACACCTAGCTGCAGTAGAGCTCTACCTTTGAGAGAGCTGCAGAAATATATGTGGATCACATATATGTGGAACACCAGGGCCCTCAGTGTGCACAGCACTAGGGCCCCCAGACCCCTCAGCACTTACAGCATGAGACCCCCTGGGCCCCTCGGTGCTTACAGCGTGAGCTGACCACTAGGCCCCTGGGCCCCTCGGTGCTTATAGTGTGAGCTGACCACTAGGCCCCTCAGTTCTTACAGCCTGAGGGCCCCCAGGCTGCTTGGTGTTAACTATGGAACATGGGCTGCTAAAGATAAAGGGGTAGCTAGCTACAGTAAGTTGAATAAATGTGATGCTTAAATCAAAGCTACTAGCTACTAGCTAGCTAACTATTAGTGCTATGTTATTAGTTCAAAACTGCTATTAGTTCAAAACATGGGATGCTGTGGCTGTGGGAATCAAAACCTCACTGAGAGCTGATTAGCTAGCCCAAATGTACAAGTGTGCTAAATGCAAATTGTGGTGTTGTTACACCACACTAGCTTGATAGCACACTGTTTAGTGGCTATCATTTAATATTGTTTGTCAAGAATGTGCCTTTTGAAAAAACCTGTGCAGGCAGACAGAGTGGGGCCATCTTTAGTGGGTTTATGGCTCTGTGAGTGAAGCCAGGGCACTTGGGTGTAGCAGTGGTGAACCAGTGCCACACCCCACAACTTCAGGTTTATACCTACAGTATGAGCTGAAAATTATGGATCATGGAGAAAATAATTATGGCCCGCCAGATTAAAGGGGAGGTCAACATGGTATGATTGGCCTTGTCACTTAGCCAAGGTAGCATATTATGAACCTATTATGCCTCTCCAAATATCAGCTCAACCAGCATCTCAGGATAAATGAAGCTGACTTCCTGCAGGCTCTAGTGATGTTTGATATCACCATGATTCTCAACATGAGAGGAGCATATCAATGGCAACCTTGAAAATATATTTTGTAGTTGTAAGTGATCCAAAACGAAAATATAAAAAGGGGTTCTGAACCTGGCTTGCGCAGGATTCTCCCCCAAATCGTAAATGATGGGCTAAGAAGGGAGTGAGCCAACCCCCCCCTCACAACTTAAAGTCTGACCTGTTGGTGACACAATGTCTTAGATTTTAGTGGGAATTTGGCAAGTTTCTCTGTTCTGTTTTTCTCTTGGAAGATCTGGTGCCAGCTAACACCTTGTCTGTGTGTGTTTTGAATTTGGACAGAGCCAAGCTGGGTTTGGTATCATTTTCTTCCATTTCATCACTTTTGTGATTGTTATATGTCAATTTTATGTCTAGAATTTAGTATTTGTTAAGCCGGAGTATCCAGTTGAATGTTTATTTCCATGTGGGTGATCATTCTTACAGCTATCCAGTTTGGAATTTACGTCTTTCAGGTCACAGCCAGATGAGAGCGGAGCTTGACGTGGTATGAACAAGCTTGTGAAATGGTAGCGATAATGTTCCATATGTGAGGAGACAGAACTAAACCCTACATATTGGAGGTTCCGATTTAGTATTTGTTAAGGTAGTTGAATGTAGGTCTGTAGATTGGACGTTGAATATTTTGTCTAACTGTTGTGACTGAATAAACCAGCTGTTAATTTTAAGTGAATTGTGAGTTCTACATTTTGATGAAGGTTTATTCATCAGTTTGCACTGCCTATCAACGAATTTGGAGATTTAATTGATAATTGGTATCTTGTGTAGTAATTATTATATTAAATCAAATAAATATAGTTTACATGTAGGATAAGCGAGGGGTTTTAACATGTTCAGTAGTCAGAGTGCTGAACGTTAAACAAGGGCATTTGACTGTTAAGGCTACTGGATTCAGAGAATAGACCATTTTAATTCTAACTTCACTGTTCCGACATATTGTTTATACTGTATGTAAAATTGTCACACTTGATTATGATTGTGGACACATATTCACTTGATAGAGCATAACAAAAATACAGAAGGCAAGATTAAACAAAGGGAATATTAAAGGGAATAAAAGTAATGAAATGGCTTCTTATTGAAGTTGATGTATTTTTTCTCCCCATCGATGGGGTGTGGTCTATGTGCACAGTCTGCATCATGTCATTTTACTGACTTATCAGAAACCTGTTGGTTGTTCAGCCAAAAAAGTTACCATTTGAATTTCAAGCAATACAATTATCTCTGTGTCAGGCAGGTATATGTAGGGAATATACATATATGTCCTCATGTGATAACCAAATAATGTAGTGACAATAGGTTGCTGGGCCCTGTAAAAGGGTATCCAAGGCCGGTCATATATTTGACTATTAATCACACTCATGAATTTCAATATATAATATCAAAATTACAATAATGAATAGTATAGTAGAAATGTATGTGGCTTGGGTCAGCTATACCATACAACAAAACATTAATAGTAATCTTAATGAATCAGTCTCATATAATTAAATCTAAAATTACGATTATGAATTTGAATATAAGATATTAAAATGACAATAATCAGTAATTTAGCAATAGGCTACGTTCTGTAAGGCTCAAGTATTTATCCAAACAAATAATCAGACTGAGGACCAAGTTTAACAAAATATAATTTATTAAACAACAAGACAGACTAAAATCTATGGTGGTGGAAATGGGATAAAAGGAAAACCGATGTGTGATGTATGATGGTAGAACTGAGATAGGATGGGAAAAGTGCTTCATTTGTGCCGGAATCCGATTTTGCGCCCCGGCAAATGTCTTACTCAGAATCAGAGCCCCGGACACATGAACGAGCACATGAAAAACCGTCTTACAAGTGCAGTGCCATATGAAGCCTATGATTTGCTTTGCTATGACCTGCTTGATCCTAACCAATCTGGGTGGACAACCAGTTGTGCTTCTTGAGCCACATAGCAGTGATCACTCGGACCTGCCGATTCTCCCTCCACAACATCCGGAGGATCCGACCATTTCACCCAACTCCTGGTCCAGGCCCTGGTGATCTCACATCTGGACTACTGCAATTCCTTGCTGGCAGGCCTACCGGCCTGTGCCATCAAGCCACCGCAACTTGTCCAGAACGCTGCCGCTCCTCTGGTGTTCAACCAGCTGAAATGTACCCACGTCACACCTCTACTCTCCGCTCTGCACTGTCTCCCCATCGCAGCACGCATCAGATTCAAATCACTGGTGTTTGCTTTTCAAGCGGCTAGAGTGACTGCTCCCCCTTACCTCCAGTCACTCATCACTCCCTACACCCCAGCCAGACCCCTCCGCTCCGCCTCCTCTGGCAAACTGTCTGCCCCATCCCTCCGAGCGCCTGGCAGCTGCTCCGAGCGGTCTCGCCTCTTCTCCATCCTGACCCCTCGCTGGTGGAAAGACCTCCCGCAATCGGTCAGGACCGCAGAATCACTTGCGATCTTTCGCAAGAGACTCAAGACCCACCTTTTCAGACTCCACTACCACAGACTCCAGACACCACTACCACAGTCCATCTAACTCATTGTCATCACCACTGCCTACTTGTTCAACACTTTATACCCCTCCTTACTCCATTTATTTAAAGAAAATACAAAATAAAATACAAAAAATAAATTACTAACCTTTTCCTTCCTAGTGCTACAGGTATGGTATGCAGATGCCTGCAATGATGTCTATTACTGTATTACTGCACTGATCTCTTGCGCTAACTATGATCATTCCTACCATGTATTTATGCACATCTTGTAAGTCGCTCGGGATAAGAGCATCTGCTAAATGCTTAAAATGTAGAAATTAAATGATTTGGGTCAAAAACAAATATTAATGTTTAACGAAAGGAGCAAATGCAAAACCGTCTTATAAACTACGTATGTAGTGGTGAATTTGGTTCAAAAATACAAACAGAGTACATAGAAACAGTGGCAGGCAGGGAAATGTGGGTATTTGATGCAGATGGAGATAAGGGTATGGAGCGAGAAACCGCCTTGTGTGCACAAGGAAGCCAAGGATATGTCTCCCCTTACTCCCCCCCCCCCTGCTCTTTTGAAAACAAGTTTTACAGAAGCGGTGTAGGGAAATGGGATTGGGGAATGATTGGGGCTAAATGGTAACAAACTGTTATCAGAATCCAAACCACAATCAAATTCTCTATTGCTGTTCTGGAAGGGAAATCAAGAGGGGTTCACACTTATGATACACTCATGATCTATCAGTATGACTCCATAGCCATGACCTGTCATTACAGTTATTATCTAACATTGTATCTTATTGAACTACTATTGTAGCCATTTAGCAAATTGCATTATCAGTACATGCTATAGATATATATTGCATAATTAGGTTAGCTTAAGTGATCATTTATTTTTTATTAAAGAGTGAATGATAGGAAAGTAGTGGTGGAGAATGTAAACTACTGAAGAGGCAGAATGCGAAACCATGGGGAGGAAGTAATGTATGGAAACCATGTGGAGGAAGTAATGTAACCAGGGGAGGGGATGAGTCAGGTGGGAGTCGTATGACGTCAAGCTCACCAAAGGAGGGGTTAAAGAAGAGGATATAAGGAGGATGTATGCTGAAAAGTGTTAGTTGTTGCTTTGCGAACCAGCCCAGTTTCTTGTATGTAATCTTGCATCAGAACGATAGCAAAGTGTAGCTAATAAAGTGATCCCGTGGTGTTTTCAACAAGGTTACCGGAGTAAACTCATTAGCATTAGCATTGGCTGTGAAATGTAATGGCTACAATCGCTGTAGCTACACTTATCCAAGGCTTCCAGGTAGTCTGGAGCCAGGCTGTGGGCTATGCGAACTAGGAATCATTCCATGCTAATGTTTTCCATCTCTGTTGCTGGAGTGGGAAAGATACTGAATTGTTGATTCAATGATCTAACTAGCTGCAATGCACAGAGTTTAATTTCACGTGGGGTTGTCAAACCCAAATCATACAGAACGCATGTGTGACATGGGTTCCAATTGCAAGTGATGCGATGCAACTACAGCAACTTCACAGGGCATAGGGAGCACACTGTATTACTCACCCAAAGGGGCACAGCAAGGCTATGCTATGTATTAAAGTGAATTGACAATACTGAAGATCACCAACTTAGTGATCTTGAATAGTGATCAAAAAGAGAAAATTGATAGTCATTGAAACTATTATAGGATATGATCATTATTAATAGGCTATCAATAGTGCTATTAATGACTAATAGGGACTATTGTATCAGTATGTTCAATATTTTATTTAGCTTCATTAGTTAGCTCACAAAATCCATGTAAGCTGTAATGTCTGGGTTAAACAGCAAATTCAGCCACAATGTAAGGGATGGTGAATCATTTGACAACTACTGCTAGGGTGCAGTGTTTCAAGATTAGGCTTGGTCTGTGTTATGTTGCAGAATCAGGAGGCAAGAGGCAAGGCCGTCACGTTAATAGAAGTTAGTTTTACTCAGAGCAAGAGCAGAACATGGCATCCATTCAATCATTCTTCTCTTCATTTTCCCCGCCAGCCCTACGTCACATCCTCACAGGATATTCAATACTAGAGGTAACCAGGAACTAACATAGTGACCTCTAGAGGTAAGTATGTATACCTATTTGTAACATGTACCACAGTATCACAGAACACAACAGTCTGTTTGCTTGCTTGGTACGTCACAGACCTTTTTCATTTTTTTCCAAAACAACAGCCTTTTTACAGGTTATTTCAAAAATCCCTCCTAAGGGCTATTTTCTAACAACCTTTTTAAAGGGTTATTTTTCTTTTATCTACTCAAAGTGCCTTTAGTTGCAAGTAGACTATTGCTAACTTCTTTCAAAAATCCACTGATAATAATAATGACAACAGCAGCATTATTGTCAGTTGTGAGGAAGGAACGAGCACTAGTTCAGTTTCCAGTAATGTTGTCACTCCCCCAGAGTTTGAAGGCAAACCCTCAACAGCTAATGGAATACAAGAACCATCATTTCCACCTCCTCCTCAGGAACAGTTGGGCAGTTCACAAGGATACAATTAGCAACTAAGCCATTCCTGGTGCTATGAGGTCACTGACCCTGCATTATGGCAAAGCACTTCCAGTGACATTATTAATTCAGTGTTTATTGAAAGAGGAGCCGTCCCCTTGCAAAACTGCAGTGAAAAATACCCACCTTCAGTCCAAGACAGAGTGCTTGGTGGAAAGACTAGAAGTTTTCAACAATGAACTTCTGAACGGTATATTGTCAAATAGGCAGACAGTTTCTAGACAGTGGCTACTGTGCTCACCCTCAACAGGTTGTGTGTTGTAGGGGATACATATACGTAATTCACACACAAATAAGGGACATAGGCTTTGGGATGATGTTCCTTTAAGAGATGACGGTGCAGCGGATGACATTATTACGCTGCGCCCTGTGTAACTAGTAAGTTGGTGAAGTATGAGTAAAGACGGCTGTAGCCAAAAGTTCTGTTACAACAAGCTGCCTCTTTGTTGTTATTTAGTATGTGCTAAAGTGTACTGTTTTGCATGCAGGGGTTTAGTGACTGGAAGCACTCTGAAAGAATAGGGGAACACAAAAGGAGTGCAGAACACAGATCATGCATGCTTGCCTTGCATCAGCAGACAAAGGACAGTTCTATAGATGCAGATCTCATGAAGCAACTTGAAGCAACTTGATGGAGAAAGTAAATAGGGAGATGATGAACGGTTTGGGTCAATCGTTCATCCTGGAATTGCTCTCACAATTTGACCCGTTGTCAATGACATTTGCAACTCCTTCCCCCCATCCTCTCCCTCACCTAATTCTCCCTCACCCATCTCACTACCTAAACCTCTCACCCCTCTGTCCTCCTTCTCGCCCCTCCCTGACTCAGGCATTCTTCAACTTATTCACTCACCACCTGCCCTCTCGATCCCATTCCTTCCCCCCTCTTCCAGTCCATTGCTATGGACATCCTCCGCTTTGTCTTTAATGTTATTAACTCCTCTTATAGGCTGTCTCGTCTCCTCCTGAAATAAGACCAAACACAGTCGTGTCGTCCACAAACTTGATGATGGTGTTAGTGGGATGGGTGGGGGCACAGTCGTGAGTGTAGAGGGCGTAGAGAAGGGGGCTCAACACACAGCCCTGTGGGGAGCCGGTGCTGAGTGTAAGGGTAGGGGAAAGGTGGGGGCCTAGTCTAACGGTCTGGTGACGGTTAGTTAGGAAGTCTTTTATCCAGTGGCAGGTGGGTTGGGAAAGTCCTAGGTCAGTAAGTTTTAAGACGAGTCTGCCCGGAATGATGGTGTTAAAGGCAGAGCTAAAGTCTATGAAGAGCATCCTCACATAGCTCCCTTTGTGTTCAAGGTGCGTCAATGCCGTGTGAAGAGCAGTGGCGATGGCATCTTCTGTAGACCTGTTCGCTCTGTAGGCAAACTGGAATGGGTCGAAGGTGGGTGGGAGGCTGGCTTTGATGTGCTGAAGGACCAGCCTCTCTAAGCACTTCATAATGACCGGTGTGAGTGCGACCGGACGGTAGTCGTTGAGGCCGCTGATGACAGTCTTTTTTGGCTGTGGAATGATTGTGGCAGACTTCAGGCAAGGTGGGATGATGGATTTGCAAAGGGACAGGTTGAAGATCTTTGTGAAGACCTCGGAGAGCTGGTCTGCACATTCCTTCAACACCCTTCCTGTCACACCATCAGGGCCAGCAGCTTTCCTCGGGTTCACCGCTCTGAGCACACGCCTCACATCATGCTCCTGCACAGTGAGGACGTGGCTGTTGGAGGCTGGTGGAGGTGTTGTGTCAGACACCGCTGCTTTCACCTCAAATCTAGCAAAGAAACAATTAAGTTCCTCTGCCAGCGAGGCGTCCCCGTTGACAGCCGTGCGATTGCTGGATTTGTAGTTGGTGATGTGCTGGATGCCCTGCCACACCTGCCGTGGGTCGTTGTTGGTGAAGTGGTCCCCATTCTCTTGTAGGCCGCTTTAGCATCCCTGATGCCTCTCTTCAGGTTGGTTCTAGCAGCACTGTATAGTGCTCTGTCGCCGGACCTGAAGGCGGTGTTACGGTCCTTGAGGAGGGTACGGACCTCCTTTGACATCCAGGGCTTCTGATTGGGGTACACCCAGATTTGTTTGTCGACAGTGACATTGTCGACACAGTTCTGAATGTAGCACACAGTTCTGAATGTAGCACACAGTTCTGAATGTAGCAGAGCGGAGGTGATATTTTTTTATATATTACATTTTTTATTTACACATAGTACACCACAAAGATCAGCACACAACATGAAATAACTAGATAAAAAAAAGGAAAAACATAATAACAGCAACAAAATCATTTGGTGGCCTATAAACCCATTCTCCCTTCTCTTTTCCCTCGGCTGGTAGCCACTCAGTTTCTAGGGTTTCTAGACGACTGGGGGATACTTTGCCATTCCTATCCCTTCCCCATTACATAATCCAGAAAATTATCCCACATCTTGCCAACCTCCCCTCTTTACACAATCCCTTCTAGCCAGCATTTGTTCAAAGGGGGCTGCTTCAAGCATCACATTTAACCATTCTTTAAATGTTGGGCTAGTGGTATTTTTCCAAAACATGAGAACCAGTCTTGCCGTTGATACCATGGCTAATATTCAAATTCTAAACTCTGGCCCGTTCACTCCTGTTACTTAAGACTTGTCCCCTAGTAAACAGAGTCTTGGTGACTCTGCAACTGTTTGTCCCAACCAACTCCCCATATATTTTAGAACATTGTTCCAGAGAGGGCGAATCACTGGACAGCCCCAAAGAGCATGTAGGAGGGTTCCCCTGAGCCTTCTGAACCTCCAGCATAAACTATTTTGAGACAACCCAACCGTATACAGTCTCTGAGGTGTCCAATAATATATATGAATTATTTTAAACTGTGTTCCTTTCCCCATGGCCTCACTGATGTTAGCCCCTATATTTCTAATTATGTTTAGCCAAGTTTCTTGATCTATTTCACACTGAAGATCCTTTTGCCAAATAATTCTGAGGCTTTCACATGTGTTGCTATTGATTTTAGCCAACATTTTATACCACAAAGTAGTGGATTGTATAATTGGGTGTGATACCAAAAATGATTCAATAGGATTGTTACCTTTTTGTAATTGGAGACCAGCAAGGGCTGACATGCAGCTCCTAAGTTGTAAATATTTGCACCTTTCTTTATCTCCCAAATTAAATGCATTAGCTAGTTGCTCATAATTCTTAAAAACATAATTTTTGTGCAAATGTCCCAGGGTGAACACCCCTTCTTTCACCCATTTTCCCCAGAAAACTGCCTGTTTTCCGATACACACTGATGGGTTAAACCAGACAGATGAAAAAAACAGTTTTTTTCCCTTCCCAAATGTAGTCCTTAATAGCATCATTGTACGGTTTAAATAGTTGAAACGGGATGTTTAAAGGTAGCATTCTTGAGATGTACTTAAATTGCGGAACTACCATCATTTTAATTGTATTCACCTTGACACAGAAACCAAGTTTCAGTACTTTCCACTTTTCAAGATTATGTTTACATTTTTGGAGCACTGGGAGCAGTTTAATATTGACCATGTTTTCTAACTCGGAGGTGAGTAAAATACCCAGATATTTTAATCCAGATGGAATCCATTTCAAATTAAATGGAGTAACCAGTGCAGAGGGACATATCTTAGATACAGGCATGGCTTCTGATCTCTGCCAGTTTATTTTATATCCAGAGATAACGGAAAAACCTTCGGTAGTAGAGAGCAATGGGGGAATCGATGCTGTGGGATCCTTAACCAGTATCAATACATCATCTGCATAAAGGAATTGCTTATGTCCTTCCTGTCCATTCTTTACCTCTTTTATCTTTACATTCTCCCTAATAGCTGCTGCCAGCAGCTCTAAAGCTATCATGAACAGTAATGGAGATAGGGGGCATCCCTGCCTCATTCCTCTTGAAAGTGTAAAGAAATTTGAAATAATTCAATTTGTTTGCACTGCAGCTTTTGGACGTGAATATAAGACTTTAATCCACTTAACGAAATTAGAACCAAAACCGAACCTTTTTAGTGTATGTTAAATAGTTCAATTTTACCCGGTCAAAGGCTTTCTCAGTGTCTAATGACATAGCTGCCACCGGATCCATGCTGTTCTTGTTCAACCAGAGAAGATGTAATAATCTTCTGACATTGTCTGCCAAGTTCCTAATTTTTGCCGACAATTATTTCCAATCTTGACGCAAGAACCTTTGAAAGGATTTTGCAGTCAACATTGATTAGGCTCACTGGTCTGTAGCTCCCTGGATCAGTTACCTCTTTCCCCTTTTTATAAATGAAAGAAATAAGAGCCTCATTAAATGTGTCAGGTAATACATTTCTTGAAAATGTTTCTGTGAACACTTCAGTCCAAATTGGTGCCAGTATGTCCACATAAATTTTATAGCACACAATTGGCAGGTCATCCAGTCTGGGTGACTTTGCCAATTTCATCAATGCTATAGCTATCCTAACCTCTGTCTCTGTTACTGGTGCTTCCAGAAATCTAACCAGTTCTTCAGAAATTGTTGGTAGATTCAGTTTTTCAAAAACAATATTGTATTCCTCTTCCCCTGCATTATTCTCAGATTGATACATTTTCTTATAAAAATCTAAAAATATTAAATTTATAGCTTCATTTACTGTAATCAACCTGTTGTTCTTATCCATATTCGAGGAAATTATGTTATTAGTGTCTCTTTTTTTAAATTGCTGTGCCAAAAATTGACCTGCTTTTTCACCTCCCTCATAAAAATTGCTTCTCAGTCTGAACAAATTCTGTCTTGGAGTTATATATTTTATGAAGTTATGTCTTCAAGTCACAGATTTGATTTCACAGAGGTATTGAGTGTTTCTTAGCAAGTTTATTTTAAATAGATGTATCTTGGATTCTAGGTTTTCTGTTTTCCCTATACTTTCTCTCTTCTTTGTTGTGGAAAAGCGAATCACTCTCTCCCGAACATATGCTTTAGATGTTTCCCATACCATAGACAATGTTTCAGTTTATCCAATATTTAAATAGAAAAAAGACTGAATATCCTTCGTAAGAGAATAATTAAACCCCTCATCATGGAGCAGCATGGTATTAAACCTCCATCTATTTATTTTCCCTGTTTCACCTTCAATCTCAACTTGTAGTTCAACTATAGCATGGTCTGATAAAGAAATTACCCCTATCTTACAGTCTACTGCTTCAATAATTGTGTTGGCAATCAAAAAATAATCAATTCTTGAGTGTGATCTATGGCGATGGGAGCAAAATTGTCAGTGATGTAATAATCTCTGTACAGGACAACTGTGATGCCACAAACATTTGCCAACACAACCTATTCACAAAGCCCAATGTTAGAGAAGTGTGATAAATATTCATTATCCTGGCTGAGTGGGGCTTGTAACAAGATGGCTGCAAGTCTGATTCCCAAGTTTGGCACTGCCTTTGTACCCTTTACCAAGACACTTAATCAGAATTACTGCAGTAAATATCAAGTTGTATGAATGGATAGTAAGTAAAAATATGGGCCATTGAAATTCATCTGGATCAGGGAGTGTGCTAACCGAATATGTTTTGTGACGTCACTTAATGTGCACTTTTTAACCGAGCCTCCCAACCTGGCGCATCCATGCATTTGATTGACAGGAAACGGCTAATAGACAGCCAATCCCAGCAGAAGATTGCGGCGACTAACTTGTCAAACACACGGAAGCACTCAGCCAACTCCTCTTCACTCTTTCCGGCCTGGTCTTCCTTCAGCTGCCTGACCATCATGACCAAGAACTCCTCGAAGTCGATGGTACCACTGCCTGAGAGAGAGAGAGGGAAGGTCGTCAGACGTCTTGATTGGCGCAATGCAATATTTTAATCACATAGCGTGACATGTTTTTCATTCTACGTAAAGAAAAGTGCCTTCTTTTGACTTCGACCAGTAATTTTTTTAAATGAACACATAGAGGTTTGTCAATTCGCAAAATACGCTCAGGTTGCTACATTGGGACTTGTCAGAGGAAGGTTTTAAATGGGCTTAAGAAGTGAAATGGGTGAGTGCCGCTTACCGTCTTCGTCGACCTCTTCGATGATTTCATCCAGCTCCTCTCGTGTGGGATTCTGGCCCAACATCCTCATCACGGTACCCAACTCCATGGTGCTGATGTCACCACCACCGTCAGTGTCGAACATGTCAAAGGCAGCCTTGAACTCTGGAGAACGCAATAAACGCGGTCAGAAACGCAAGGATACATGGTGGAACGCTAAGCAGTGCTTCTTTAGAAGCAGAACTGGTAGTATCTTGGCTGTATGTGTATTGATACTATTCGATTATATTAAATCACATTTTGCCTTATATACTGCTCTTTACAAATACAGTGTATCACAAAGCTAAACAATGTGTTTTTATGCACATAAAATAAAACTGGTAGAAAAGTAAGAGCAATTATGCATTAGTGTTTGGTAAGCAACTATATAATTAATTATCAGTAATTATAATTACCAAGTATAAGTAACGAGATTTCCCATCAGTGTTAATAGCATTCTGGCAAAGAATATGTAACCTATCAATATGAAGAATTCTGGTTATGATATAGGGCAATTGCAATGGTAAATAATTATTGAGAAAGGTGTGTTTGTCTCTTAAAGCTGAAGGCAAAAAATACCTCGCATACTTTTTTAAGAGCATGATAAAGAATAAATTAGGCTATTGATGATAAATATACCCCAACCACAGGTGATTTATCTAATTATTTTTCTAGTGACAACGTGACTACACGTGACGAAGAACAAATAATAGTCGAAACGTCTCTTGCTCGCAAGAAAAAAGATACAATAAATACATAACTATTGAGAGCTTTAAATATGTGTGCGGGAGGGTATATTTCTCGTATACTGCATAACGGATGGGTACCAACTCACCGGCGATCATCTCCTCGCTCAAGTAGGAGTGGGCCTCCTGTTGCGCTTCACTCTACAACAAGAACACCTTCAGCATCATCGCCATCCTCTTCATCGTCGTTAGGCTATGAGCACCCCAAATTTACAACATTTGTCCTGCACCTGCTTCTGGTTAATGCCACAGTAACATTGTGAAAACACATTGAGTTTGTGTTATAGCCTATGGTGCTTCCTATGGTCATATCAGAGATATAATTTTTATGGTGGTTTGAAAAAAAGGCGTTTGTGCATCTATAAATACACTGTCAGTCGGATTACGTGACATCCTCTGTGGGATCCTCGCTCACTCTTGCCGCATCTCCAAATGGCCGGGTGGAAAACCTCAGTGGAATCTGCCTCATAGGCATGTTATCCCCGCGGCGTGAGGGCGCGCTGCGGGCCTTCTAAATCTGACGGCTAAGAACATTTCCCTGTATTCCTCAATTCTCCTCTGCAGCAACTAACATCTTCTGTAATCCGCCTGGCCTTCAGTAGATGTCTCGAAAAATGCACAAACTATGCAAACAAAATATGTAACAAATAGGCAAGGCGATATGATGCCATAGGCTATATCCTATATCATGGCATGATATTAATTCCATCTATAAACTCTTCGTTATGTATTTAAATATCTATTTAATATCAACATTTTGCAAAACTTAAATGTCCTTACTCTTGATTCAACATTTTATATATAGCTTTCGCAGTTTTCCTTCACGTTTCTGTACGATATACAATATATACTATTTCAGAATAGTTAGACTCTGAAAATGGTTTTATATAAATTGTCCTACAAGCATGCCTTACCATGGTGGATTCATTTTCCCCCAAATTCCAAGAAAAATGACAGATGGATGGTCAGTATGCGTGCACCTTAACATAAAGACTAGACCTCAATTTGGGAGTTCAGACACACTTAAGCCCGGACATCAGAAACACGCCCCCTGTCACTCACCGGCCTCCAGGATTAGAATCTTCCATTTTTAGGGTTCGGGAGCGGCTGCTAGCCAATACAATTCGGAAAACGGGAAAGAAAGGCGATAGCCACACACAGACTAGTGCATTTATAAAAGGCCCACCCCGGGCACATTAAAGCCATTTGGCGCCTTTGGAAGAGCATGGAAACTACATGACGGAAACATGTGGGTGTATTCACTTTTTTTGTGCATTGGTTTAAATTGTTTTGGAACTGATGCTGCGTTCACGAGGGGGTAATTCCTTACTGCCGTTTTGTAGATTTTAGACGTGTACTTGTCTCTTGCTCTGGATTTGAGGTGTTGGCTAATCTGGTATTCAGAATGTATTGATTACTGGCTAATCTGCCCTGCCTAGTGTTTTTTAGAAAATGTTACTAGATGGAGGATATTGATAAGGACTGAATGTTTGTGGTTCATGGGAGGCATAGGGAAGGGGGGAGGTGGCAGAGGGAAGCCTTGTGGTTCTCATCTGACCACAAGTGAGATAAAGTGCTGTGCAGACATGCATTCAGAATCATAGGTACTATGCTATCTGCTGGGTTGTGTGTTGGGCTACTGGTAATGCAGGTCAGTGATATTACAGGAGGGAAGGTCAGTAATACAGGAGGGCAGTGTTAACGCTTTAACACGGGGATTGTAACCCTAAACTTGCAGAAAGTGCTGGTGCCACAGGAGTGGTGTGCCAGGAATAGCGTATGTAGCGTCTTAGAGCTCAGAGCTAAGTGGGGCCGCAACGGTGATACGAGCGTAAACAGCAGCTATGGACTCTCCTTGTATAGCTGTGGTCTCCCCACACTGTGGACTGGGGGAGGGGGGTCATCAGCTGAGGGGTAGGGTGAGGGGAGATGAGGTTTCTGGGCTGTATAGAATGGAGATTGGGGGCCTTTTTAAAAAAGGGCCTGAAGCTGAAATGTGACAGCTGCACCTCTGAAAACATTTCTTCACAGGCTTTAAACAGTTACCTGAAACTACTTGTGCAACATCCAGACATGGAGCCACCCTCCCCCCAAAACAAAAGACCAGGGACGGGGGAGACACTCCCTCTTCCTCCGCCCCTCTTACCCCCAACCTAAGGCAATACTCTAAGAGTCGAAAACACTGATTCATCAAATGCAACAGCTCTGCAGCTAAGTGTACCCTGACAGTCAGGAAAGGTTTCTAATAACTGATTTTCTCTGGGTGCCCAAGCAGGAAAGAGTTCGCTATGGAGAAGAGAGGGATAAAAGAGAGGAGGGAGGAGGAGAAAAACAAGATGGACGCAACGGAGGAAGCAGAGTTTGGTGAGAGTATGAGGGAGTCAGTCTTCTGCTGTCCTACACTCCAAAACTGGACAGGGTAGGACTTGAGCAACATTTTACCTTTCTAAGGACCTTTCTATGGGTGTTTTACGGTATTAGTTTTTTCACTCATTCATGTTCCCCCTCTATAGAATCTGTTCACCTTTTTTCATGGAGGAAGAGTTGTGGGGTTTTCAGCCAAAGACAAGCATGAGCACGAGTATGAGCAATTTTTTTTTTTTTAAACACCCCAAAAATAAACGACATAACAAGAACATGCCAAAAATGCCAAATGCAACCATGCCAAAAATCCATAACAACAGAATGGTCTGAGGCAAAGCTAGAAACAGGTTTATTTAGAAGGTATTCTGTACAGGGCATTTCGGAGAGGATATGGAGGTATAAGGGGGGATGAAATTAGCAAGAGCAAGAAATTAGTCTTGAGCAGCAACAGGTGTGGAGCAGGACAGCTGGGGAGGGGGGGATGGGTACTTTGCAGGAGACTGGGGAGAGGAGAGATATTTATACTTCTTCCCAAAAGCAGTAATGGGAGGCTGACCTGCTCCCCTGGGCTCTCCCCACACCTCTGTTCTGCTTTCTCAGTACCGCAGCCTGAAGGAGCTGTTCCTGTCTCCACCAGCAGAGGGCAACCGAGAGGAATGTTCTCTGTTCTACTGAATGTTCTCCATCATTTTCAGCCATTCTGAAAGAAATAGGGAAGAGCAATATAAGCAACAGTGGAAAATAAAATAAACATATTACACACACACACTTTCACACTCTCATTCACACAGAGCAGAAAAGCTCTCACACACACACATGCATGCACACACACACACAGGCACACACACACTTTCACAGTCTCATTCACACACACACACACACACACACACACACACACACACACACACACACACACACACACACACACACACACACACACACACACACACACACACACACTCACAGGTGTCTGGTTCTGCTGCAGCGAGTGTGTGGAGTCAGCCTCATGCTGGTACACACTTGTGGAATTAACATGGGGCTGTAAAACACGTGCAGGTTAAAGCTACAGTCCAAATGCACACCTGCTAATGCTGCCCAACAGGAATCCTTCAACTTCTATGACCCCCTGCAAAACTCTCTCTCATAAAACATCCTCATACCTCAGCTAAAAAACTCTCCCTTCCATAATATTCTAATATCTCAGCTGAAAAAGTCAGTTTGAGTAATGATGGCTTTTCCTTTGATGCAGAATGATCAATAGCCAATGACATCTCTCAAAGAAAGAGAGGGATAGCTCCAAGAGGGAAATGTAGAGGCCTTCTGCTAGGGGGCAGTGTAGAAGCATTATCTTTTTGTGTGTGTGGGAAGCTGTGTGTCTGTGTGTGTATATCATACTGTGCGTGTGTGTATGAGACTGTGAATGTGCATCTCACCATCAAAGTCGATCTTGCCGTCATTGTTTTTGTCCCCGTCTCCAAACAGCTCATCAATCTCCTCCTCGGTCACTGGCTCTCCGGCTGAGTGCAGGATCTCCCCAAACTCCTCCCGGTCAATGGACCCGTCCCCATTCCTGCACAGGAAGACCAACGATTCTTAACACACTGTCTTGTGTCTCTCTCGTTCTCCCTCTCTCTCTTGCTTTCTCGTGCTCTGTCTCTTCCTCTCCCTTGCTATATCTGTCACCCTCCCTCATGTTCTCATGCACTCTCTCTCTCACTCAATCTCTTGCTCTCTCTCTCTCTCGCTCTCTCATGCTTGATCTCTTTCTCTCGTGCTTTCTTTCTCTCTTGCTCTCTCTCATTTTTTGCCATGCCAATAAAGCATACTTTAATTGAACTGAATAATTTAATTTAAATTAAGTATGTTTTATTGGCTTGACAAAAAAACATGTTGGTAACTGTAACAATAAATCATAATGTTGTAAATGTGAATTATTAAAAAAACAAAACAAGGAAACAACAACAGTTAACAATGAACCCATTGTTAAAAGAATAGATTGGGGACTTGTGGTTGGTCATGCATTTGCCTTGTGAATATCATGTCCCCTGGGCAGCTAGTGCTGCTACCTGTCACTCTATGAATTTCACTGGCAGTTTTTGTTCATTCATATTTTTAGTATTTTTTACTTTGTAGGAGAAAGTGCATCTCTGTCTCAACATCACCTATCTCACAGTGGCCACATAGTCGTTCCTCTTTTGATTTCTGTGTGTGTGTGTGTGTGTGTGTTTGTGTGTGTCTCTGAGAGAGTGTGTGTTTGTGTGTGGGGAGTGGGGGTGTGAGTGAGTGTGTGTCTCTGAGAGAGTATGTATTCGTGTGTGGGGAGTGGGGAGTGGGGGTGTGAGTGAGTGTGTGTCTCTGAGAGTGTGTGTTTGTGTGTGGGGAGTGGGGGTGTGAGTGAGTGTGTGTCTCTGAGAGTGTGTGTTTGTGTGTGGGGAGTGGGGGTGTGAGTGAGTGTGTGTCTGTTAAAGCGATTGTGTGTGTCTGAGTGTATTTGAGTGTGTGTGTGTGAGAGAGTTTGTGTATGTGTGTGTGAGAGTGTATATATGTCTGTGTGTTTGTGAGTGTGTGTGTCTGTGCATGTGTGTGTGAGAGAGAGAGTGTGTGTGTGTGTGTGGGGGTGTGTGTTTGGGTATGAGTGTGTGTGAGTGTGTTTGTGTGTGAGTGTGAGTGTGTGTATTGGGGGCAGGAAAGGGGGCAGGACAGACAGAGTGCTATATTCTGTTCAGTAAATACTGAAAGAGACATACGTGTCAAACACTCTGAAGAATTGTGCCAGCTCCTCTTCACTCTTCCCAGCCTGATCCTCTTTAAGCTGCTGGACCATCATGACCAGGAACTCCTCAAAGTCAATGGTGCCGCTTGCTTGGGGGGGGATTGTAAGGATGGGACAGAGGACAGACGGACAGATAGCCCACCCATGAGCAAGATAGAGACACGCATCTCACAGCTGTCCGGGTGTGGGGGAGGGGAGTATATAATCATAGTGACAATGACTTGTGACCTTTGCCCTGTGAACTCTGACCTTACCATCCTCGTCAACCTCCTCGATAATGGCATCCAGCTCCTCTCGTGTGGGATTCTGGCCCAACATCCTCATCACGGTACCCAACTCCTTGGTGCTGATGTCACCACCACCGTCAGTGTCGAACATGTCAAAGGCAGCCTTAAACTCTGGAGAAGGCAGAAAACATGGTCAGAAACACCTCCTACATCTGATTGGACACTCAAATGTACACTCACACATATATACATGTGCAGGTGTGTGCACACACACATACAGGATTGCGCTCGCACACACATACATGACACCCTGTTTTTATTTTTTATTCCACCCTATATTTTTGTTCACTTAATGCAACTTGTATGTTTTGTTATGATGAAATCTGTATTCATCTTTTAAAATTCAAAAGCTAACTGGGGGGCCTCATCAGCAGTGAACTCAATACAAGAGGGGGATAGTTGGCATGAAAAGAGGGTATAATTGGCTACTAAATTGGGAAAAAATGGGAAAAAGTCCTAAACAAATTTTTTTTTAAAAGAAAGAAAGCCTAACCGGCCTAACCTTTCCCTTCTCTACTAAATGCTATGTGCTGAGAAGTTTAAACATGATCTACTAGTAAACTATAGACTAGACTACTAGTACAACTACTAGCTTGAATTTACGGAATATACAGTCAGCTCCACATGTGAATGTGTATATAAATATATGTTTGCAGTTGTCTCTGCAGTTGACTCAGATTTATCTGTGACTGATTGATTTTCTAGGTCTGGTGCTGTTCTTCTAGCCTTGTTAGATACACTTGCTTGTAAGCTGTTTTGGATAAGAATGTCTGATAAATGCCTGACTGTATATGTCAATGGAGACCATATGAAATGATGATAATAAGGACTGAGCAGCTGGTAGCACAGTACTGTGTAGAGAATATGTATTATATATTTACTGTCAAAAACTCACCGGCAATCATCTCCTCGCTCAGGAAGGAGCGAGCATCGCTCTGTGCATCAGTGGGCTGGGAGTGGGAAGGAGAGAGAGAGGGAGGGAGAGAGAGAGCGAGAGTGAGTTGTGAATGTGGATCTGCAGCGGTCACATGAATGTGTATTTCCTCAAAATGTGTCTCTTTGTATCTGCAGGCTGCAGTGTTTTAAATGTTTAATCAGAAGTCTGTTTACCGGCGTCAGTCTAGAGCAGGTGTGGTGCAGATCGATCCACTAACATTAATCTTTAAATTAAAACAATTTTTTGTTGTTTATTCCCCCATCTGCAAAGCCCAGTCATAGATTGTCAATTGTCTGTCTCTCCTCTCCACTCTGAGTTCTGCAGCCATTGTACCAGTGGACAGCAGTGAGACAGAATACCCTGCTAACTCCCTCCCTCCCTGGGCGACATTATAACCTGTCACATGTCTCCCTTCCGGACTCCTGGCTACAGACAGGCCTTACACCGTGTGGGTTCAACTCCAGACCATGGGGAGCATCACTGCAGCAAGGGCTAGTGCTTTAACAGAATACCCCACTCAGAGAGCCCAACTGATCTCTAGCTCATACAGAGGCTTCTGCCTACCCTGAGTGTCACTGTGCCCAACCCCATGAAGATGAATGGATCTGTTCTGGAGCAATGGCCCCTGAAAAAACAGCACAGCTCCAGGTGTCTCCTACAACACCTGATTCCCTGGGTAACCACTGCAAGTTTATCCAAATGTAAATATAAGCAACACAGGTACTTGGGCATTTTAAATTAATTTTGAGTCAAAGCACAGCATGGTTTTAACTGTAAACACAGCATATATATATATATTAATTAATATTAATTATAATATATATACAATTAATGTAAAGATTGCCTATAAGGCAGAAAAGATTTAACAGGAAAAATTACCAAACGAAGAGGGTAACAAAAAACAACAACAAAGGCATTCCTTTTTGTGAGAAAGTTTAAAATCCTTCAAAGTGGCTACCACCGTAAATTGAAATAAGTACAGTCCAAATAAAATAAAAGCTTTCAAGGTACTTATATGAATTAATTTATAGGGAGATCCAAGGTGGGCTATGATAGCCCACATACCGTGAATTGATTCAGTTCAGCTCCATGCTAACATCAGATATAAATGCACAAATAATATCGGAATATTTCAAAAGCATTTTACAGCTTACAATGTTCAACGAAACAATTTTTCTCTTTGACACTAATGAGGTGTAAATCTGTAGATGGGGCATAGATACAAAATCTCAGTCCATTTCACCCCCAGACCACTATAATTGATTATAATTAATTATAATTATAATTATTATAATTATAATTATTAATAATAATAATAATAATAATATGTACAAAAAGTGTAAAAGGGGAATACTAGGACAATGAGAGGACATGTTACTAATACGTTCTAAATATTAAAGCCATAGACAGACTGACAAAGACACAGTGAGAATTGATGAATTTATGTAGCCACTCAATTATGAATTATTAGCAGTATTAATGTGCTACCTACACATGTGCTACTGTATGATGAGACATACAGGGAGCAGAGAAGCTGTCATTACCTCATCACACACACACACACTTACACAAACACAAACATGCTCACACAAACACATACACACACACACACACTCACACAAACACACACACGCTCACACAAACATACACACACATGCTCACACAAACACTCCCACACACACACGCTTACACAAGCACACACACACACACATGCTCACACAAACATACACACACACATACTCACACAAAACACACACACACACACACAGCCCGAACATAAGACCAGCCTAAATGTATCACTGTGTGCACAGGACATGATCAGAGATCATTCCCATTGCACTCTAAATGGATTCATCATTGGACTGCATTCAATCTGCAATCTGCATGTGCAATTAAAGTAGTGCAATTAATCCTAGGTGCACGCACTCCAGTGTATGAGTGACACTTTCCTAAGTAAGTGATTGCAAATATGTGTTTATGAATAGAGGCATTAATGAGGCTCCTGTGTAAATGAATATGTGTGAGTGTGAAAATCATTTTTGGTTATGGAGGAGTAAAAAGGGTCAGTGCTGAACTTAATGGCCCTTAGGAGACCGAGTGGAAAATATCTGGAGTGTCTAACTTTCCTCTGGTTTATTTCTGTGTGCCTGATGGCCTGCCTGTCGTCCCAGCAGAGTAAATTAAGGGTGTCTCGTGTCTTGGGGTGAGAGCTCTTATTGGCTGGGATCCATCCACCTGTTTGCTACTGGGGTGTTGATGATAGCCAACCTGAACTGAGGCTGCAGAGTGACGGACCCCCCTATACACACCTGATCAACCCTGAAAATCTGTCCTGAGCACCTCAACACCTCAACACTGTCTCTGCGCCCACCACAAACCACAGCCCACTCTCTCAATCTCTTACTCACTTCCTCTTTCACTCTCTTGCTCACCCCCTCTCTCACACTTTCAATCCCTCACTTCTCATTCACTCACTCACCCACTCAGTCACTCACCCACCCACTCTCTCATTCACTCACTCACCCACTCAGTCACTCACCCACCCACTCTCTCATTCACTCACTCTCTCACCCATCCACTCTCGCATTCACTTACCCTCTCATTCACACTGTTATTCCCTCACTCCCTCCTTCTCATCCAATCACACTCTTTCAGGTATTCATTATTTTTGTCTCTGTGTCTAAATCTATGTGGTTCTCTGTGGCTCAGTTGGTAGAGCACAGCGTTGGCAACGCTTAGGTTGTGGGTTCAATCCCCACTGGGGCCACATATACTGAAAATGTATCCATTCACTACTGTAAGTCACTTTGGATAAAAGCATCTGCTAAATGGCATATATTATATATTATTATATTAAATCTCTCTCTCTCTCTCTCTCTCTCTCTCTCTCTCTCACACACACACACACACACACACACTTCACATTGCCATGGTGCAAGCATTACAGACACATTGAGAAAATGTCGCCTGATTGGGTGCCACTTCATGCAGCTTCATCACCAAACACACATCCTAAAGAAAGCCCTAAAATACACACATAACCCACTTCACTGTATTCAGGTAACAGGCGAGCCCTGATTCATTAGATTCCATTCTGTATCACCAATCACCAGTCAGGGAACTGGTATAGGCATAACCGGCACAGCAATCATTCACAAACAAATTAGCCTCAAACTAAGTGGAGATGTGGGTTATCAACTTTTGTCTGAGAGTGGGTTACCCAGTTCTACCCCAGAGTAATCCCAGTATGCCTATGACTAGAATAACAGAATGATAATCCAAGCATCTTTCCCACGAAAACTCAGTCAGGTCATTCCTTCTACCAGCAAATAAATCCACCTGATGCCATAAAATCAAAAGAGCAGAAGACAGGACTCTTTCACACGTGCAGCCAACAACACCAGCAGCACCGGGGGGTGCAGAACACAGGGTGCATTTGTGTGTGTGTGTACAAGTGTGTGTGTGTGTGTGTGTGTATACAAGTGTTTGTGCAGGTGTTTGTGGAGGGAGTCTAAAGAACTCAGGGTGCACATCTGTTTGTCTGGCAATATGGAAAGACATATGGAAAGACAGACAATCCATACATAAATAAATAATTTTCCCTGCACCAGGTAATCTCCCAAAACATTTTGAGTGAGTCAGAGCTAACAGGGCAATGCCCCCACATCCATCATCACAAGCGCTTACCATGGTGCCGGGTCTCAGGGAGAGTCAAACCACACACGGAGGGACAGAGAGAAAATGCGTCCAACCCAAACCAGCCTTGTTCTCCTACCCACTCCCTTAATATGTACCCCAAACCTCAGCACTCTTTCCCAGAAAATACTCAGGATTGGGCAAGACCCCCTCCTGACCAATCACAGAGCTGCCTGGAGCCTCTTTCTGTTTATCCCCCCTCTGCATGGTTGGTAGACCCCCTCATTTCCCCATATTTAGCTAAAGGACATGACTCCTTGTCTCAATGACATTTATTAAAAAAAACACACAGCCAAGACATGGGCAGGTTATTTTGGAAATGATCTGACAGCAGGAATCGCAGAGACTCAGAGAGCTGCTTATGAGACAGGCTGGTGGGGGGGGCTTGGGGGGAAGGGGGGATGTGGGAGGGAGGGGGTATGGGGGCGTAAGGCCAGATATAAAGAAGAATGATTTCTGCCCACCCACTTAGAAATGTGAGAAGTCAGAGAGAATGTGTCATGAAAAATCTCAGTGGTGTAAATTAGCTAATCATGATAAAATTGAAATTGTCATGTGACAACTGTAGAATGAAGAATTTTAAGAACAGAAATATTTTTGGTAGAGTGAATAATTAAGCTAACCTGAAATTAAACTAATATGGAAACAGATGGTAAAAAAAAGTTCACAATCCACACAGAATGAAGACTGATCTGCCTTGAATATGAACATTTGTGAGAGGGGGTACCTGATGTACAGGTGAGAGGTGAATCCAGGACAAATAAGAAAAGATGAAAGAAGGTGTGTATGCTTTCTATGCTGAGATGGCACACCTGAGTCAGATTAAACTTTCACAGTTTTAAGAAACATGCATCTATAACTGCCAAAATAACCAACATACAATATCTGAATAGGGCATTGGGCCACCACAACCCACCAGGATGGCTTCAATGCACTTTGGCACAGATTCTAAAAGTGGCTGGGACTCTATTGGAGGGATAACATCATTCTTACACAAAAAAACCCATTCTTTGGTGTTTTGTTTTCTTATAGTGGTGGAAAATGCTGTCTCAGGCACTGTTCAAGAGGCTCCCATAAGTGTTCAATTGGACTGATATCTGATGACTGGTGATTCTGTGACCATTTCTGCCCTGTGCGTGGGGGCATTGTCATCCTGGATTGGGATAGAAATGTTTCACCATAGGAGGAAGGTGATCAATCAGAATGGCTTTGTATTTATTGGCGTTTACCTTGCCCTCTAAAGGGTTGAGTGGACCTAAACCCTGCCAGGAAAAGTACCCCACATCATAACAGAGCTGCCAGAACGCTTCATTTACTGAAGTGTTTCCTTTATTTTGGCATGTTCATCTCCTCTCATATTTCTGAAGACAGCCTGTTTGAGAGAATAGCAGATGGGCAGAATTATCATTACATAGAGCCTTGTTAGTTACAAATGTCAGCTACCTCTGTTCTGGAAAGGTCAGGTCTGTGCTTTATTTGAATTACCCTTCTCTAGACAGACAAATGCCTGGATTCAATTAACATTTCTTCTTAACTTTGACATAATGTCCTTAACTGCAACTAAATGCAAGTTTCACAAACACAGTTCAGCAATTGTAAGTGGCAGTCATTTTGAAAATCTGTGTTTGGGATGAAAAAAACAACAACTCTGGAGCATTTGTTTGTGAGTCTTTCTTAGCCTGCCTCAGTGCCCTAGGTCCTCTAATGTTCTCAGGCCAGCCTTCAGCATAAACTGAGCTTCACTTCCAAATGAGATAAGTGTTCTTCTGTAAGAAAAATTCATTTTATTGTTTTATTATAATAACATTATTATGTTGTTTTTTATTACAGTGCAATGCTTGTTCATGGGCAAAGCTCCAAATTCTCAGTCCCAAGTCCCAATCCTCCCCCTCTTAACTGCTCCACCCCAAACCCGTCCAAACACCCTCCCCCCTCCCCCTCCTCCTCCTTCTCCTGATTAGGTTTCGCTCAGTAATCTAGCACACTTAAGTTTCATTTGCTTTGCAAAATATATTTATCCCCAAGTCATTACATGATACAGCCACAGGATCCAAAGACACATTTGGAATGCTAGTAGAATAAAGACACATAAAACCGTCTCTCATCTTACGGCCCCCTGAAAAAACTAAAACTAAATATTCCTACAACTTGGCGGGGGGGGCAGGGGGTTGTCATTCTTTTAAAAAGATAAAATAAAAAGATAAATTACCGGTCAAAAGTTTTAGAACACCCCCATTTTTCAATTTTTTACAGAAATTTAAGCATTTCAGGTCCAGTGAATAACCTGAAATGGTACAAAGGTAAGCGGTAATCTGCCAGAGGTTAAAAAAAGTTTAGGTTACCAAAAACTGAATAATAATAATGTACATTTCAGTTATAAAAAAAGGACCCTTTAAGGTAACAAGTAATGGGTTAACAACTTACAGCTGTTCTGCAGCAATGAAAGTAAATTAAGCCTTGAAAGTCGATGCAAACAATTCCTACAGGTGTCCCAACTTTTATTGATTACTTACAAACCCTCTGTCTGTATAAAAGCAGTGTTGGAACAGTAGACTGTGTTACTACACCCTCTGAAGCATTAACTGGACAATATTGCACTGTAGGAAGTAGTATCATAATGGGGAGAAAAAGGCAATTAACAAAGGAAGACAGACAGACCATTATAACCATTAAAAGTGTAGGTCTTTCCTTTAGAGAAGAGGTCTGACAGGAAGAGGTCTGGCAGACCCACAACAAAAATCAGAAGACAAGTTTCTGAGAGTCAACAGCTTGCGTGATAGGCAGCTCACAGGACAACAGCTTCAAGCACAGCTTAACACTGATTGAAGTAAAGAAGTCTCAGTTTCAACTGTGAAGAGAAGACTTCGAGCTGCTAGTTTGACAGGTTGAGTGGTAGTAAGAAAGCCATTGCTAAGATGACGAAATAAGAAAAAGGGTCTTGCCTGGGCCATGAAGAACCGCCAGTGGACTACTGAACACTGGAAGTAGGTCTTATGGACCGATTAATCTTTGGTTCATCACACAGGGTATTTGTATGCTGTCGAGTAGGCAAAAGGATGGTTCCTTACTGTGTGACACCAACTGTCAAACAAGGAGTAGAAAGCGTGATGGTCTGGGGCTCTTTTGCTGGATCCAGAGTCGGCGACTTGCACAGAGTGACTGGCACCCTGAACCAAAAGGGCTATCACAGCATTTTGCAGCACCATGGGAACTTCTGAAACAGTGTTGGGAAGAACTTTCCAAACAATATTTGATTTCCATTGTAAAAAGAATGCCACGAGTGTGTTTGGGCTGTTATATCCGCAAAAGGTGGCTACTTTGATGAGTCAAAAATTTAGATTTTACATTTTGCTTTAATTTCAGAGCACATTGAAACATTAAACTAGGCTACCATGGAAAGAAGAAGAGATCTCAGTGACTTTAAAAAAGGGGTGATTGTTGGGGCATGTTCGGTAAAGGCTTCAATAACAAAGATTGTTCTTAACCAATCTGGGTCCAAGGCAGGCCACTCCACAGAGACTGCTCTCCTTGCATAGCTAAGTCCCAATCCCTTAGCTCTGTCCTCCTCCTCCTCGACCTGTCAGCTGCATTCGACAGCATGGACCACCAGATCCTGCTCTCATCTCTCGTCGAGATGGGAATCTCTGGATCTGCATTGACATGGTTCAAGTCCTACCTGGCTGACCGGTCCTACCAGGTGGCCTGGAGAGGATCCTTCTCATCTCCCCACACCCTCTCTACCGGAGACCTGCAAGGCTCGGTGCTAGGCCCCATCCTATTCTCCCTGTACACTAAGTCACTTAGTTCTATTATTTCTGCTCACAGTCTTTCTTATCACTGTTATGCCAATGACATTCAACTGTTTCTCTCCTTCTCTCCATCTGAGACCCAGGTCCTGGCACTGATCTCTGCATGCCTGGCCAACATCTCTGCCTGGATGTCCACCCACCACCTGAAGCTTAACCTGGGGAAGACAGAGCTGCTCTTCCTCCCAGCGAAGGGCTCCCCGATGATTGATCCTTCAATCACCATGCTCCGTCTCTGTCCCAGTCTGCCAGGAGTCTTGGAGTGACCCTGAACAACCAGCTGTGCTTCTCGGGCCACATTGCAGCCATCACTCGGACCTGCCGATTCTCCCTCCACATCATCCAGAGGATCCGACCGTTCCTCACCTATGAGGCCACACAACTCCTGGTCCAGGCCCTGGTGCTCTCACGTCTGGACTACAGCAATTCCTTGCTGGCAGGCCTACCGGCCTGCGCCATCAAGCCACTGCAACTAGTCCAGAATGCTGCCGCACGTCTGGAGTTCAACCAGCCAAAGTTCACCCACGTCACCCCTCTACTCTCCTCTCTGCACTGGCTCCCCATCGCAGCATGCATCAGATTCAAATCACTGGTGCTTGCTTTTCAAGCGGCTAGAGGTACTGCTCCGCCATACCTCCAGTCACTCATCACTCCCTACACCCCAGCCAGACCCCTCTGCTCAGCCTTCTCTGGCAAACTGACTGTCTTATCCCTCCGGGCACCTGGCAGCCACTCCTTGCAGTCTTGTCTCTTCTCTGTCCTGACCCCTCGGTGGTGGAATGACCTTCCGCAATCAGTCAGGACTGTGGAATCACTTGCGATCTTCCGCAAGAGACTCAAAACCCACCTTTTCAGACTCCACTACCACTGAATTCTGTACATCTAGCTAATTGTCATCACCACTGCCTACTTGCTCAACACTATGTATCCCTTCATTTAAAAAAATATAATTAAAATTAAAATGACTAACCTTTTGCTTCCCAGTGTTACAGGTATGGTACGCAGCTGCCTGCAATGATGTCTATCGCTGTATTACTGCACTGATCTCTTGTGTGAACTATGATTGTTCCTACCATGTATTTATGCACATCTTGTAAGTCGCTCTGGAGAAGAGCATCTGCTAAATGTTTCAAATGTAAAATGTAAATGTAAATTGCTGATGTTTCATGAGAAACAGTGTCTAAGGTGATGTTAGCACATCATCAACTAGGGGCAACTGTGATCCAAAGCGCACAGCACTCAATTTAATTGCAAATATTAATCTAAGGTGGGAGGAAGCAGTTTCATCAAGAACAGTCTGCCAACAACTTCACAGAGAGGGAAACTATGGTCGGGTTGCAGTGCATAAACCCCTTATTACACCTAAAAATGTACATTTGTGAATAAAGTGATGCAAAGAACACAGTGGGGTACTGAGCAATGGAAAAAAGTCATATGGTGAGATGAGTCATCCTTCACCCTATTCTCAACTAGCAGATGAGTACATGTGTGGTGAACGCAAAGAAAAATATAGAGGTCTGAGTGCTTGTTTCCCACAGTGAAGGGCTCTGTTGGCTCTGTTATGGTGTAGAGTGCATTTTCCTGGCATGGTTTAGCTCCACTCAAGCCCCTTAGGGCAAGGTAATATGCAAAGTCATTCTCAGTGACCACCTTCATCCTACGGTGAAGCACTTCTATCCTGATGGGAGTGGCCTCTTCCAGTTTGACAATGCTCCATCGACAGGGCATGAGAAACACCAAATATTGGAATTTCTTGTGGAAGAATGGAAGAATGGTGTTGCATCCCTCCAATAGAGTTTAGGACAATTGTAGAATCTATACCAAGGTGCAATGAAGCTGTTCTCGTGGCTCGTGGTGGATCAACGCCCTATTAAGACATTTTATGTTGGTGTTTCCTTTATTTTGACTGTTACCTGTATATACAGGTGCATGTCGACAGCAGAGAGCATGATGGTAAAACAGGTTGCCTATCTTGACATCATTGATCAATGACTGAAGAAAGATGCACACGATGCAAACTCCAACTGATGGCTGATGTTAACAGCTCAGCCGGGAACCAGGCCCGGAGCTGAACCGCCCCATCCTTCCTTTTAAGGAGGCCACAGTTTTCACCTATTTATCTGGACATTGCAGCCCAACATGGGTAGGATTTAGCCCTCTGGTCCCATAAAACACATGTGCAGTTGAACATGCACTTTGGGGTTTGGCCTCTGAGCTCACTTGCATCATGCATCAATAGCTAAGCCCCTCCCAGGTAGTGAGCATGATAAAGCTGTCCCTTTCACACTCTGCATCTGGACCTTAACTCTCTGAATAATATAATAATAAGATTTTTTTTAAATGGAATCGGCTTGGCTCTCCCCAGGGATGGCTGCGTCTGTGGCTCATTGATTTATAGCTTCAACGTAGCTAATTGGGTTATTTTTAGACATTACTTATTGCCGTGGCAATGGTCTAGAGTGGTGGGGGGGAGGGGCATCTGCATTTGGAATTGCGCATTGCATTGTGTTCAAATCCCAGCCTAATGCAGTGGTAGTAGTGGCAGTTTTAGTGGGAGTGTTGTATAGTGGTTTGGCAATGTGTAACGCAAAGATTGTAGGTTGGATTCCCAGCGGAGGCATTGTTGTTGTACCCTTGAGCAAGGTAGTTAACCTGAATAGTTTCAGTAAATATCCAGCTGTTTAATTGGATTGCATGTAAAAAAATGTGAACTGTGTAAGTTGCTCTGGATAAGAGTTTCTGCAAAATGCCTGCAATGGCACATATTGTCCTCTAGAGGGACAAGTCCAATTTGTCTGCAGTGTGTGGGCTGGCTCTCTGTCCGGTTGTATTTTTTCAGATGAGAGTGAATGCTGTGGAATAGTTTTCCTTGCAGTGTACGGACACAGATTCTATAGACTCACCTTCACTTGTGTGAGCTTACCTCCACCTGTGTCTCCTTGCATCCCGTATGCCTCCCAGAAGAGAATGATCATTTACTTTCATTTGTGAGTGCTCAAGTCTATATGTGTGATTGCGTGTGTGTGTGAGTGTAAGAGAGAGAGATGAGGTTGTTCACTCTGCCAGGTATCAGGAAGGGAGAGTTTGTATTACCATGGTGACCACCCCTCCTCCCCAAACCCTTGCTCTAATTCTATTTGATTGACAGCTCCAGCTGGAAGGCCCTTAATCCCTCCCCATCCCTTCTTAATTTCTCCACCTAATGTATTCACTCTATTCTTAGGCATTCCCAAGAAGAGCAACTGTGCTCTGGAGGCCTTGGGGAGGCCTTCCCAACTAAATAAGGAGAAAGGAGAGGGTCTGGCCCCTCTGCCCACCCCCTTTGCCTTTCAGGTCCTACCCCCCACATCAATGCCAACTGTGGGATGGCCATTGCTTGGCTCAGGGTGGTATTCACAAATTTGAGAGTCTAATGCAGGGGTGTGGCTAGAGGTCACAGAGCAGTGTACACATCTACTGGAGAAAAGAGGGAGAAAAAGTGAGAACGAGAGAGAGACAGAGAGGGGGAGAGAAAGCGTGAAAAGCTGTCACAGAGATGCTGAAAGAAGCAGCAGGCCATTGGCCAGGCATGTGTAAACACCAAAATGTAATGTGTGACGGAGTGAAACAGCAGATCTTTGTCACTGTTACATGTGTGTCAGCATGGTGACACACATGTAACAGTGACAAAGATCTGCTGTTTCACTCCGTCACACATTACATTTTGTTCTCCTGTGGGCATGCCTTCACAACCCTCAAAAAATATATTTTTCCCCCAAATTCCAAAGTGTGCTCAGTTTTAGACACACAGGCCTTATTGGTGAATATGGCGCATGCTGGAGTATGATGTGGAAACCACATTTTTCAGGAGAATTACTAGATTTCATATGCATTTGTCCATTTTAATTTTTTTAAATATTGTAGAAATTATTATACCAAAGACCATGGGGTCACCAAAGACTCCAGCCGAGACTCAGTATTTAGCTAACTGAGTGTAGGCTCTGTCGTTAGCTAACTGAGTCTGGGCTCTGTCGTTAGACTATCTGTCCACTGAATTAGAAAAAAACTAAATGTTGATCTTTAGTATTTTAATGACATTAAAGCCTTATATATATATCTATATATATGTAATGCAATGTAAGACAATGATGACTGCTTCCAAACATTTATTGTAACCACCAATAAGCCTCCTGCACCTTGCTGCTGGCAGTTTCTCACACTCTTCAATTTCTACCTGCAACAGTTCTTCAATGTTTGAAAGATTCCTTTGACCAACTGCAGATTTCAGGTCTCACCATAGGTTCTCAAGAGGATTGAGATCAGAACTCATTGCTGGCCACTCCAGAAGTCGAATGTTTTCTCTTGAACCATTCTTGGGTGCTTTTGGCTGTGTGTTTTGGATCATTGTCCTGCTGGAGGACCCAAGACCTTTGACCAAGTTTTCTGACACTGGGTAGCACATTTTGCTCCAAAATGTCTTAATAATCCTCTGATTTCATGATGCCCTTAAGGGAAATGAAGGATGGTCTTTTCACAGAATTAAAAAAATCGCTGCTTTTATCTTTCTCCTCTAATCTGGATAAAGCATCTGCTAAATGCTTAAAATGTAAAATGTTAAAAAATGATGTACTAGCTCGATGAACTATGACCATGACAGCTTCGCCTCCATTCGCTAACCAACCAATCAATGCTGTGCAACATCTATGCGACATGTTGCGAGTTTGATTTTTGTGCTAGCTACGCGACATCCTCTGCAACACTCTCTGCAATATCAAGGCAACCTCTGCGACATGTTGCAGAAGATGTTGCGTCGCAGTCGCGTTGCAGTCGCGCAAGCATGTATAGGCCTTAAAGCTAACTGATGTTTCCAATATTCCCTTAGGCCTTTGTGTGCGCTATAATTAGTGTTGCAGTTCTTGTATCTTTGTGAAATGGTGTTTAAGTGAAAGTGCCCTTTTTCCTTGTTATGGAAGACAATTCCATGTGATTATTTGTGTTTATAAACCGTGATGGTATATGTACGTGTAAGATGTGACCCCTGTGAGTTTTTCCTCTTCTGTATTCTTTCCTGCATCTGTAAGCTTTGTTGAAATAAAGCTGGTAGTATAATCATGGAAAAGCAAACTTTCCTGATTCTTCTCTAAGCAGTCGCTGTGAATGTATTTTCACAAACTGCTCACTTTTCAAAAATAAGTAGGTATGAAAGATTTTAAACCAAACTTTTCCACATAGTAATCTGCAAA
Organism: Aldrovandia affinis; assembly: GCA_029706075.1. NCBI lineage: Eukaryota > Metazoa > Chordata > Actinopteri > Notacanthiformes > Halosauridae > Aldrovandia > Aldrovandia affinis. The sequence goes on along the minus strand of JAINUG010000264.1, from coordinate 828,893 downwards.
TATTAGGAACTAGAAAATGATTCATTTGAACCCAAAATAACACAATCATCAAAACCGCAAATAACACAATCATCAAAAAAAAGCTATAACCTGCACATTTTATTGTTCATTTAAACAATCGCCAAACTCTTTGCTGTTAGGTACTAGAAAGATAATAGGCAATCAATTGTTCTTACCTCTTAGGGAGCTTTTTAATACACAATACATTTACATTTACAATTTAGGCATTTAGCAGACCATCTTATCCAGAGCGACTTGCACAGTTTACATTTATTTACATACAATCCATTTATACAGCTGGATATTTTACTGAAGCAATTCAGGTACAACTCAAGGGTACAACGGCAGTGCTCCACCTGGGAATTGAACCAGCAACCAGAGTTACAAGTCCAGTTCCCTAACCATTACACTACACTGCCTACAATGATTTGTACCATTGTCATATCATTATGATAACCTAATAGCATAGAGCATTTTCTTTATTACAGTTTAGTCCATTTAGACAAAGAATAGAGTTGTCACTAGTGTCTAACCAGTTAAGGATTACAGCAGTAGATTGACTTAACATAAATGTAACAATTTTAATCGTTTTTTAAAAAACATTTTCTTTTAAAAGTTGGCAAACAAATGTGTAGTGTGTTGGATCAAATATGCAGGGGAGGTGTTATTCTAAATAAGATATACATTTTCAACAGAAACTCTTAAGTAGGCTATTTATAAATATGATTACATTCAAATATATTTTATATATGCTAAATGTATTGTGATAAAAGGATGAACAGAAGTTGTTTTGCAATTGTTTATATTCTACAGGAATACAATAATGTTAACAAGTTATTTTCATGAGATAACGTATCAAAGGGCCTTAAAACATTAATTTTGGATGAAGCAATGGGGCACTCACCTCAGATCTTGTCAGAGAATCAATTATCTCTATGAAGAAACTCTCTAGAAAGTAGCCTAGAAAATTGTTTAACAGAACTTGTTTAAAAATGTGTCCAGGTTTCACCTCACACTGCTGGATTTCAGTGTGATATAAAGGGTTTTCAGAGCAACAAGTTATGTTCTTATTTCCATTGCTTACAAAAATGTATTGTGATATCCATTCTCAATTTTGAAAGATTTTTTAATGGAGAAGGAAAAATGTTAGAGTTAATACGCATTGCCTAATAACTAGTTAATAATTACTATACTATCTGTTCCTCCGAGGTCGAAGGAGACACCATTAATCAACACTAAGTGTAAATTTACCATTCATAAAAGACACATCTATCTATCAAATCATTAGACCATTTAAATTAAAATTAACGTAGGCGTTTATTGCTTTGAACATACTTTAAAACCCTTTGCCGAGAATCTGGCTGTAAAAACAAGTTTTGCGTTTCTCCGTCACAAAAAAAGCCTATCTTCCATGCAATGATTTCACATGCCCTCCTAGGCTTGCGTCTACTTTGAACTGTTAAGGCAATTTGTAGGCGTGGGATTCGGCCGATGCACATATTTCCCAAAGAGTCGATTACTTAAACACTGCACATGAGGCCTCTCATAATTAACATATACTAATAAGCTGCACATGTATGCTTATGTACTAAACATTTTAAAATGTACAAAATGTACAACCTCCCCCCACCCCTAAACTAATTTGTGTGGCAACAGACCCCACCCATGATCAGAGGTAACACCTCAACAAGAGTGTTTTTGTGCACAAAATACAATTGCTCACCCCATTCAGAAAAGAGGGTAGTATTAAATTTTTTTAAATTAGTTTATTATTATTATTATTATTATTATTATTCCCAACCCTCTGCCATTCTAATTGCATCCTATCTTTCCTGATACACATATAATCCACTTTCTTGTGCCATACAGCACTACATTTTACAATGATGTTTTATAAAGTTCTTGAATCTCTCAATTCGCAGAGCCCCCACCGATTCTGACCTAAAAAAAAAACTTTCCCAAGGAGTATAATAACATGAACTATTATTTGAGTTGGTCTCGTAAATCACCAAATAGCACTTTAGGCAAATCCAATTGAAGCTGGCCATTATGGCGAAAAAAACAATCCTTAACATGTATCCAGAACAAAGGCACAAAAAGACAATACCAGAATAGATGGTCAACTGACTCAGTCTCTTCTTGGCAGAATCTACACATGGATGACTGTTCAATATTCCAGATACAGAGCATCTTTTTAGTAGCCAAAAATGTATATATTAATTTAAATTGAAAATACCTTAATGATGAGTCTATTGTTATCCTGTATATCAAATTGAACACCTGAGGCCATGGTAATGGAGCATCCATCATATATTCCCAACTATCCAAGATCTTGTAAGGGGTGGCTATTAATGTTTTAACTCTTAAATAAAAGTGACACATTTCTCTATTTATACTTTCCTTTGACCAGTAAAATGTTTTTATATGTGGCCGGCAAACTAGTTTCTGACCATTTCCTTTACCAATTTCTCTTTTCCATATTTGTGGTAAAGCCCCAATAAGTTGATTACATTTTTGTAATGTGCAAACATTTCCATAAATATTGATTAGTTGTTTATAAGACATAATTTTACCTTTCATATTCACAATATAATTAATGAAAATAATGCCTTTATCAAACATACTTTTACAAAAGATAGGCTTTCTATCTATCAAAACATTAGAGTTTAACCATACAATTTCAGGATAAAACTGAAATTGCAGCTAACTTTGTATCGCTTCTTTCAAAAAAGGTGACACATTAGAAAGTATATTATCCTTAAACCACAGGAAATTTGAGGTTTTTGCCTGCAAAAAGGGGAAAAAACCCTTCTTGAACATTGGATGGGCATTCTTTAATATTCTACTAGAAAACCAGTTTGAGTTCAGATAACACTTATGATTCAGTGAGGCTTTTAGTGAGAGAGAGAGAGAATTAATCAAAGTAATCTTACCATAAATTGTCAAATGTTTCCCTTTCCATGGCTGCAATATTTGATCTATTTTAATAAGTTTATTATCAAAATGAATTGTTCATTCATATTTTGGGGGATGTGAATACCGAGTGCATGTACTGGCCCATCCGTCCATTTTATCGGAAGACTACATGGCTAAATAACTGCTGTACCTTTCAGTGACCCAATCCTTAGTATTGTACATTTATCATAATTTGGTTTTAAACCTGATAAATTAGAAAAGATATCTAGGTCTTTTGTAAGACCTTGCAGGGATGGATGTTGTGGACTCAGCAAAAAACTTGTATCATCAGCATACAATGAGATTTAGTAATTAAACCCTGAATTTCTAATCCTTCAATCTCAATATTTGTTCTTACCTTAATAGCAAGTATTTCAATTCCCATGATAAATAAGTATGGTGATAAAGGGCAGCCTTGTTTTACACCCCTTGATAGTGCAATATTTGTAGAAAAATAGCCATTATTTATAACTTTACATGTAGGGTTGCTGTACATGACTTTCACTCATTTAAATAGCGATTTCCCAAAGTTAAAATATGTAGGAATTTATAAATAAAATACAAATGTACTTTATCAAAGGCTTTTTCAAACTCTGCTATAAAATTTAGACCAGGTTTCTTTAATGTCTCATAATGCTCTATAATTTCAAGTATTTGTCTTATGCTGTCCCCAATATATCGTCCCTGTAAAAAGACAGACTGATCGTGGTGGACAATTCCAGATAAAACTCTTTTGATACAATAAGCTATGCATTTTGCTAATATTTTAGCATCACAACACTGTAACATTAAAGGCCTCAAATGTTTTAAATTAACTGGACCTTTGTATTGGCCATTTGCCTGTTTTAATAATAAAGAGATCAGACCTTCTTGTTGGGTCTCAGAGAGTGTACTCTTATCATATGAATAGTTAAAACATGTAAGTAATGGATCTTTAATTAATTCATTAAATGTTTGATACACCTCAATTGGAATGCCATCAAGGGTTTTTCTAGATGGAAAGGACTTAATTGCCAAGAGAAGCTCCTCTTCTGTAATTAAGCCTTCGCAAGACTCTTTCTGTATATTTGAGAGTTTAACCAGATTTTTTGGGAAATGATCCTTACAATATGCTTCATTTCGTGGAGTTGGTAGATACTGAAATGAAAACATCTTTGCAAAATACTTTGCTTCCGGCAAGAATTACACCATTATTTGCAATCAACTTTTGAATATTTTGTTGTTGTTGTATTTCTCTATTGAAGATTTAGAAAAAACATATTACATTTCCCCCCCTTCTCCATCCACTTTGCTTTATTCTTATTCTTTTTGTTTTCCATCTAATTTACCCAATACATCTATTGATACACTATCTGAGCCATCGACAAGTAATGTGAGCCCTTCAATTTCCTTTGTCAACTTTCTCTCTTTTGATTTAAACTGTTTTTGTTTTATTGATGAATATTGGATTGAGTGGCCTCTAAAGGCACATTTGAAAGGGTCCCACACAATAAGAGGATCTGCTGATCCTATATTGTTAGACAAAAAGTCTGCAATAAATTCCTTTGTTTTAACTATAAACATATTGTCCTGTAATAACGTTTGATTGAATTTTCAATATCCATGGCCCCGTGGGAATTGAGTAAGAACTAAGTAAAGTGCTATATGCTGATGATCAAATCTCAATTTATCTTCAATTAAGACTTTTCTTACTTTTGGTACCATGGACAAGTAAGTAAGAATATAGTCTATGTGACTTGCTTGATTTTGTCTCCTCCAAGTATATCTAATTAAATCTGGATTTGTAAGTCTCCATATATCGACAAGGTCCATTGTATCCATAATATTTAATATTTCTTTAAAGGCATGCAGGTGATAATTAGTGGTATTATTTCCTTTACGATCAATTGCAGTATTTATAGTCCCCTACCATGATGAAATATTCAGGTGTAGCTGGTAAGCCCAGTGTATTATTGTAAATATTCTCAAAGAAGTATGGATAATCATTATTTGGACCATATAGGTTGAAAAGACAGATCTGTTTATCATCTATTAATATATTTAAGATGATCCATCGTCCTTGAGAATCTTTTTCTGAGGACTGTATTTTAACTTTGAAGTTATTTAAAAAAAGAATCATAACCCCTTTTGAGGTTTTTTTGCCCATGAGAAAAAAATATTGATCCCTCCCATTACTTCTCCCAGATCACTTAATCTGCTGATGTTGAATGTGTTTCTTGCAAACATAAGATTGAATGTTCCTTATCCTTAAGCCAGGTGAATATTGCTCGTCTTTTTTTATGATCCGCTAAGCCATTATAATTGTAACTAGCTATACTAATTTCTCCAATTACCATATTTAGGGACTAGGTTTGAGAGATTTAAAAAAACAAATAAATAAAATAAAAACAAAATAAAAAGAAGAGATGAAAAACTGAAATTAAACAAGTTGTCTGTTGTCCCCCTTCCCCTTCCCTCCCCCTCCCACAAAATATCACCCACCCATTCCCTCCCATCCCACACTGCATCCCAAGGGACACAAAACAAAAACCCCATAAAGAACATACGAAACTAAAAAGAAGAAGAAAACTACAAAAAAACAGAAAAATAAAAGAGAAATGAAAAGCGGGAAATAAAACAAATAACAAAAAAATTAAGTAGACAAGAGAAAAAGAAAACTGAACAAATAGATAAACAAATCAAACAGAGACACTCTAGGCCTAGGGCATACCCATTAATCAAAACCACCCATGACCATCCATTGGCCCCCCAAGAAAGAAAAAAAGAAAAATAACTGTGAGAGAGAGGGGGGAGGGGAAACAACATACCAGACAAAAAAAATTATAATCATCTGAAATATCAAATCAAATCAAATCACCATAAATATATCACCAACTTTCGCACACCGCACATAAAATTCAAATAATGAAGAAAAAAAGTCACACAAGCAAGTATGTGCACATGGCGCATGTGCACACACTTACATGGTTCAACATAGCGCATAAATGTCTAAGATAAATTCTTCTTTAGAGACGCTCCCTGGATTATAGGCGCACATGATGATGTGATCAACAATGGAGCATATACTCACGTGTGCAGCCATGATTATTGTCATGATATCAATCCGCCAATATTGATATAAGGATGCTCGGTAAGTGGTCCTGGCGGGTCACAATAAAGTTGGCTAAACTACCCTGTGCCCTGGTGTGATCTCTCACAGATAACACATATCAACACATGGTGTCAGAACGTGGTGCCTCGAAATGGAAGGACTGAAGCCACCCGATGGGCACGACCTGTTCTTGATTACGGACTTGTACATCGCTCTGGATATGAGCGTCTGCCAAATGCCTGTAATGTAATGTAATGTAAAAATGGTAACTTGTCCAAAAACTGGAGGAGATTTCGACAAAGATTAGGACTTTATCTGGTTGCTGTGGGGTATGCTAGCAAAGATGCTAAGGTACAGTCCTCGTCATTCCTCCATGTAGCCGGTGAAGATGCACCTTAAGTGTATAACACCTTCGCATTTGATCATGACGATGATAGGCATAAACTGGATAAGATAATGGAAAAGTTCGAGAATTTCTGTAAACCCGAAAGCGAACATTACATACGGGAAATTCAGATTTTTCACCTGTGTGCAAGGAGAAATTACAATTAGCCACTATGCCACTGAACTGAAACTCAGAGCTCAGTACAAAGGTACCAGCTCAAGGTTACATACAAACCAGGCAAATTCATGTACAGTATGTTGCAGACGCATTGTCGCATGCTTACTTGCCAGACAGAGGACAACCCGAAAAGGAAAATGACATACAAGTGCACATGTTGACGACAAACTTATCTGTCTCCAGTGTTGATGTATATGAACTTGAAAAAGAGATCGAAGCACAAGTGAACATGCTTAAGATGAACTTCCCTGTCTCTAGTGACAAATTCTAAGACATGAAAAGAAAAACAAGAAATGATGTGACACTGACAAAGTTACAGGAAACAGTGCTGCAGGAAACAGTGCTGGGTGGCTGGCCTAAGAAAAGGAGCCAAGTTTCAAAGGAGCTTCAGGATTACTGGAATTTCAGGGAGGTGATCTCAGTCAGTGATGGAATCCAGTGAAGGAGAAAGGATCATAGTTCCAGAAGAAATGAGAAAATAAATGCTGAACCGCATTCAGGAGAGCCACTCTGGAATTGAGAGCTGCAGACGAAGGGCGAGAGAGTTACTCTTTTGGCCAGGCATGTCTCAAAACATCACAGTTATGGTGAATGGTGAAGCGGTGAAGCGACTGTTGGAAGAAAGACAAAGAAAACAGAAGGAGTATTTCGACCAAGGGTCCAAACCTCCGCCGAAACTTCTGGTTGGTGAAAAGATCCGGATGTGGAATGAAATAAACTGGAAACCTGCACAGGTAACAGCCCTCATGGAGCAACCTAGATCTTACATTGTGCAGACTCCGAATGGAAAGACATTCAGAGGGAACAGGAAGTTTCTGATGAAAACAAAGGAAAAAGGAGAAGTTGAGGACACACTTGACAAAGATAACCAGGAAATGAATCAAACAGAGATGCCAGAGAACAGAATCTGTAATGCAGCAGAACAAAGCATCACAGGGCCGAACAACACTGGTCGTGCAGAATAAAGAAATTCACCTGTCAAAACAGCAAGTGGAAGATTTGTCACTAAGCTACAGAGGCTGATTGAGGAATAATTCCTCGGATGGACTGTTTATTTCTTAGGTTAAACATGGACTGTTTATTTTCTTGGTTGAAAATAAATAAATATTGTTGCACAAATAAAAGAGAGACTTTGTTTATTTCTTGGTTTTGGTCCCTATTGAAAGTTACTTTGTCCTTACATTGTCATGTTATTTAAAAAAAAAAAAGGGAGATGTCATGATATCAATCCGCCATCCTTGATATAAGGATGCTCGGTAAGTGGTCCCGGCAGTTCACAATAAAGTTGGCTAAACTACCCTGCACCCTGGTGTGATCTCTCACAGATAACACATATCAACACAATTATCCCATCCTAAAAGGAAACGATGAGCTCTTCTTCTCCTCACCTCAACTTACCACTCCTGTAGAGCTGTCCATCGATATACAACTTGCCCATAGCTAGTCGGGTTCTTTTACAGTTTTTTCTTGCTTCTGTCATTGGTGGGTAGAGCAATTGTCTCCTCTTGAGGATCTCAGATGAAAATGTATCGTTGATGGACATTTTGGATCATTTAAGCTCTTTGCCTCTCCCCATGACATCCAGCTTCATTTTAAAGTCAGTGAATTTAGCCACAATGGGACGGTGGGACCCTAGCAAAGCAAATTGCTTCCACTTCTTGTTCCTGTATCTTCAGGTTCTCTTTCAAAAAGGTTTTGACTAGCTTCTCCGTTGTCTGGTAAGTGTCGCTATTAACTTCAGCAAGTCCCTGTATTATCATATTATCTCGCATGCTTCTGCACTGCATATCCAAAATCTCGCTTGCCATTCTATAATTTTTTATTTGGAGCTCTTCTAAAACTTGCTTTAGATTAATATCGTCTGCCCTTAACCTCACATTCTCCTCTTTCAATTCTTCGATTAGGGAGTTGTTGTACTCAACCGATTGTTTTAACTCTCCAACATCGGTTGCTATTTGTTGCAGTAATTCTAGCTTCTGTAGTTGTTTATTTATTGATGCGACAGACTCACATATTTCGCTGAAATCTTTTTTTGTAACATTATCCATATTCTCAGTTTCACTGGAGCCTAGCTGAAGCCTGCCACATTTGTAATCAGGTTGGCTTTTCATTTTGTAGTATACATCGATAAACGATTCTAAATGTTCCAGTCCTTCAAAAGTGCTGTTCCCAGTTGAGTCCAGTTTAGCTAACACAAAGACTTGTTGACTTCATTGGGAAAGTTTGCTAAGTCTCTTACAGACGGCGTTCACCAGCGGCCATCTTGCCTGAAGGCCTATACATGCTCGCAAGACTGCAACGTGACTGCCACTGCAACGCAACATCCTCTGCAACACATCGCAGAGGTTGCCTTGATGTTGCAGAGGGTGTTGCAGAGGATGTCGTGGTACCTAGCACAAAAATCTAACTCACAACATGTCCTGTAGATGTTGCACAGCATTGATTGGTTGGATATCGAATGGAGGCGGAGCTGTCATGGTCATAGTTCATTGAGCTAGTACATAATTTTTTAAATTGAATATTTTAAGCATTTAGCAGATGCTCTTAAGTAGTTAATAGTGTATGCTTTATGGTCACCTTTGTGACCTTTGTATGATTTATGGCCTCCAGGTGTACTTTTGGAGATGTCCGAGGACCCCCTGAACGTGTGAACCAAGAAAGAGGGAGGGGGGATTTTGGGGGGTTGGAGAGCTTACAGACGGAGCGTCACCGTGTGTGTGTGTGACATGATGGATCTGCCAGGTGTTCCAAGGTTTGATGTCTCAGCGTGGCAGGGTTTCATGTTCCAAGCTGTGTTGGGGAGGTGTTTATGACGTGAGGCCTTAGTCAGCTAATAAAGTTTTTAGAGATGGGGTTTTCTATGTTCAAAAACAAAACCAC